>CM074443.1:32600215-32917715 GCA_037101425.1 Elopichthys bambusa
TTATGTGGTTGCTAGGGTGTTCCCAGTGGTTGTTTACTGGCTAATGAGTCCACCCTCAAGTATCTCTGTGGCTCTGTGCATCCCTAAGAAAAAAACTGATTTCGTGCACCAAAATCTGGTGAAAGTCTGAAATAGTGATAGCACATCATCAATCCTCAACAGATATGAGGTTTACTCTACGTATTGACAAAAAAAAAAAACAACATTAGTATTGGGTATATTTGAAATAAAAGGTTACAAAAGGTATGATCCAAAATGCCGTACATGCAATTTTTAATCATAACAAAGAAGTTAATTAACTATTGTATGTTTGCACCATATATGTACTACCAAAAGGCAGATTTATTAACAATACTTACTGCAATAAATCTGTTCCACTGCTAGCTTTTTTGACCATGATGGATTTATTTGGCAAATGTCACGTCGTATTCTGATAGGAACTATATTATTCCTCAAGTAAAAAGGTATAAGACTGAAAAGATCAACAGAGAGACTGTTAGCGTCATACTGATAGATGTACTATTTGAACACACATGTGTGCAGTAGTAAGTACTGTACTAATGACTCATTATGATGCGGCTTCTTCACCCCCTCAATGATCAGTCCTTCTCTGTTTCAGTTTCACAGAAGTATGACACACCAGAGTCATTTGGGGTGAACTTTTACAGTACAAATACATACACTTAAGCGGAACTGATGCATCTGGAATTATTCATTTAGTTAATTACTTATGTTATAATCCATCAAAGTTATGAATAAAGGATAGTCTCATGGTAAGACCACCCACTGGACATTCACTGATCATCAGATTTATATTAGATGGAAAAAAAATCAGCACTTTCTCGATCTAGCAAGCTCTAATCTGATTGGCTGGCTTTATGGCATGAGTAAAAGTTTTTTATCAGGTTTCCAAGAAAGTCACTTAAAAGGCACTTTTGGGAAAGAACTTTACACCATGTCCTAACCAGACGCGATGCGAAAAGATTCCAGCGACAAACAATAGACCCTTTTCACATTTTTGGGTTTCTCAGAAGCGGAAGTCGTCATAGATAAGGGTAAACAGGAATGAGAGACTTCGGTAAATATATTTTTTGTGTTTCCATTTGCATTTGAATTTGATGCAACGGTAATATAATACTAAGCATAGTGTTATAAATGTACATACATTTTTTTTTTTTTAAAAATGAAAATATAAAAAACTTTATATTTTCCGTTAAAACGCGTCATCACAGTCTGTGAAAAGGGTCCACACCAGACAAGACGCGACTATCAGGCGCGATTAAGTCAATCAAAAATCACAACCAATCAGAAGAGCGCGTGGGCGGGCTCTCGGCAAGCAACAAAACAAAATGTCTAAGTACATAATCAAATTCACGAATATTACACCATTTTAACATTATTAAAAATACATACGAGTGACTGAAACAATCTTTGTCATAGAATAAACTTGTCTGTTCACAATAAGTTGACAGTTTGAACGTTCTTGTTTCCTGTTATTTATTTTGAAGATCTGAGGTAAATTGTCCATTGTTGCTTTCGGTACGGCTATAAAAGACACATAAAACGATATTCAAACTCACATTAGACGCTTTTAACATTAAATAAAGCACATATACAGTACCTGAGATGATCATTATCATACTTTGTGTTGTTGTTCCAACCGCGACGTCGCAGAAAAATAGAAACCGTTTCTAAAATGGAATGAATCATTGCGCGTCGCGGCTAGTTAGGACAAAAACTCCGATTAGCATAAAAAACATACCTTTTATCTCGTGTCGCGGCGTTTATGTTAAGGTAGCGTAGTTACACGTTAATACATGTACTTAGTGATAACAGTAAATTATGCATAATTACAAGTAACTATCATAACTCTATAGTAAGTACATGTAGTTCATTAATATTACTCAGTAGCCTACTTATTTGAGTTAGTATAATGTAGGTCAGCTTAAACTAAAATGTGAGCAGAACTAATCGTAGGATTAGTTAAACTTAATTTTGATAGTCCACTTTAGACATTCTACCAATTAACTTTGCGACTACTCGTCAACTAACCTTCATTACTGTAGAGTATTAGTAGACTCAGTGTAGTAGACTGTTAGTGGACTTAGTTTAAGTTAGGGTTAGAATAAGCTGACATGTAGTTACTTATGTCTGTTCGGAGCATCAAAATAAAGTGTTAGCAGATATCTACTACTAATACTCTAATGACTGCTAGTTGGCATGTAGTTGCAAAGTTCCTTAGTTTAGTAGAATGTAATGGACTACTGAAATAAAGTGTTACCAAACAATATAAAACATTCATTGTATGATGGCACACAGGAAAAGACTTGGCTAGTCAGGAAGCGAGTCATGTTCATTTAATGCTCGATTCCCATCATGTTTTCAGATCCACAGCTACTGAACTTCCCGTGACGGGCAGCAGAGAGTCTGAAAACAAACAAACTGGGGGAGGCGACGGAAGAATAGAAATGATTAAGATCCATCAGTCCAGATCCGGCAGACAGCTGGGAGGAAATGCAGAATCTGTGAGTCATAAGCTAGTAGTTTTTTCTCAGATTTAACATGATCTTTACAGCTTCTGCTCACATCATAATAAGAATAAGAAAATCTGCACCATTGGTGGCAGCAATTGTCACCAGTGGCCTGAAGTCAAGGGGTTTTGGTTAAATGCCTGCAATAAGGTCTGTGATTAACGCAAACGATTCATAAGAGTTGAGTTCATTTGTGAAGATTATCATGACGAACAAAAGGTCGTAAACTTTTTTTGGTCACAGAACTTATTTTCTGCAATAATTTCAAAAGCCAGTTGGGTTTTTGTTAAGGGGTTGAACTACAAAATAAGTCAATCCTGTAGAAAAACAAAGCCTAAAACTCAGAAACTCAGTCAAAAGACATCTTTTGATAGCCCCACAGAGTCACAGTGCTGCCCCACGAAGGCCGAACATAGTAACTACACATTTGTGTATGATCACTGATATCAAACCAATTAAAAGACTTTGTAACCTGCCAGTGGTTTACTTAGTTTCTCTAGTTACTCTCTACAAGAGATACAGACAAAACCATTGGGGGGTTTTTTCATGCACGTGTCAATTTTGAGATTTATATTTCCTTCAAGACTACAGTTGAAAGAAAACATACAAAATACACTTTAAGTGTTTATTTTATCACACATGATCTGTTTGCATCTGTAGACTTCAATTACAATACATCTTTGGAGCCAGAAACCACATTAAACCTACATTAAACTTTCCTATTCTGAACGTTTTTTTACAGAAGGGTTTGTTCATATATCCTATGAACATATAACATTGTATACTAAAAATATGGCTTTTCTGATAATATGGAGATTCCCTCTGTAAATACCTTTAAATGTAACATGTCAACAAAGTGAAACAATTTTGAACTTTGCTTTATCAAATGTTCAGAATTCTGTTCTTGAAATTTTAGCAAATTGGTGTTTATTTAAATAGATATCTGGTTTGCATATTTATTAATGCTGTCAAATCGATTAATTGCATCTAACAAAAGTTTGTACGTGTTTATGTATGTACGTATATGTATGTATATATATATATATATATATATATATATATATACATACACACACACACACACATTAAATATTTACTACCTTTTATGTTAGATGTGATTAATCATGATTAAAAACAAAATATTAGTGCTGTTAAGTTGATTAATTGCAATTAATCGCATCTAACAAAAGTTTGTAAGAATGTGTGTATGTATATATTATATATACATATACACACATTCATATATTATCAAAAATTTATGTTAGATGCGATTAATTGCAATTAAAAACAAAATATTGGTGCTGTCAAATTGATTAATTGCGATTAATCGCATCTAATCGCATTAATGTGTGTATATATATATATATATATATATATATATATACACACACACACACACACACACATTATATATTTACAAACATTTATGTCGGATGTGATTAATGCTGTCAAATCGATTAATCGATTAATCAGTTTGTAAGTGTGTATATGTATATGTGTATATATATATATATATATATATATATATATATATATATATATATATATATATATATACACACACACACACGCGCACACAAACTTTTATGTTAGATGCGATTAAAAACAGAATATTAGTGCTGTCAAATTGATTAATTGCAATTAATCGCATCTAACAAGAGTTTGTAAGAATGTGTGTATGTATATATATATATATATATATATATATATATATATATATATATATATATACACACACACATATACATATACACACATTCATATATTAACAAACATTTATGTTAGATGCGATTAATTGCAATTAAAAACAATATTGGTGCTGTCAAATTGATTAATTGCGTGTAATTAATGTGTGTATATATACACACACACACATTATATATTTACAAACATTTATGTCAGATGCGATTAATGCTGTCAAATCGATTAATCACGATTAATCACATCTAACAAAAGTTTGTAAGTGTGTATATGTATGTATATATATACACACACACACGCACACAAACTTTTATGTTAGATGTGATTAAAAACAAAATATTAGTGCTGTCAAATTGATTAATTGTGATTAATCGCATCTAACAAAAGTTTGTTTGTGTATGTATGTATATATCATATATATATATATATATATACACACACACACATATACACACATTCATATATTAACAAACATTTATGTTAGATGCCATTAATTGCAATTAAAAACAATATTGGTGCTGTCAAATTGATTAATTGCGTGTAATTAATGTGTGTATATATACACACACACACACATTATATATTTACAAACATTTATGTCAGATGCGATTAATGCTGTCAAATCGATTAATCACGATTAATCACATCTAACAAAAGTTTGTAAGTGTGTATATGTATGTATATATATATATACACACACGCACACAAACTTTTATGTTAGATGTGATTAAAAACAAAATATTAGTGCTGTCAAATTGATTAATTGTGATTAATCGCATCTAACAAAAGTTTGTTTGTGTATGTATGTATATATCATATATATACACACACACAAATATTTTCAAACTTTAGTTAGACGCGATTAATCGCGATTAAAAACAGTGCTGTCAAATCGATTAATTGCGACACACTATATATTTACGAACTTTTACGTTAGATGCGATTAATCGAATTGCAGTAAAACTAATATTTATACATAACATTTTAGGAAAGGTTGTAAATAAAAACAGTTGCCTTCATGTATTGTGATTAATCGACTAGGGAAACTTGACCTTATTCACTTGTGATGTTTTGCCTAAAACTGGGATATAAGATAGCAATTTATACACTGAAATAACTGCACAGTTCACCTGTAATAAAACACACTAAAATGATCGTCAAAACATCCTCAGTTTTGCCGTTTCACACTGCATCCACTCTCATTTTCACCTGGGAAATGGGTTTAAAAGTTTGAAAAAATAAACTTGACTACTGACTAAAGCAAGCAGCATCAGTTACATCAACAGGAACTGCACATCATTTGCATCACAAAACAGGCTGAAGAGGATTTTACTGTTCCTCTGGCCTGCGAGAGCACTGAGAGCTTCCTGCACACTAATACCGATGCGTTCTGCATGCAGGAATGCCTGTATAAACAAACTGAAAATAAATGCACTGTCAATAAGTGTCAGTAAAGACGGCTGGGTTGCATTAAAGACACGCCCCCTCTGTCCCGCGTGCAGCTGGGTCTCGTCTGCTAACCCTGTGAGAACAAACTCTAGACTCATTCTCACTGCCGTCCGCACAAAACCTCTGATCAATACTCTCCTATTACACTTTCCTCCAGGGACACGGATACTCCTGCGTATCCCATCAAACCCTGAGAGCTGTGTGTCAAACACAATAGGCCCTCTCCGCTACAGAGCACCTCTAAAGACGATCAATAATCATTTGACTGAGCTCATATGACTGGTGCATTTAATCCTGCAGAGGTTACAGAAGAGCATTCCTCCTGACACATGATGACCGATGCTCGTTTCACACGTAGGTTTGCTGGCTGTTGATCAGGAGGGCATGACAGAGCAGGTTTACTGTAGAAATGACCGTGCTGGACTGCAGGCGTGAACTTATCTTGATCTAACTAATAACAAGGCAGTGTTTAACACTGTGGTATATGCATGATGCATGATGCATGTTGCATGATATTATAATGTTACACTAATTTGAACCATGATACTATATGATTACAGCATTCACATATAATGTTGTTTACAGTGCAGAAACCACTTCATCTATATTCGTTTATGATTAACGGAACATTAACGCTGGACTTCCTTTTCTTTTCAAAAATGTAGTCCTAACTCTATCCCTACCCCTAAACCTACCCGTAAGTTATCCCTAAATAGGGATAAGTAAATGCTGTTCACCTAAAAAGGTGCAGAAGCAGCTTGTTTGTAAGCCTCAACTTGACATAAACTGTAAACCTGTCCCTCAAATCTGATTGGTTGATTGGAATGTTTAATTCAGGATGAGCAAAGATGTAGTACTTGGTGAAATCAGGGCCATCATGTCAAAAATGTTGAAAATACTGCCACCTAGTGGACACAAGAAGCAAATTAGAAACGCACAGGTCTTCATGTTTCATTTGCTGATATAAACCATTACCATACAATATATACAAACAGTTATGTATCAACTTAAAAAATACCAATTTTATCTTAATAGTTGCTTTTTATTATAATTAAATTGCTTCTTCACAAGCGTAAATCATGTCAATATATTTTTATATTACAATGTATGTAAATAGAGTGTTTAAATGATCAAACTTGTTATTAAATGTCGCTATTCAAAATGAATAATGTCATACATAGAGTAATACTTTTGTAATTTTTCACAATTTGGTACAGTAGTAGATAAAAATAGGTTGGGTTTTACTATTTTATTAGCATGATTGATTGTTTTAAATATTGTAAGTAATCACTGTTTTGACAGTGTGCTTTCGCTTCAGAGTTAGCTAAGAGAAATGTCCACTAGATGGCAGAGAAACCTAGGAGAAACATGAGGCCCTCAGAAGTCATCAATAACAGTTTATGGGCCGCACGGCTGGTTTTCTAATCACTTTCTTTATCTGATATGAATACCTTTACAAATATATATATATATATATATATATATATATATGCGTTCATCAAAGCCTTTTTGTTTGCTTTTTCTATTCTGAGTGATCAGATGAAAATCAGGCCTAGTGGTTCAGAGATTTCCCTCTCGCATACTCAACCTCAGAGCCAAAGATGAATCGCATCAAACTTTGAAATACGAGGCGTGATCTATATCCCCTGAACCACCAAACTACTGCCGAACAGTAGAAGATCACGTACAGTCATTTCAAACCCATCTGAAACAGAACAATAGACAGAGTGAGGCTTTTTTTATGAATGTAAGTTTCATTGCCACCAGTAACAGGTTTTTACTGGAAACTAAAGGTGCCTAACTAAAAGTAGATGTGTGGAGGCAGTGTAAAATGACAAATGTGAACTTTAAAAATGCATGTCGACTTCTTAGAGTGCTTACTTTCAGTTCAATATCTGGACCTTTTTTCACCTCAGATATGTAAACTATCATGAACAACACTGTAAATTGGTATTGTACAGTCATATTGTTTAAAACAAAAAAGGTACCACGTTACGCTGATAGTATCACATGGTATTTACATAAAGTATGGTCTAAAAACTAAGATAATCTACCACAGTGCTTTCTGTGAGTGATATATTTTAAACTGGTTTCAGCTGGTCAGGCTGTGGGACCATTTTAAAACAGCTTAAGCTGATTTAAAGGGATAGTTCACCCAAAAATGCTCTGCTGAACACAAAGGGAGATATTCGGAAGAACTTTTGTAACCAAGCAGATCTCACACCCCCACACACCATTGACTACCATAGTATATATTTTTTCCCTACTATGGTAGTTAATGTGTTTGGTTACTGACATTATTCCAAATATCTTCCTTTGTGTTCAGCAGAGCAAAGAAATTCATACAGGTTTGGATGAACTTGAGGGTGAATAAATGGCGACAGAATTTTCAGTTTTGGATGAACTATCCATTTAAGATACTTGTTGAGAAGGGTAGTGAATTTCTCGTTACCTAGATTTAAAATTTAGTCATTTTCATCACGTTTGTTGAATGATGTTGCGAGGGCACTGGAAATCACCTCAGTGTATATAGTACGGGCGCGAGCCTCGGGTACTAAACCACATGAATGGACGACGAGAGGAAGTTCCAAAAGACGGTTAAACATCACACGAATAGAAGGAAAAACAGATTCAAATGAGCGGGATTATATAACTTTCTCACAGAAAAAGAGTCAAAAGTTGATTTCAAATTATTATTATTGAACGCTTCGCGTTCGCGTTTCGTATGCGTCTTATATGCGTCAGATTAACGTTTTTTGACGTTGCGTTGTTTGTTCAGCGTCATCGGCGCTTTGTAAATATAAATATAAATAGAGTAAATACAAAAATACTAGCTTTATTTTCATATACAGTCAAATCGAGAAGAAAAGTGACTGAACCTTTTGATGATGTTATAAAAACACACTCAAGTCGATAAGCCACACATATACTCATATAAAAGGGACGCATTTTCAAGTCAACTACAAATATTTACCACACATTGGCTATGTGGACCCTAGCTTGTTATCAAGGAAGCCAGCCAGCACACGTTTTGACACGCAGCCAATACGCGCGCGCTTTTCTACCCAGATACAAACGCTTAAACGCATTGACAAGCCGCGGACCACGCCCCCTCCATGTGACGTAGCTGGAACTACTAAGTACGTGACTCGACACAGTAACTAACCACAGACCGGGCCTCGCATAACGGGTCAAACGCTTTGCAAATGTTTAAGAAATAGTTCTTTTATTAGGGACTCCCGTTAGAGTGTCATTTAGAGACGTTTACATTATTCTGGGTGCGTTATTCCACGCGAAAACAGCAGTATATGTGCGCTTGCCATATGGAGACATGTATAGCTATTCCAATTAAGTGTCTTCTTCTAAAGAGGAACAGGAAGTCAGAAACACTATCTCATGCTTGCACCGCAGGCTTCCTCTTATCTTCATCGAGCGCCCAATGAGAATAAAATGACCCGAAAAACTAAATGAATCTTATGCAAGAAAGTCTGCAACCTTTCTTTGCAGATGACAGCACAATATAATGCATACTAAGTATGCATATACATATGTGAGGAAAAAAAGGATAAGGAGCGTCTTGATCTGGTGGTGCTTTTAGAAGATCTACAGCCTTGTTGATGGGAGGATCACACCAGTGCACGCTCAAATTCTGACTCATTTTTATACTACAGTAGAGGAGTGCATATATCAGTAAAAAGTTCAGAAAGTAATATAAAACGGAAAAGAAATAAGAACAAAAACTTTTTTCCCCTAATTAATCAATACTTAAGTCAGTGCATTAGTGAGTTTAATGTGCACTTACCACAAAACTGCTTGAGAGTGGAGCTGCACTTGTGCGCAAAAGTTACCAAGTGACTTTGGAGAGACTTTGCGCCTGATGCGCACTCAAGTTCCACTGCGAATGTTCAAGATGTCCCCTCTTCCTCTTCTTTTTCCTTTGAAATAGTGGTTTCACGCGTGTTCTTCACTTGAGTCATTCATGTAGAGTCACAGGTCCACACACACAGAGACAGACTTTCTCTTGAGCGCTCTTGGTGACGCCCACTTCACCCGACACAGTTTGCCGCAACGATTCAAAATCTGTCTGTAGGTTGTGAATGAATAGAGTCTCAGTTAACGCCTTGACAACAGTGACTTCAGTTTCCAGGGTAAAACAATCTGTTTAATAACTCCATGATGCATTGGGCATAATGAGCTCATTGTGATGCATGCCAAAAAAAAAGAAGAGTGGGGGGTGAGGTTTGGTGACCTGGCATAAAACTTAACTTTTATTTTTGAAAAAGTCTTTAGGAGGAAATGCACACAGCATTAACTACAGGTGGATGGTTGCCATGACATGACAAGATATTCCATCTGAAATGATTAATTTTATGCATGTAGTTTTTATGGAACATTTATATAATGTCACACAGCAAATTTTATTTATACAGCACCTTAAAAAAAAAAAAAAAAAGTGTACTGAACCTCTAGACTTTATGGGCAAGATTCATGCTGATGACACCCAGATGTAAGTGATAGGAAATGCTATATTTCTTAAAAACAGAACCAAGAGGAAACATATACAATGAAAATGACAGTGGTCCCAAAATAGAACCTTGAGGTACCCCACATGTGATAGAAGCTACTGATGAGGAAAAGTTTACAGAAAAGGTTCGATTTTGAAGAGGCAAACCAGCTTAGAGAAGTTCATTGGAAGCCCACGTGCTGTCTTAAACATTCAACTAAAATTAAGTGATCAATTGCATCAAATCCTGAGCGATCTAGCAAAACTAATGCAACACTGAGTCAGTGGCCGTTCACACAGAACACGTTTTTTTCATTCCAGCGCACAACTTTTCCATAGTTTTTCGGTAGACGGACGTGCAAAAACATGTTCCGAGCCCTTAGACTTTACTAAAAGGTCATTAGCTAGCCTACCCTAAAGGGGGTCGCCATCTGGACGCGTCTTTAAAATTCAAACGCATTGTTTTCTATGAGTGTACGCACACCGGCGGCGACATTCGGCGCCTGTCCGCGGCGCCCAGGTTCAAAATCCTGCCGTGCCACATTGTTTTACATTAAATTTATATTTCTCTCAAATCGTCGTTAATGTACATACTGACTTCACCCTGTGCTGCAAGATACATTGGTTTTACATTCTTAGTTTAACAGCTTGAATAAAGTCTAAAAATGTATAATAAACGTAGCCTTTTCTTTCATTTTGCTCTGTTGTGCCAATTTTTCCATGTACGAAATATTAAAGCATAGGCATATGTAACATTTCCGTGTTGACGTAAAACTCTCCCATCATGCAGTCGAGTCAAAATTGAGCTCGCACGTATATAATGTGCGCGTCCGGTGTGCGATACCTGCGAGTTGTCCGAGACGCGACGCGGAGTTTCTCGTCCGGTGTGCGACCCCCTTAAGACCCAGTTTCCACCTGGTATTAAGATGCGTTTTAGTTGATCGGATCACAAGTAGATGAGGGAGACACATTCCCGTTTACACCTGGTGTTTTAATCCACCACTTCTGTCCTGATTTCTTCGAGGGGAGGGTAAATGTGTGGGTTTTTTCAGATCTTTCGATCTAATGAACAAAACAAGCTCACGCAATTTACATATAAGCGCCCGGAGATGACGGAAAAACAAGGAGAGCATCAGCTTTCCTTTTGTGTGAGAATGTGTGTTAGAAATCAGGAATGGTGAGAGAACATTGTGCTTGGTACATTTTTCGTCTTCAAACCAAACGGGTCTTAAGCTGACAAAGTTTAAATCCTGTCTGGCTAGTGCACGCTTACCTTGCGCATTAGGTCAGTAGGTGGTCTTTTGTGGCTGTTCGAACACATGAGCGTTTCCACTACGAAAACAATCCAGTCAAATGCGTTTTCTCCGAAAGTGGACAAGCTCCACACGTTTTACACATGTAATGGTAGCGTCGTCTACTTGTGATCCAAAGCGCATCTTAATGAGTGACAGCAGCAGACTCTGTGCTATGACCTGATCTAAAACCAGATTGGAAAAAGGTGATTAAAAAACCCCAATAGTGATCTAAAAACATTCACTTTTCCTTAAACATTCATAAAATCACGTTGGTCAACTCGCCAGTCAGTTTTTATTAGCAGCATTGTAGAGCGTGGGAAAAAAATTTTTTTTACAAAGATTTTGGGCGTGTTTGGGAATTTAAACTGCCTGAAAACCTGCTCCTGCATGTTTTAAATGCTTGTGTAATTCAAGGCGCCTGACTTTACGTCATCTGTAATTCATTTAAAACAATCACCTGCATTCAAATGCACACTACTACATAAAATAATACTTCCTCACATTGTAACTTTGAACGTATTGTGATGTCACAGCAGAACAAAGGGAAGTCCTTGAAACTCCCTTCATTCTGACATGACTAATCATGCCAAATATAGACTTGGGGCAGCAGACCAGGGGGATATACGATCAGGTTTAAGCGCAGACAGCATGCTTCTTTGTGCCAGCAAAGCTGCATGCATGCAAAGACACAAATATTTTGAATGTGAAACTGTTTTCGAAGCATGAAAAATATTAGTAACATCCCAAAAAGGCAGACCGCCCTTCTGCCACAAGATTGCACAACATCATTGTTCACATTCCAAACATCCCACGTCTGGTATCACAGTTTGCCTTCCTTCCTGAAAAAGCACATGAACAGAATGAGTCAAACTGGTGAAATAAAAGTTAAAATGATTCAATCTCAAATAAACAGATTCTTCCAAACCTCACAAATAAGCTTGAAATGTTTCCCCAGATTCAGTCCAGATCTCATGATTTAAGGTTCAGTAATCACAGGCGTCACTGTTCGGGAATGTCCAGACACGTGAGCGGCGGTTATTTCAGCGCAGATTCCCTTCATCCAGACTTTATACGTGGCCTCCCAAAGGTTTCACGGCCTTCAGGGCGGAAGTTGAACGATAGCTGTGATAATTTAACCCATTCCAGAGGGAATCGAGCAGAAATGAAGCGTTTAAACACTCACCACACACACACACAAGAGTTTATCTGATCAAAGAGCATTGTCAGAATCACATAGCATGGGTTTCCTGAACAAGGCACTGGCATACCAATGCCCAGCCACCCTTTACAATACTCCCAACCACACAGGAAGCACTATAGAGAAGTAAAGAGTGTGTACGAAACCCTGAATATGATTTACATCCAAGTGGTGCACTCCACACTTACCAATGGAAATTTCATGCAATTTTAAATCTCCATTTCGGTGCTAAATGGATCTCCAATCTTTGCGTTTGAACCAATGGCATGGGATTGGCGTGCTTGAAACATGTCTGAAAAGATTTCACGATTAGAAAACCCACTCTTAAATAACTTCCTCTGTTGTAGCTTTCGAACCTTATTCACACTTCTGTATACTCGAGTATGAGAGTCTCATTCAACATCTCAACAACAGCGACTTCAGTTTTCTTGGATAAAACATGCTTTTTAATGATTCAGTTATGTATTAGGCACCATGAGCACATGGTTTAGTGGCCTGGCATCACGATTTTAGAAATGCATTGGTTAGTCAACTACAGGTATGACATGTAAACCTTATGAACTGATTCTTTTAGCATTATTATGCATGCAGACTTCATTAATGAGAGACTATATGAAACATTCGGACTTGAAACATTCATGTCACATGGCAGGACTACTTAATGGCCAAAAAAACTTCATATACAACTTGGTGTCAAATTGAAATGAAAACTTGTGCCGTTCGACATCAAACACTACAGATAAGTGCAAATAAGATTTAAGAGCTGCAGCGAAGGGGAAGATTTTTACATCATATGACTTCAGATGGCTTGGAAAATAGGACTACTGATGCAGTTTTTTCCGGCCTCTTTGGATTTTGACGGTCGTTGGATCTGCATGCTGCAAGACAAGATGAAATCATTGGTCATATTGCCTTTCAAACCCGTGGAGCAAAAAGGGTCTCGTATCCTTCTGAGTTTATGTCACTTCACATTTTTTAGACAGCTAAAGTTTCAGCAGGACTTTCACTTCAGTGTGGTTTAGTTTAGTAAAATAGCTACACAGTAACTGAAAGCAGTATTCAAAGCACAGTACAACCCGAGCTATTTTAAACAGCAACGTGGCTATTCAAATACTGTGGAATGTGCGAGGGTGTGTGGTGATGTGTTCCTGGCAGTGGGGTGGTTTTCATTTATACAGGAATGCTTGTGCGATACTTGTTTTGCTGAGCCACAGTAAATAAAGGGAAAGACAGCAGAGCAATGTGGAAGACAAGCAGACCTATATACAAACTAGATTTTTACATTTCTTGATGGAAATGTGAGAGATGGACGCCCATGCGTGTCAACTATGTTGCTCAGGTGTTTTCTGGCCTGATTGAAAAGATATTCTGGTCTCTAGTTATGATTCGGTAACCCTCTATGGGAGTCTGAACGAACACACACACACACACACACTACTGCTGTCAATCGAATAAAAAAAATCTACTGCACATTTTCTGTAATTACTATAATGTAAAAACAACATACATTTTAAATATTTCTTAGTGACATCTTTTTTTTCTAAGCACTATGAATGAAGGCCAATTTTAACATTTAATAGGCTTTAAAAATGTAACAACTTTTAACGTAGTGTAAGTGAACTTAAAACAATTTTCACATAAACCCTGTTGCAATATATGTCACCTTTACTTGTGCCTTTAATATATCAGGGGTCAACGCTAAGGTTTTTTCCTACTGGTCCAGTCATGCCGGTTCACCTGCGCTGCTAAATTGCACAAAAAAAAGTTACTGTTTTCAGTGTTTTTGAACCATGTAATTTTGTAAACAGTGCTTTATGGCCAGCAGCCATATCACCTGAGCCTGGTTAGTACCTGGATGGGAGACCTCCTGGGAATACTAGGTAGCTGCTGGAAGAGGTGTTAGTGAGGCCAGCAGGGGGCGCTCACCCTGTGGTCTGTGTGGGTCCTAACGCCCCAGTATAGTGATGGGGACACTATACTGTCAAAAAGCACCATCCTTCAGATGAGACGTTAAACTGAGGTCCTGACTCTCTGTGGTTGTTAAAAATCCCAGGATGTCCTTGGAAAAGAGTAGGGGTGTAACCAAATCTGCCCATTGGCCTCTGTCCATCATGGCCTCCTAATCATCCCCATATACTGATTGGCTTCAGCACTCTGTCTGCTCTCCACCAATAAGCTGGTGTGTGGTGGCACAATATGGCTGCCGTCGCATCATCCAGGTGGTGCTGCACATTGGTGGAGGTTGAGGAGATTCTACCTTTCCATATGTAAAAGTGCTTTGAGTACCCAGAAAAGTGCTATATAAATGTAAGGAATTATTAATTCTCATTATTAATTACTTACTTATTAAGGAATTATTTAAGGTTTTTAGGTAGATCTAATGGGTAAATACAGAAACTGAATAATCAAACACTGCAGTCTTCACTGCATAAATTATGAATTTAATCCTTATTAAAGCTACAAAATTTTTATCAGTGAAGAGCAGCTGAGTGATTTTCTTGTTATTTGATTAACATTAATGACACTGTAGCAGGTTTATTAGGCTGCTGTCACTTTAGGACCTGATGCACATGACGCAGATCTGACACATCCTAATGTAACTCTTTACATTCATTTAACACTTTTTAACTCATTTAAGACTGTGCTTATGAGGATAGTTGACAAAACTGGCATTTCGACAATTTTGTGATTTTGTAACGCGAGAATGAACCTCGGTGGTTCTTGATGAAGCTCAAACGTGCTGCGTAACAGGAGAATGAACCTCATTGGTTCTTGAGGAAGCTCAAACGTGCTGCGTAACACGAGAATGAACCTCATTGGTTCTTGAGGAAGCTCAAACGTGAGTAACACGAGAATGAACCTCATTGGTTCTTGTTGAAGCTCAAATGTGCTGCGTAACACGAGAATGAACCTCATTGGTTCTTGATGAAGCTCAAACGTGCTGCATAACACGAGAATGAACCTCATTGGTTCTTGAGGAAGCTCAAACGTGCTGAGTAACACGAGAATGAACCTCATTGGTTCTTGAGGAAGCTCAAACGTGAGTAACACGAGAATGAACCTCATTGGTTCTTGAAGAAGCTCAAACGTGCTGCATAACACGAGAATCTCAGTGGTTCTTGAAGAAGCTCAAACGTGCTGTGTAACACGAGAATGAACCTCAGTGGTTCTTGAAGAAGCTCAAACGTGCTGCGTAACACGAGAATGAACCTCAGTGGTTCTTGAAGAAGCTCAAACGTGCTGCGTAACACGAGAATGAACCTCAGTGGTTCTTGAAGAAGCTCAAACGTGCTGCGTAACACGAGAATGAACCTCAGTGGTTCTTGAGGAAGCTCAAACATGCGTAACACGAGAATGAACCTCAGTGGTTCTTGATGAAGCTCAAACGTGCTGCGTAACACGAGAATGAACCTCAGTGGTTCTTGCTGAAGCTCAAACGTGCTGCGTAACACGAGAATGAACCTCATTGGTTCTTGCTGAAGCTCAAACGTGCTGCGTAACACGAGAATGAACCTCAGTGGTTCTTGAAGAAGCTCAAACGTGCTGCGTAACACGAGAATGAACCTCAGTGGTTCTTGAAGAAGCTCAAACGTGCGTAACACGAGAATGAACCTCAGTGGTTCTTGATGAAGCTCAAACGTGCTGCGTAACACGAGAATGAACCTCAGTGGTTCTTGCTGAAGCTCAAACGTGCTGCGTAACACGAGAATGAACCTCATTGGTTCTTGCTGAAGCTCAAACGTGCTGCGTAACACGAGAATGAACCTCATTGGTTCTTGTTGAAGCTCAAACGTGCTGCGTAACACGAGAATGAACCTCAGTGGTTCTTGCTGAAGCTCAAACGTGAGTAACACGAGAATGAACCTCATTGGTTCTTGCTGAAGCTCAAACGTGCTGCGTAACACGAGAATGAACCTCAGTGGTTTTTGAGGAAGCTCAAACGTGCTGCGTAACACGAGAATGAACCTCATTGGTTCTTGCTGAAGCTCAAACGTGCTGCGTAACACGAGAATGAACCTCATTGGTTTTTGAGGAAGCTCAAACGTGTTGCGTAACACGAGAATGAACCTCATTGGTTTTTGAGGAAGCTCAAACATGTTGCGTAACACGAGAATGAACCTCAGTGGTTCTTGAAGAAGCTCAAACGTGCTGCGTAACACGAGAATGAACCTCAGTGGTTCTTGAAGAAGCTCAAACGTGCGTAACACGAGAATGAACCTCAGTGGTTCTTGATGAAGCTCAAACGTGCTGCGTAACACGAGAATGAACCTCAGTGGTTCTTGCTGAAGCTCAAACGTGCTGCGTAACACGAGAATGAACCTCATTGGTTCTTGCTGAAGCTCAAACGTGCTGCGTAACACGAGAATGAACCTCATTGGTTCTTGTTGAAGCTCAAACGTGCTGCGTAACACGAGAATGAACCTCAGTGGTTCTTGCTGAAGCTCAAACGTGAGTAACACGAGAATGAACCTCATTGGTTCTTGCTGAAGCTCAAACGTGCTGCGTAACACGAGAATGAACCTCAGTGGTTTTTGAGGAAGCTCAAACGTGCTGCGTAACACGAGAATGAACCTCATTGGTTCTTGCTGAAGCTCAAACGTGCTGCGTAACACGAGAATGAACCTCATTGGTTTTTGAGGAAGCTCAAACGTGTTGCGTAACACGAGAATGAACCTCATTGGTTTTTGAGGAAGCTCAAACATGTTGCGTAACACGAGAATGAACCTCATTGGTTCTTAAGGAAGCTCAAACGTGCTGCGTAACACGAGAATGAACCTCATTGGTTTTTGAGGAAGCTCAAACATGTTGCGTAACACGAGAATGAACCTCATTGGTTCTTAAGGAAGCTCAAACGTGCTGCGTAACACGAGAATGAACCTCATTGGTTTTTGAGGAAGCTCAAACATGTTGCGTAACACGAGAATGAACCTCATTGGTTCTTAAGGAAGCTCAAACGTGCTGCGTAACACGAGAATGAACCTCAGTGGTTCTTGAGGAAGCTCAAATGTGCTGCGTAACACGAGAATGAACCTCATTGGTTTTTGAGGAAGCTCAAACATGTTGCGTAACACGAGAATGAACCTCATTGGTTCTTAAGGAAGCTCAAACGTGCTGCGTAACACGAGAATGAACCTCAGTGGTTTTTGAGGAAGCTCAAACGTGCTGCGTAACACGAGAATGAACCTCGGTGGTTCTTGAGGAAGCTCAAACGTGATTAACACGAGAATGAACCTCATTGGTTCTTGAGGAAGCTCAAATGTGCTGCGTAACACGAGAATGAACCTCAGTGGTTTTTGAGGAAGCTCAAACGTGATTAACACGAGAATGAACCTCAGTGGTTTTTGAGGAAGCTCAAATGTGCTGCGTAACACGAGAATGAACCTCGGTGGTTCTTGAGGAAGCTCAAACGTGATTAACACGAGAATGAACCTCATTGGTTCTTGAGGAAGCTCAAATGTGCTGCGTAACACGAGAATGAACCTCAGTGGTTTTTGAGGAAGCTCAAACGTGCTGCGTAACACGAGAATGAACCTCGGTGGTTCTTGAGGAAGCTCAAACGTGATTAACACGAGAATGAACCTCAGTGGTTCTTGAGGAAGCTCAAATGTGCTGCGTAACACGAGAATGAACCTCAGTGGTTTTTGAGGAAGCTCAAACGTGATTAACACGAGAATGAACCTCATTGGTTCTTAAGGAAGCTCAAACGTGCTGCGTAACACGAGAATGAACCTCATTGGTTCTTAAGGAAGCTCAAACGTGCTGCGTAACACGAGAATGAACCTCATTGGTTTTTGAGGAAGCTCAAACATGTTGCGTAACACGAGAATGAACCTCATTGGTTCTTAAGGAAGCTCAAACGTGCTGCGGAATACGAGAATGAACCTCAGTGGTTTTTGAGGAAGCTCAAACGTGTTGCGTAACACGAGAATGAACCTCGGTGGTTCTTGAGGAAGCTCAAACGTGCTGCGTAACACGAGAATGAACCTCATTGGTTCTTGAGGAAGCTCAAACGTGAGTAACACGAGAATGAACCTCGGTGGTTCTTGAGGAAGCTCAAACGTGCTGCGTAACACGAGAATGAACCTCATTGGTTTTTGAGGAAGCTCAAACGTGCTGCGTAACACGAGAATGAACCTCGGTGGTTCTTGAGGAAGCTCAAACGTGTTGCGTAACACGAGAATGAACCTCATTGGTTTTTGAGGAAGCTCAAACGTGTTGCGTAACACGAGAATGAACCTCATTGGTTCTTGAGGAAGCTCAAACGTGCTGCGGAATACGAGAATGAACCTCATTGGTTTTCGAGGAAGCTCAAACGTGTTGCGTAACACGAGAATGAACCTCGGTGGTTCTTGAGGAAGCTCAAACGTGCTGCGTAACACGAGAATGAACCTCAGTGGTTTTTGAGGAAGCTCAAACGTGCTGCGTAACACGAGAATGAACCTCATTGGTTTTTGAGGAAGCTCAAACGTGCTGCGTAACACGAGAATGAACCTCATTGGTTCTTGATGAAGCTCAAACGTGCTGCGTAACACGAGAATGAACCTCGGTGGTTCTTGAGGAAGCTCAAACGTGCTGCGTAACACGAGAATGAACCTCACTGTTTTTTGCACGTCATGTGAACATGCTTGAGCTTCCGTTGGTTTATCAGAAGTGAGTTGATGAATGTTTATATGTGAATAAATTAAATTAAATCTGTTCATCATATAAAGCAATCGAGTCTCTTCAGAGAATTTTGACTAAACCGCTCAATTCATATGGATTAGTTTTATTAGTTTATGAACTAATTTTTGAAGCGTCAAAGTTTCAGTTGAGTAGCTGTCAATGGAGGGTCAGAAAGCTCTCAGATTTCATCAAAAATATCTTCATTAGTGGTCCGAATATGAACGAAAGTTTAGAAACAACATGAGAGTAATTAATGACAGAATTTTCATTTAATAAAAATTATTTTTAAATGATTTACACGATTTAGTAAACACTGAAAATGACAGCACACCTGTCCTCAACAAGACATGATTAGAGGACTCATTCACGTCCTGGTGCAGTTATTGCGGCAAAGTGATTTAGTGATTTAAACAAACCTCTAACCTTAAGCATGAGCAATAGTGACAGGAAGTCATTCTCTTTTTATGATGAGAATTGCTGATTTCCAGGCAGTTGGCAGAGTGAAGTTTGCATGGAAACCTCCAACGATTTAGTAGATGTTGCATGTATGAAAGCCCCTTAATAGTGAAGCTCACCTCAGCAAACACGCTTAAAATCCCCCACAAAACTGACAAAACCAGAGCAGAACACGTTTCTTTTATTTCATACAAGGCAGGCCTCAAGTCATATTTATTGACTGAATTATCATAGGTACAAATATAGTTACAAACTATTTACATCGAAAATAAGTGTGAGCAAACTTTTGGCTCTTAAACGACATCATGTCATAAAAATGTCCACGCAATAAACTGTAAAAGTTGACGCAAGATGTTGACGCGAGATACTGCCGCAAGTTCCTGCAAGTCAGTGGCTTGTGAGCACACTGCCACTGTACCTGGTTAGGAAGAACGTTGGTTGACCTTCAGGAATTGTTCTGGAAGAGTGCGGTTAAACTCAAGAATCGCGATTCTGAAGAAACAGAGGACTCAAACGCAGCAGAGCACGTACAGGAACACCCAACTGACTGCTCTTCAGCAGCAACTCTGGAAAACAGGAACATCCTGTACAGAGAGACCACAACGATAATGTGATAAGTGGAATATGGATAATTATAAGTGGAATATTGTTTTATGGTTTTCTATCCTGCACGTCACACTGGTTCAGAATGGCATCAGGGTGAGGAAATCCATTTTTGTGACAACTATAAGACCAAAAAGAGGAACCAGGTTCTCTCGACAGACTTCTGTTTGAGCGTGACCTTACCTTCCAGGTCAGACACCACCATGACCTTGAGACTGGGGATGGAATGGTAGACCAGGAAGCAGGCCAGCATGTTGACATCAGTGTCGTTGTTTATTGGTTGTCTTCTCAAGTACGCTTGCAGCACGTGACTGTTATCTGTGTGTAAGTGTTGTTTTCTTAATAGTTAAAAATTCAAGCTTCATGAAACAATTCTATATATGCATTTGTATACATATGAATGGAAGTGAATAGAACAGTATTTCTAGTGTGGCTGTGCCTTTATACTGCCCAAGTTAATGACAAGCAAATTCCCCCTCCAAAAAAAAAAAATATATATATTTTATAATAAATAATATATTTAAATAATTTATACACACACATTTTAAATTATATTAAATTAACCAATTTATATTAATTAATAATAAATGTAAACATTTAATAATAATAATTATTAACTATTTTTAATTAATATTTATTTTATAATAAATAATATATTTAAATCATTATTTTGTATTTAAATATATATTATATAATATAAATAATATATAATACATTTATATTAATAATAAATGTAAAAAATACATTTATTAATAATAATGATAATTAACTATTCTTAATTAATATTTATTTTATAATAAATAACATTTAAATCATTATTTATTTAAATAATAAATATTACATTTTAAAAATGATTTAACAATAAATTTACGTTTGAATTATATATATATATATATATTTATATTAATAATGATGATTATCAACTATTTTGTACAAAGAATATTACGTGTTTTTTGATCATTGTGCATTTTAACATGCAAATGTCAGTTCAATTCTCATTATTGTAATTTACAGAATAAATTAAAGCCAGTACAATAAATACTATCATGATTAATACATTTAGATTTTTTTTCCAGTACAGTGATGAGAACAGTATAAATAAAAACGGACTGGTCCTAAAATTAGACAAGTTTCTTTACACAAAATCTTATATATATTTTTTTTTTTTAAAAACTGGACTGGGACTGGAATCTGCTCTAGAAATGTTCTTGACAGGTTTCATGAGATTTTAACTGTTAGCCTTTACCAGCCGTGCAGAGCATAAATGACTACAACCTTTTACACTTGCTGAAGGTGTTGACCAAAAACATGAAACGCATGCAAGTCCTAAACGCTGACTAAAGGAGCGGACACAGAAGCTCCAAAACAGAAATCTGAGTAAGCATATCTGAGTCACTGACTTAATGATGCTAGACGCTGATGGCTGTGTCCTGATACTCACCACAGAGCCACTGATCCAGGGCTCGGTCCGCTGAGCTCTTCATGACGGGCAGGAACTCAGAGTTGAGCAGAAGGCCGCGGGTCTGACGGTGTGTGTCTCTGAGCCGCTGCTGCAGGACTCTGCTCTCACACAGCTCCAACACCAGCTTCATCTGCCACAGACTGAACGTCTCGCACAGATCACCACGCTCCAGAGTCCGGACGGCCTACGGAGATGATCGCACAAACACAAGTCTTAGGAACATGTTTTAGCTGTTAAAAACATGACAGAGAAAAAAAAAAAAAACAAGGTCTAGAGAAAAGTTAAACTTCTTTTAACTTGAAAGCCACATAATGTGTGATTATTACATGTGCATTATATCTCGCAATTCTGATTTTATATCCCACAATTCTGACTTTATAACTCGCAATTCTGACTTTATAACTCGCAATTCTATATCTCGCAATTCTGACTTTATATCTCTCAATTCTGACTTTATATCTCTCAATTCTATATCTCGCAATTCTGACTTTATATCACGCAATTCTGACTTTATATCACGCAATTCTGACTTTATATCACGCAATTCTGACTTTATATCTCGCAATTCTGACTTTATATCTCTCAATTCTGACTTTATATCTCTCAATTCTGGCTTTATAACTCGCAATTCTGACTTTATATCTCGCAATTCTGACTTTATATCACGCAATTCTGACTTTATAACTCACAATTCTGACTTTATATCACGCAATTCTGACTTTATAACTCGCAATTCTGACTTTATATCACTCAATTCTGACTTTATAACTCACAATTCTGACTTTATATCACGCAATTCTGACTTTATAACTCACAATTCTGACTTTATATCACGCAATTCTGACTTTATAACTCGCAATTCTGACTTTATATCACGCAATTCTGACTTTATAACTCGCAATTCTGACTTTATATCTCACAATTCTGACTTTATATCTCACAATTCTGACTTTATATCACTCAATTCTGACTTTATAACTCGCAATTCTGACTTTATAACTCGCAATTCTGACTTTATATCACTCAATTCTGACTTTATATCACTCAATTCTGACTTTATATCACTCAATTCTGACTTTATAACTCGCAATTCTGACTTTATATCACGCAATTCTGACTTTATATCACGCAATTCTGACTTTATAACTCGCAATTCTGACTTTATAACTCGCAATTCTGACTTTATATCACTCAATTCTGACTTTATATCACTCAATTCTGACTTTATATCACTCAATTCTGACTTTATAACTCACAATTCTGACTTTATATCACGCAATTCTGACTTTATATCACGCAATTCTGACTTTATAACTCGCAATTCTGACTTTATAACTCGCAATTCTGACTTTATATCACTCAATTCTGACTTTATATCACTCAATTCTGACTTTATATCACTCAATTCTGACTTTATAACTCGCAATTCTGACTTTATATCACGCAATTCTGACTTTATATCACGCAATTCTGACTTTATAACTCGCAATTCTGACTTTATAACTCGCAATTCTGACTTTATATCACTCAATTCTGACTTTATATCACTCAATTCTGACTTTATAACTCGCAATTCTGACTTTATAACTCGCAATTCTGACTTTATATCACTCAATTCTGACTTTATAACTCGCAATTCTGACTTTATATCACTCAATTCTGACTTTATAACTCGCAATTCTGACTTTATATCACGCAATTCTGACTTTATATCACGCAATTCTGACTTTATAACTCGCAATTCTGACTTTATATCTCACAATTCTGACTTTATATCTCACAATTCTGACTTTATATCACTCAATTCTGACTTTATAACTCGCAATTCTGACTTTATATCTCACAATTCTGACTTTATATCACTCAATTCTGACTTTATAACTCACAATTCTGACTTTATAACTCGCAATTCTGACTTTATAACTCGCAATTCTGACTTTATATCACTCAATTCTGACTATAACTCACAATTCTGACTTTATAACTCACAATTCTGACTTTATATCACTCAATTCTGACTTTATATCACTCAATTCTGACTTTATAACTCACAATTCTGACTTTATAACTCACAATTCTGACTTTATAACTCACAATTCTGACTTTACATCTCACAATTCTGACTTTATAACTCACAATTCTGACTTTATATCACTCACAATTCTGACTTTATATCACTCAATTCTGACTTTATAACTCACAATTCTGACTTTATAACTCACAATTCTGACTTTACATCTCACAATTCTGACTTTATAACTCACAATTCTGACTTTATATCACTCACAATTCTGACTTTATATCACTCAATTCTGACTTTATAACTCACAATTCTGACTTTATAACTCACAATTCTGACTTTATAACTCGCAATTCTGACTTTATATCTCACAATTCTGACTTTATATCTCGCAATTCTGACTTTATAACTCACAATTCTGACTTTATAACTCGCAATTCTGACTTTATAACTCGCAATTCTGACTTTATATCACGCAATTCTGACTTTATATCTCGCAATTCTGACTTTATATCACTCAATTCTGACTTTATATCTCGCAATTCTGACTTTATATCTCGCAATTCCCACTTTATATCTCGCAATTCTGACTTTGTAACATGCAATTGCGAGTTTATAGCAATTTTTTATTTCATGCGGAAATAAGCTTCCATATTAAATTGTATAAAAGTGACAATAAAGACCTTTATGATGTTATAATTCTATTTTAAAGAAATGCTGTTCTTCTGAACTTTCCTTTCATCAAAGAATCCTGAAATGTATCATTGTTTCCACAAAAATCTGAAGCAGCACAACTGTTTTCAACATTGATAATAATAATCATAAATGTTTCTAGAGCAGCAAATCATCATATCAGAATGATTTCTGAAGGATCATGTGACAATGAAGACTGGAGTAATGATGCTGAAAATTCAGCTTTGATCACTGGATATAAATTACATTTTAGATTATATTAAAATAGAAAACAATTATTTACAATATATTTCACAACATTGCTGTTTTTTACTGTGTTTTTGATTTAATAAACGCAGCCTTGGTGAGCACTGAAAAGTTTAGATACAAAACAGAAATTAAATATGTACTATTTACCCAATATTTTCATGTATTTTTAATGACATGCTTTACTGTAACTGACCTGGTCAATAGAGATGTGTGTTGGCAGCATCTCTGGGTTTTCCTGTGTCACACATTCATACAGAATTGCTGACAATAAGGCCACAGTCTCTTGCTTCTGTAGGAACAAGACAGCATGTGTAAACTACAGCAAAACAGTTTTGCAGCTTAGTGCAACTGTGGCATGAAGGTGATTACTGCAGAAAATAAAGTTCATCCCTCAGTTTGAAATAGAAATGTTTATTGTAATCCACATAACGGAAGCGTAGCAGGAAAGTGGGTCAAATGTACTCATGTTTACTGTATTTGTTAATATTTATAGCTACTGTGACGCATGAACTGTTCCAAAAAATGGCGAGTCACCTCAGTAGGCAGCATTCAACGGCATCACAAGGCACACTCTTGATATTCATTACGCTGCCTTATAATTTAGTCAGTAAATGATGTAGTAGCTCGCATGAATCCAGAATGCACTACATTGAGTTCAATAGGGGGAAAAATGATTCAAGAAATGTCAATTATAAACGTCTTATTAATATTAAAGAACTATCTAAGTCTAAGTAAAAATTGATTATTTTACCCCAAATTTGTGTGATATGAATATTGTTTTGCTATTAGAATATTATGCCATTAGTTTAGCAACAAGTTCATGTCAATCTCTGTTGGTAATAACAGTCTTGTTAAATTTTGTTAAATGTTCTGCAGACGTCATTTCATCGGCTCTTCTACCTCATTCAGTAGGAAAGAAATGACAATAAACCTACTTTGATGTATATACTTTTGAAACTGAAAGCTTTTATTTGTGGTACCGCCCGCTCACCTGCTGAGCTTCCATTATAAGAATATTTACTATAAACACATTTCCCGTTTGTTTATACACAATGAAGGGGCGAGTTGCATTATTGTATGTTGTATTTGGAAACATGCTAGACGGTGCCTAGACATCTTAAAGAAACGTTCATGGTTTCTGTGGAAAGCATTTGAGACGTGCTTTTGATTTTTAAAATGTGTTTTATAATAAGCAATGAAGCTGTCTTTCAAGTATCATTGCACATACTGTATCATACTGGTCATGATATGACAAGTCACACTGTTTTTTTTAAATATATATTTTAACGTTTATCCTAGTGCAATTCTTTGCCACTTTCATTCTAAGTGCATTGCATGCGGTAAGAAAGTTGGCAGCTTTAAATTGTAGATTTCTAGTTGAATTTATCATAAGGATATAGGGGGAAAACTCGCCTCAGAACACAAGAGTTTCAGTCAAATTAAATTACTAATATTCAAGGGCCAGTTGTTCAAAAAGTTTATTTGGATTTGAAAGGCTATTGAAAGGCTAAATATGTAGCCTAATGTCTACTACCAATTTATTACTTTAATAGTTAAACTAACCAAGAGCAAAATAAAAAAATGTGCATGTATATTACATGATGTATTTTTTGACCAGTTTTAAAGTGATTACATTTTTGTTCCTAAAATCCACCCTTCTGACAGGATCAGATCAGGATCAAACGTTTCCCAATCTTACTAAAAAGTTTTGAACAACAAACTGATGATTTTATCCAGATCAAATCCAAAATTGGATTTTGTGATCTAATCTGATTCAGAATCCTTTTTTCCTTTCGAAGAACCCATTTTAAAGATTTGATCCAATCTGATAGCCGAAATCCGATCAGATTACTTTTGAACAACTGGCCCCAAATCACACAAATTACCTATTTTGGATCCAAAACGTCTATTTTCCCCAAAAATGGACATGTTTCCATCCCAGATTACTCTACACGTGTTTGTGCTTATTTTTCCAGACTGAGGGAGGCCTAAATTATAGTGTTGTCAAAAATATACCGGCATACAGAGAAATGTTACCATAGCAAATGTTTATACTCATAACTTTTGACGTGTAAGTCCTAGAAACAAATTCTTTCTTCCTCTGATTCCGTGGCTCATGCTGATTCGAATGCACCCTATGACGTCATTTCCGTCATGAAAATTTTTCCGCCATTTTGAATTTTCAAAGTCCTCCTAAAGGGTTTGTCCAATTTGCACGAAATTTAGTATGTAGCATCTACTCACGCTCCAGGCAAAAAGTTATTAAAATATTTTTGAACGGCCAATCCGTTCTCGTATAGCGCGTCAACGAACACGCAAAAATGGATTTGATGCTGTATCTTCGCAATGATTTGGTGTATTGACACCAAACCTGGTAAATATCATTACAGGCATGACTTGGGGGTACATGCACAGTATCATCACAGCGCCACCTACTAAAATCATGAGGATGATCTCCTTAGATTCCTTAAGGTATGCCGAGTTGAACGATATCCTATTTTCTTTGGTCGGCCATTTTGAATTTTGTCATAAAATGCTGCGTTTTACAAATGCATGAACGTATCGTTACGAAAATCGGTATGATTCATCAAGACCATGTTCTGACCAGGTTTAGAAAAAAAAACGGAAAAAAAAAAATGAGTAACATGAAAAATTCAACATATTTAAATTACATAATTAGATTGTTGTTGGTCCTACGATACCAAATTTTCCATATTCTATCATACTTACTGTCCGCCATATTGAATTTTATTCAAAACCTATTTTTTTCAAACTCCTCCCAAAAATTTGTCCGATTTGTACGAAATTTGGTATGTAGCATCTACAGACACCTACGACAATACGTTTTTAAAAGATTTTTGATAGACCCAACCGTTGTTTTATACTGCACCAACAAATTTTACACCGAGCACACCAACTTGGATATGCGGCTGTATCTTTGCAAAAGTTTTGTGTATTGACATGAAACTTGGCACATGTCATCACAAGAATGACTTGAGGGTGCATGCAGAATTTCGTCACAGCGCCACCTACTGCTCAGAAGTTATAAACGCATGTGATTCGTTGATTATTTGCAAGTTTAACCACAATAGAGTGAAATACGATCATTTGAACGTGTTTGGTCTTGCACATTAAATAGATATAAAACTATTCCTGCGCTAGAAGAGGCAAAAGAGGATTTAATTTGGTATCGCACGCCACGCTGTTATCGGTGCGCACAGACGCACAAACATACAAGGCTCGTGCGCAGAAAGAAAGAGGCGCGTTTCAGATAGCTCGCAAACTCCAAATTGATTTCTCTTTCTCAATGCACTTGGATGGACACATACACACATTATTGCCCTTTCGGCAAGTATTCTCGTAAACACATTCGGTTATGTCTTAAAAGAATAAGGTGAGAATTCGGATGTGTATCCATCAGATGCGTGTATGCGTGCATGGGGTCTTGCTCTTAAAGTGACAGCAACCTATAAATACCTGCTGTTGTCTGTCATGTAAATCAAACAACAAAACACAGCTTTAACCAAAGATTAATCTATATTAAATTTATACAGTGAAGAGTGCAATTTTACATTTAATTATTACATTTCTGTACATGAAAATTAATACTACAGTTAGACCTTATACTTGTATATATTATATATATTTGTAACTTTGTTGTATTTATCTATGCTTGTAATTGGTATACAGTATTTGTTCTTTTTACTTGCCTTTAATAATGTATTAGTTAGGCTAGTAGTTTCTGCTGTGGTATCGGAGTAGTTAAAGTGGGCTATGTTATAAATGCAAAGTTGTTGTTTTTTGTGCTGATCCGAAAAATGATCCGATCGGGGACTTAATAACCGTGATATGATCTGAACCGTGAGTTGTGATCCGTTGAACCACTAGCTTTAACGGATGTAATTTAAACAGCTTTATCCTAACCTCATGATCACAGATGTCCACAAATATTGCCCTTATTCAGCTTGACCTTGTAATTGCTATATGTATTTGTGCCATTGTTAGATAATTATTGCCGTTTACTTGTCTTTTTTAAATTCAGTTTACAGTTTGAAATCAAGCTACCCCATCGTAAAAACGCAAATACTTTGAGTGAGCCAATATTTATGTCAGATAATTCTTGTTATGGTAATTGATCAACAATTATATATGAATAAAAGCTTAAAATTAAAATCTGTCATCATATAAAGTGATTGTTGATTGCCTAGACTTCCAATGGATGGCCAAAAAAAGAAATATTAAAAATATCTATTTTGACAGCATTTGCAGTATTTTTACAGTATCGTGACAACACTCCTAAATAATTTTTCAACAACATGAGAAGGATGCTGGCGATAAAACTTTTAAGATGAAAATAACCCATAATAATCCTCTAAAAATCCATGAACATAAAAACCAAAGGCTGTTCTGATAAACACTGACAAGGAAACTCTTCATCTGTCCAAGATGTTTAAAAAGAAAATATTAATTACTACACAATTGCATCCTGCAATGTGTAAATTGAGGCCTTTCACTTTACCTAAACAGTTTTTAAAAGATCAAGTTGTCTCAGTAGAGTGAAATTTTGTCTCTGACAGCTATTTAGAATCTACATCTCTTTCCTTACAAATGAAAAAGGCACACTGACAGACCTTCAGCTCTTTAGGGACATGAACACTTTTTTCCGACTGCACAAACCAAGCGTTTTGCCTTAAAAAAACATGTTTACGCTCTCACATGCTTCATGTTTTCCGACGCTCTGCAGAAGTACTCGGCGAAGGAGACCAAAGCAGCGTCTGAGGTGAAGGTTGAGATGGCCTCGGGCTGTGTAGGAGATGAACAAAAGAGTGGGAAGGGAGGGAAAAATAGTTCATTGCAGTTTGAAAGAACACATTATGCTGCATTAATCCAATTAGGGAGACAAGACCTTGGCAAACATCCGGAAATATCTATATACCTTTATCCTCTGTATTTGCATGAGCGGTTTAACGCTTGAATTATATTATAGCTTAACAAACAGACATTTGACACAGTAAATATTGACAGATGTCGGCCAAACCAGTTTGTGGACAGAAGCTTGATCCGTAATATTTCGGGCACATAGACAGACCTTAAAAGTGCGAACTTCAGTGCTTCTGTTGTTGAGGTTGGGGGCCAGTAAACTCTTCCAGCCTTGAGGGTCGTCCTTGTACGGGAGCTGTCCGGCACGCAGCTTCACATAGAGAATGCCGTCTCTGGATAGGATGGATCTAGAAAACAAATGTGCTCAAATGGTCGCAATTAACTTCAGTTCCGTTCCAAAACCTAGTGGGCTGGCCTGCTGTCTACATAGGGAGCTGCCTTGTAAAGTAGCATACTAACTGAAATGGAACTTAAAGGAACACTCCACTTTTTTTGTGAAAATAGGCTCATTTTTCGACTTGAGTTTCACCGTTTTCGAATCCATTCAGCCGATCTCCGGGTCTGGCAGTACCACTTTTAACATAGTTCATTGAATCTCATTGAGCTGATATTGATTATTTTGAGACATCAGCATGTCATTAAGCATAAAACTAAACTAGCGTACAAAAGTTTGGGGTCTGTGAGATTTTTAAAATGTTTTTAAAAGAAGCCCATTTCAAAATAGAAAACATTTGTAACACTGTAAATGTCTTTGTCACTTTTGATCAAATGAATGCATCCTTTGCTGAATAAAAGTATTAAATTCTAATAAAATTTATAATGCTCCTTTCACAAGATGTGATATAAGATCCCCAGAATGCGTCTGTGAAGTTTCAGCTCAAAATACCCCACAGATCATTTATTATAGCTTGTCAAATTTGCCCCTATTTGGGTGTGAGCAAAAACACGCTGTTTTTGTGTGTGTCCCTTTAAATGCAAATGAGCTGCTTCTTTCCAGAAGAGGGCGGAGCTTTAACAGCTCAACAACAACAAAGCTGGAGAATCTCACGCAGCCGAAATGAGGATTGTCAGTAACGGTGTTCAGCCTTACATTGTTCAAACCGGAGTCGGACACTGACTAACTATTGGAAAAGCATCTGGACCATGGCTACGATGCCTCAAAATACTGTCTAGCTAGACAGCTTTTAGAAGGAAGCTCAAAGCGGTTTAGTTCAGACTTACTGCAAATGATGGGTTCCTTTACTGATGTCAATGTTTAGCTCCCAATATCTTGGACCTTTTACTTTAATCTGGATGTGATGAGAAAAAAAATTGAAGTCAGGTTTAGTGAGTTCATATGAGCTATACTTAGAAGTGGAAGTTTAATTTGTTACCCGTTTCAGAAGGTGAAGTTCAGGCAACATGGTGGGAGCCATCAACTCCACGGTCGTCTCTTCGTACCACTGCGTCTCCTATTAAACATACCACATGCATGCACAGACAGATTAGACGTGCATCACAATGTATACATCTGCTATGCGTGACTCTATGCCTGCGTGAGCAAAGACGTCTTTGTAATTGCCGTAAACAGCTGGTACCCTTCCTTCGGCTGGCGTCATGTAATTGAAAAGATGAGTCCTCTCAAAGCAGCAGGGGAGACACGGTCAGACGACGCGGTCAACCTTCAACAGTCCTTCGCCATGTTTATCACCCAAGAATCTCTCTGATGTGGCCTAATGGCCTCACATGCAGTGGGACGGCTAGTGCTAATTACTCAGACTTCAACAACAAACAGCATTCAAACTAATTTTAGGAAGTGAAATGCGATTTAAATAAAGAACTGAAAAGGAATCATGAGTCAGATCTGAATGTGAGTTTGCAGTACACTTTTGAGGAGGCTTATTGACCTGGAAATGGAGAAATTTTATCCTTAAAGGATTGGTTCACTTCAGAATTAAAATTTCCTGATAATTTACTCACCCCCATGTCATCCAAGATGTTCATGTCTTTCTTTCTTCAGTCGAAAAGAAATTAAGACATTCCAGGATTTTTCTCCATATAGTGGACTTCACTTGGGTTCAACGGGTCCAAATGTCAGTTTCAGTGCAGCTTCAAAGAGTTTTTCGCCCTACCGCGGACCTTTCCAACATGATTATGTAATGCGTGGAGCATCACAGAGCAGTGTAAGACGAGCATTTGTGGTTAAAAAGTACATCATTTGTATATTTTTTAGAAAATGGCCGATGGTTTCTCTAGATAAGACTCTTATTCCTTGTCTGGGATCGTGTAGAAGCTGCACTGAAACTGACATTTGGACCCGTTGAACCCCAGTGAAGTCCACTATATGGAGAAAATGTTTTCCTCAAAAACCTTCATTTCTTTTCGGCTGAAGAAAGACAAACATCTTGGATGACATGGGGGTGAGTAAATTATCAGGAAATTTTAATTCTGAACCAATCCTTTAAGAGCATCACTAATATAAAATTTAAAAGCTTATTCTAAAAATAAATAACCATAATAATAGTATATAAATAGGTAAGTGCATGCTTTGAAAGACGTGCGGCACGTGCATTACATACCTTGTAGGTGACATCTAGCAGGGCGTAGCAGGGTTTGAGTGTGTCCACGTCTACAGGCACCAGAAGACGAGGTTCTGCTGCGAGCACAGCCAGGTGGCGCAACGCCTGGAGGTGATACCTTCAAAGAAGAACAGGAACAGATGTTTAGGAGAAACAAAACAAGCTGATTTATACTTCTAACCTAAAACTTGACACATCCGCCAGCCTGCCACATAACCGGTTGTAGTTAGCAACTCAGGAGAACACGTTTCAATTACTGTCAGGTCAAAGGTTTATTGTCATCTCTATTCTTCGTGGTAGTAGCAGAAATTAAATAGTCTCCCCAGAAAGTATGGTACAGTTTGGACACCCTGACTGGTCAGCCTCATACGCAACAAACTGTGATGCACTGTGTATTCTGACACCTTTCTATCAGAACCAGCATTAACTTCTGGAGCAATTTGAGCTACAGGAGCTCATTTGTTGGATCGGACCACCTTGGCCGCCCATGACCCTGTCGCCGGTTCACCACTGTTCCTTCCTTGGAGCACTTTTGATAGATACTGACCACTGCAGACCAGGAATACCCCACAAGAGCTGCAGTTTTGGAGATGTTCTGACCCAGTCGTCTAGCCATCACAATTTGGTCCTTGTCAAACTCGCTCAAATCCTTACGCTTGCCCATATCTTCTGCTTCTAACACATCAGCTTGTTCACTTGCTGCCTAATATATCCACCCACTAACAGGTGCCGTGATGAAGAGATGATCAGTGTTATTCACTTCACCTGTCAGTGCTCATAATGTTATGGACAGGATGTGGAATGGTGTGTTTTGTCAATAAAATAAAGCTTTTTATCCAATTAATCAAAGGATTAATCAAAATTAATCTGCCATCTAGTGCTAATATTCAAATCAAATGAAGCACCTACTATACAGTATGTGATTTCAGACGCAGCTTAAGACTTATTGTTTTATTTCAAACTGAAAATTATTTTTGTAAAAGGTTTCATTTGAAAAGTGTGCTTGTGCTCTTTAAAATAAATGGCACCTGCTTTGATCTGTCATCTGATGAAAAGACAATCACACATTTTTAAGTGTGACTCATGCGAGCAGATACTTTTTGGGTCTTTATACATATAAAAGGACACGTCGACACCATGTAGATACAGGCAATTACCACAAACACATTCACGATTATGGGTAACAAGTTTCATTTACAGTAAAAGCGAAAGACGTTTTCCTCAGAAGTGAAGACAATACAGCCATATTTGCTCATTGTGGCATGTGTGTGTGTTAGCAGCTGATGTGCGACCACCTGTTGTCTGTGCTGTGAGCAGGAAAATGAGGATAAAGTGCACAAAGGAGGGCAGCAATGGCAGAGTTGGAGGTGCTGAGGGTGTACCTGTGGAAAAAAAAAGTAAAAATATCAGTCTTGATTAGGTTTTTGACTGACAGCATATTTAATGAGGTAAAATCGGTGAACAATGCATGTGAACTGTCATCGGAAAATTAGTAAAACAAACAATGGACACACAAGCAGCATATTTAATTGTGCCAGGAGGCAATATTTCAGAGTGCGTGTGACACGCAATTGTGTTGCGAGGGGGAAATTGGTCATCCATTGTTCACCGGTACTATTTGTGCTCTTTTCAAAGGCCTCACTTAAAAATAATGGCCGAGTTGAAGAGTGCACTCGAACAGGTTCTGACAGGACGAGAGGCTCTTACTGTGCCTTTCATTGACCTGGTTAGAGGTCACATTGTTTTGCTTTAAAAATGCTCAAGAGCCCGTGTACCGGCCCTCCACACCACCTGCTGCTCACTGCGTCACATACGTGCGTTTCCATACATTTGTTGTATGCCTTTTTTCTCAAATCTACAGCAGCAAGAATGTAGGGTGGCTTTCTGTCTAAGGTAAATTATGTGAGATTCTTAAGAAAATAATTAATGGGGACCTATAATGCCCTTTTTACAAGATGTAATATAAGATCCCCAGAATGTGTCTGTGAAGTTTCGGCTCAAAATACCCCACAGATCATTTATTATAGCTTGTCAAATTTGCCCCAATTTGAGTGTGAGCAAAAACACGCCGTTTTTGTGTGTGTCCCTTTAAATGCAAATGAGAGGAAAGCGCTTTCCAGAAGAGGGTGGAGCTTTAGCAGCTCAACAACAACAAAGCTGGAGAATCTCACGCAGCCAAAATGGCGACGGTGTTCAGCCTTACATTGTAGTCGACACTGATGGAGAGACTCAGGAAGAAGTTACAACTTTTAGACGTTTCTGAATGGTTAGTGGATAAATTTATGTAGTTGCTGTGGAGTTGATTCAACTCATCCACTAGCATGTGCCGTCATGCTAATCTTTTGTGTTGAATTGACCCTCGTTTGTGAAGCAGTCTGGTGTAAAATGACGGCATGAAAACAACACTCTACTACAACAACTCTTCCTCTTCTTTAAAGCAGCCCAACACGGCCACACCCCCTTTGTTGTGTGTTCTCAGGGGAGATAAAAAGCTGATAAAAAGCTATTATCGTAGTTTTAAAGCCAGAGGACAAAAATACAGTAAAGCTTTATCCGTGGTTATAAATAAACTGTAGTTGACATGTTCTCATGCTTTGCTTGGCCGTATACCAACAACCTTTGTGCTGAGGAATCATGCCTGTGTGGGATGTGTTTAACTCATTTACACATTTTGCAGTTGCATTTTTCGACTTCCAGTTCCATCAAGTCAATGGGTTTTTGGTTTAATATCTGAAATAAGGTTTGGTTTGAACAAGCTCATGATGCTTATTTTCATTTTTTATTATACAACATAAAATACGAAAATTTCCTCAAGTTTTTTGTTGAGGGAACCAGGCTGATAATTTTCAAGTTGGGCAACAAAAATGAGTCATCCCTGTGAGTTATAGTAATAGTGATGCTTGCAAACACTACTAAATAAATGCATAATGACTAAAAAAAATGGGTAGTATGGGTAAAGAAGAACTCTAAGCTGATGTGATATGAATTTCATATGCTTCACTGAATGGTATTATGATTTTGGTAGATCAAATCAACCAACCTCCCTCCACCCAAGAAGAGCAGGCCCAGGGCCATGTGATGGGCCATGTGAAAGCCATAGTTCATCTCGCCAAAGGTGCGTTTGTGGAGGAAGCGGCACAGCTGCAACACCTTCAAGTTCCCTGAACCGGCCATAACCATAGAAACCGCCAAGAGGACCATGCTCAAGCACGTCTGCAGGTTGTACTGCCCTGTCTGGAGGATATGGAAAGACTTTTGACTTTTTTTGATGACATCAGGATGGATGCCACTGATGTCAAACAATACTTACCACCGTAGCCGTAGAGGTCGTCAGACCCTGCATGAAGTTTCGGGCAAATTTGTACTAAAGGAGAAAGAAAATGGTAAGAATATTCAGAGAACGTTCAGAAAAATTACAATTAATTCTGTACGGGGGAAGTAAATGTCCTCTTACTAAGCAGTCAAAAGCATCCGAATTTGCAGACCCAGCAAACCGGAATCCCACGGCCAGGCAGCCTCCGGCAATTATATAGTCATGAGCTTGACTGTGGAAACAGTGACAACTTTATTTCACTCATCCAGTCATCAAAGGAACAAAAACCCTCAGGCTGTCAATGGAAATTGATGAGGAACATTATAGAAAACACCTCCAGATGAATGAGAAACAGTCTGTGGGCATAAGGATCTCCTACAAATCATGAGTCAAAAAAAAAACAAATGCTACTCACACTAAGGTCTCCATGTTAAGATCCTCAGAGATGGATGTCTGCTCCTGGTTTCCAATGTTTTCTTTGATGATCTGAAAACACGTTAATTTTTAGCTTTAAACGTATTAAAACAGGGCCTGACACTGTCTAAACGACATCATCTCTGTTCAATAACAATGACCGATAATGTGTAAACTCAATGTTAGAAGCCAGCGACAGTAAAATGGAAGACTTTTTGTATTTATTTTATCCATTTGTGGTTTCCGTAAATGTTCGAAAGAACCTTTGGCATGCATTGATAGAATATTCATATGGAAGCTTGTCTCCGCCACTAATTAATAATAATAATAATAATAATAATAATAATAATTTAAAAAAAAAAAAAAAGGTAATTGGGACCTTTTCTCAGAATTGACTTTTCTTGTCGCAATTGCGAGTTATAAAGTCAGTCAGAATTGCGAATTATAGTCAGAACTGTGTGAAAGTCAGAATTGTGAGTTATAAAGTCAGAATTGTGTGATATAAAGTCAGAATTGTGAGGTATAAAGTCAGAATTGTGAGATATAAAGTCAAAATTGTGAGGTATAAAGTCAGAATTGTGAGATATAAAGTCAGAATTGTGAGATATAAAGTCAGAATTGTGATATAAAGTCAGAATTGCGAGTTATAAAGTCAGAATTGTGAGGTATAAAGTCAGAATTGTGTGATATAAAGTCAGAATTGTGAGTTATAAAGTCAGAATTGTGTGATATAAAGTCAGAATTGTGAGGTATAAAGTCAGAATTGTGAGGTATAAAGTCAGAATTGTGAGTTATAAAGTCAGAATTGTGAGATATAAAGTCAGAATTGTGAGATATAAAGTCAGAATTGTGAGTTATAAAGTCTGAATTGTGAGTTATAAAGTCTGAATTGTGAGTTATAAAGTCTGAATTGTGAGTTATAAAGTCAGAATTGTGAGTTATAAAGTCAGAATTGTGAGATATAAAGTCAGAATTGTGAGTTATAAAGTCTGAATTGTGAGTTATAAAGTCAGAATTGTGAGTTATAAAGTCAGAATTGTGAGATATAAAGTCAGAATTGTGATATAAAGTCAGAATTGTGTGATATAAAGTCAGAATTGTGAGTTATAAAGTCTGAATTGTGAGTTATAAAGTCTGAATTGTGAGATATAAAGTCTGAATTGTGAGTTATAAATTCTGAGAAAAAACGTCAGTCTTGTTTCCCTCACAATTGGACATTATAACTTGCAATTGTGAGTTTATATCTCACAATTCTGAGGGGAAAAAAGTCAGAATTGTGAGATGAAAAGTCACAATTACCTTTTTTATTTCATGGAAGAAACAAGTATCCATTTAGCATTGAACCATTTCAGAAACTAACCATCAATGAGGATGTCATCGATACTTGAAAACTGAACTGTAATTGGTCTGTTCTTTTTCGCATGCAAAAATAAGAAAATAAAAGCAACTAGATTAACAGAAACAGTCAGTTTTGTACAAAACACTCTCAGAGCGCAGACTGCAGGACTTCTGGGTGACTGTCTAAATAAACTGGATCTGCAAGAACTGCAGCACGGTGAATTTACATCACTATGAAAAGACACACTTTTGAGATCTCTCAATGACCTGCACACTTCTACGGCAGAAGTGAACGAACAGTTCCGCATTTCACAACAAGTGTGTAAATATTTGACCAACCTATAAACTTACAAGGAAGAGGGAAGCAAAAACATGACCTGAGGCAAAAATGTGCTTCCTCTTTTGAGAAACTAGAAACAGAATGCAATGCGGGATCAGTCCCTGCAGTATGCTAGAGCTCTTACACACCTGAGGCACATTACTGGTCACCCAATCAGCATTGGGAAAGATCTCGTCCCACATGATAAGACATCTGGCCAGCGTCTGTAGAGAGAACAAAGACACAGCTGCTAAACAATGAGAGCTTGCTATGAATACACATTTTACGCTGAATTGTTTGTACATCCCTTTCTTTAGAAGCATTCATGTTTATTAGTTAAATCCTGTTTCAAAACCTGGTGAGCTTTTGCTTGCTTACTTGGCAGATGCCTGCCAGGGACTGATTGCACAAAACATTTTTGCATTTAAAAATGTGAAAATGGAATAAAGGAAAAGGTTTATTAAAAACTTAGACATGAATGCAAAGGTCAAAGACATCTGTCTAGCACAGAGGTGCCAGAACATTTTACTACAAAGGGTCAAAAGTCAAAGTTGTTTGAGGGCTGTGGGCCAAAGTAAATGTTAGATCGGCACAATTTCCCTATTTCATTGCAAAAATAAAACAAAAAATATTTGCGAGTTTGGCAAAAGCATTTGTATGCATCCACCTTATTTTACAACGAGGAAGCAAGCTTTAAAATGTATAAAGTTATAAAGTCAGAATTGCATGATATAAAGTCAGAATTGTGTGATATAAAGTCAGAATTGTGAGTTATAAAGTCAGAATTGTGTGATATAAAGTCAGAATTGCGAGTTATAAAGTCAGAATTGTGTGATATAAAGTCAGAATTGTGAGTTATAAAGTCAGAATTGTGTGATATAAAGTCAGAATTGCGAGTTATAAAGTCGGAACTGCGAGTTATAAAGTCAGATTTGTGAGTTATAAAGTCAGAAGTGTGAGATATTAAGTCGGAACTGCGAGTTATAAAATCGGAATTGCGAGATATAAAGTCAGAATTGCGAATTATAAAGTCGGAACTGCGAGTTATAAAGTCAGAATTGTGAGTTATAAAGTCAGAATTAATTGATATAAAGTCAGAATTGTGAGTTATAAAGTCGGAACTGCGAGTTATAAAATCGGAACTGCGAGTTATAAAATCGGAATTGCGAGATATAAAGTCAGAATTGCGAGATATAAAGTCAGAATTGTGAGTTATAAAGTCAGAATTGTGTGATATAAAGTCAGATTTGTGAGTTATAAAGTCAGAATTGTGAGTTATAAAGTCAGAAGTGCGTGATATTAAGTCGGAACTGCGAGTTATAAAATCGGAATTGTGAGATATAAAGTCGGAACTGCAAGTTATAAAGTCAGAATTGCATGATATAAAGTCAGAATTGCGAGTTATAAAGTCGGAACTGCGAGTTGTAAAGTCGGAACTGCGAGTTATAAAGTCAGAATTGCGAGACATAAAGTCAGAATTGTGAGTTATAAAGTCAGAATTGTGAGTTATAAAGTCAGAATTGTGAGTTATAAAGTCAGAAGTGCGTGATATTAAGTCGGAACTGCGAGTTATGAAATCGGAATTGTGAGTTATAAAGTCGGAATTGCGTGATATAAAGTCGGAACTGCAAGGAAGCAAGCTTTAAAATTTTTCTGCAAATGTGTGAGACTTCCAATTCATTAGCAGTTATAGGTAAATAACTAAAAGAATAACAGTGCAGTAAACAGTGTGACGTCTCAGTGAGTCAATGTGTTTCTACTCGAGCTACAGGTGACTGGCAGACTGCGGATGATTGGATGATTTAGTGTTGCATCTGCACGAAATCGACGCGCTTTTAAAAAGAGACTCGTTCGAACTGATGGCGGGAGGAGAGTTGGTGCTTGTTGGCGTTTGTCTGTCTGTCATGAGGCTACCGGAGCTCTCGAGGGATACGGAGGTTGCGGGAGACCGCCGTACTCGAGGAGTTCTCGTTCTGATCCGCCTTCCCTAGAACGGATTTTTGGACCTTAATCTTTAGTTGGTTGTGTTTGTTTGAACTGGTTACACTGGTATCACTTACATGCACACGCTGACTATCATCTAAACATTTCATGTTTATGTTTATTTCTTTTGTTATTTCTTTAATTGTTTTGTAAGGAAGCGGTCGTGTGGAGTCTCCCTATTTTTGTTGCGTTCCTTGACAAAGAATCGTAACAACAGTAAAACTATTTGCGCCAACTCAGTGTGTTCATAATTATGACAACACATTAACAATATATTAAGAAATGCCAGTTTGTAAAATCAACCAGCATAAACTGTTCTGTACAGCTAAAAATAACAATGTGGATGACACTTTAAATTTACAAAAGGCCACTTCCGCTTTTATGTTAAAAATAAGGTGTACAGAATAAATTAGATTTAAAAACAGCAATCTGGGATCATTTTTTTCTGTAATGCATTATGGGATCAACTTGTTATTAAAGGATATATATGTGATAACACTATTGAATTTGGTCAAAGAAGATTTCTTGGAGGGCAGCATAAATTACTACTTTTTTGGAAGTCGATGAAGGCAGCATTAAGGCTTTGGAAAAGTGCCAGAAGAAAGTGATGTTCCTGTTGGTCAACAGCACAGCACAGCAGGCTACAATGACCCCATATGTGGCCTAAAAAGCCATCGTAAAACATGAGAACACTTGGTGTGACTGAACCCACAGTGAGGTGTTAATGTGAAAGTCCCTGTGAGCGCAGAGGCCCGAATGAACTTCTGATGGCTGCCGGCCCTGTAACGCTCTCTCACCCTCAGCAGCAAAAACTCAGGCTTGATGAAGTCCAGCAGGAACATGGTGTCCGGGGCTTTCAGCCAATCAGCTATAGACCTGGAGGAGTCCAGAGACACAGGTGTGAATGTGAGAGAGCAGACAGGGCGAAAGAAACCAACTTCAATCTAGCACTGCACTTAAGAACCGAGGAAGATGGCTGCCTTTTTCACACAAAGACACAAAGCATTACATATATGTCTACTTAAAGGATTAGTTCACTTCAGAATTAAAATTTCCTGATAATTTACTCACCCCCATGTCATCCAAGATGTTTATGTCTTTCTTTCTTCAGCCGAAAAGAAATTAAGGTTATTGAGGAAAACGCTACGCATCTCGTTGGAAAAGGTCACGCATGACGTAGGAGGAAGTACCGATCCAGTGTTTACAAAGTGAACGTGCAAAGACTAAGTCAAACGCCTTTTACACAAAAAAAAAAAAAAGTAAAACAACGTCGTATGATTTTGCAGTTGGAGGAGAAAATGAGAAGGAGTTTTTCGCCCTACCGCAGTACGCCCACGTGACCTTTCCAACGTGATTACGTAATGCGTGGAGCATCGCAGAGCAGTGCAAGACGAGCATGTGTGGTTAAAAGAGCTCTTTAAAGCTGCACTGAAACTGACATTTGGACCTTCGACCCATTGAACCCCAGTGAAGTCCACTATATGGAGAAAAATTCTGGAACGTTTTCCTCAGAAACCTTCTTTTCCACTGAAGAAAGAAAGACATGAACATCTTGGATGACATGGGTGTGAGTAAATCATCAGGATATTTTAATTCAGAAGTGAACTAATCCTGGTGAAAAAGGGCCATTAAAATCATAATATATTTACATAATACAGTGTTTCCCACAGGATTTTGTGAGACTGTGGTGGGTGGACATCGATTCCTCTAAAGGGGTCAGGGGGCATTCCCCCCTGGAGGAAATTTTTTGTACATTTTAAATTTAAAATGCATAAATCTGGGGCATTCTGAGAGCAAAATTAAAGTTACTAGATCAATGAAGAAATTTGTTCTCTTGTAAACAATTTTGTGCTCTAATAGTAATTTATTTATTGATGATGGTAGGGCATTAGTCACATACACAACATATAGTAGGCTAGGTGACAGTTCATAAGTGGTCAAACATGTACAGTATACATTTAAACCATTAAAAATATGTAGCAAAAGGGGTTACCTTTGTTGAATTAATTTATTTCTACAATTAGTGGGGGCTTGTGTGTGTATATATATATATATATGTGTGTGTGTGTGTGTGTATATATATATACATATATATATACACACACATATATATACACACACACATCTGTATTTGTGGAACTAATGGTCACTTTGATTTATTAAACAATTCAAACACACTACTTCATTACAGAGGAAAATAACAAATGAATAAAAATATATAACCATAAGCTGACCAATAAATAAATAAATAAAAAGCAGGTGACTATAATTCAGTAGCAAAAAGTATGCTAGCCTAATTCTTGAAAAAAAACTTTGCAGAGTAATTTTATAAAATCTAAATTATGTTAATAAAAAGTTTAAAATTACTATTTGTATTCTTATGAAATTAAAAAACTATTTATATTTGATTTATATTGATATATGAATGTAAAGAATGATATGTATTTATAATAATCTAAGATTAAAAGATGTTTATTTTAAATATTGTGCAACTTTTTAATGGGGCAACAAGTTATGATTGATACGACAGAACAAAATAGACTATTAATATGGAGCCCCAGACAGGGAACGAATTAGTAAATCGTGTGCACGATTTAATTTTTTTTCCTTGCATGTCATGTGAGGGGCTCCGTATATTAATAATCTTTCAGTGTGCAAAACTATGATTATATGAAAAGCTTCAAAACACAGCAGCACAAACCATTTATGCGCATCCCGGGTGCTTAAAGCAATACGGAGTAACAGCGCATTGATTCTGCATCTAATAGTTTATCAATCGTGTTTCTTCTCACTTTTCGTTCAGAAACAGCATAAACTCCAGCTAGATAAAGTAATTTTATGCAAATCCACAGCCCTTTATCTACATATCAAGTATTATAATGGGAATATATCATATTGGAGAGTTTTACCGTGCTGTCGTTACCGAACGCGACACGTTATTCGAACAGAGAATGATTGACAGCTGCAGCAGAGGGAAGACAAGTTTCCTTTAACTTGAATTTGTACATATTCTTCTGCACCTCACATGAAGCTATGGAATGGCTTCAGATGACTTTGAATATAGTATACGAAAACTTAATTGGTGATGGTCTATTTCTTTTGCTCCACGACTCCACAAGCCTAATTTCCATTTAATTTTGAGACTGTGGCGGGACAAATTAAAATGTGGCGGGCCGCCAGAGTCTAGTTAATGTATGGGAAACACTGTAATATGTTTACTACAGCTAGTGTGGTGTTGTTATTGTTATCTAAAACTATTACAAATTATTTTTGGCAATTAAAATAAAAATGAAAAAATAAAATGAAAACTTAAGAAAAATTAGAATTGTTGCCATTGCAACTAACTGAACTAAAATAAGTTCAAATAAAATTACAAAAACCCAAACTGAAATAAACAAATTAAAATTAAATAGATATATTTATAAAAAAAAACGTGCATAAAACTAATAACTTTAAAATAAAAAATATAAAAATAAAAGCTATTTAAAATATTTTAATACTAAAAAAACACTGCTTGTGGCACAAAAATGACACATTTTACCTTATGGGGCGTTCACACCAGACGCGACTTGCGTGAATAAATCGCGCTACTCGCGCATAGTTGGACGCTTGAACATTTTGAGTTTACTCGCTTCATTCGCACGTGAAATTCGCTTCACAACAGACGTGAATTCGCGTCATGAGAGGGGCTTCTGCCAGGCGGCTCTGAATAAACACATCAACTCATCAGCGGGAAAGTAGTTGTAAAATACGGCGAATAAGCTCAATTTGCCGGCTTTAGCTAGCTTGTAGTCTCAATATATATATATATAGCTCAAATTGAGTAAAGAGCGTTTTTTACAACTTACCACATTGTCCAACCTCCTCACTCACTTTCTTCCAAGCAAGATCCTTTTTATTCCTGTTTCTATAAAAGTATGAAGATGTCCTCTATTGTTGTTTCGGATTTCTGCCTCCTCTCGCTGCGTCGTAATCACGTCACTACTAGAGCAAGCTCCTGATTGGTTAACGTGGCGCGAATGTTTGCCAAAGTTCAGATTTTTCAAATCACGTGAATCGCGCGTTACGCGTGTCAAACGCCCGAAACGCTCAATTCACGCCGCAGGATGTCTATTCGCGTCTTTGCATTGACTTAACATGTAAATCACACGCTTCATTCGCGTCTGGTGTGAACACACCATTAAAGGGATAGTTCACCCAAAAATGAAAATGATCCCATGATTTACTCGTCCTCAAGCCATCCTAGGTGTATATGACTCTCTTCTTTCAGACGAACACAATCAGAGATATATTAATAAATATTCTGGCTCTTTCAAGCTTTATAATGGGAGTGAATTCGAGATTTTGAAGCCCCAAAAAATGCATCCATCCATCGTAAATATAATCCATACGACTCCAGAGGGTTAATAAAGACCTTCTGAAGAGAAGCGATGGGTTTTTGGAAGAAAAATATACATATTTAAAACTTTATTAACTAGATTCCAGCAGACGACCGTACGCAAGTCTAGTTCCAGTGGAAGAGTGACCTCTGACCCGACGCATGACATAATGACGAACGCAGAAGCTCAGAGGATAGACCAAAACAAAACACCAAATTAGAAGTCTAAAATGCTAATTTTACAGAGAAATGTCGGAGGATTTCGATATAAGAGAAGAGGAGCTTGAGTTTGTTTGAACCGGGAGAGGCGTCCAAGCTTACGATACTCCTACATCCTGCATCATACATCAGGTCAGAGGTCACTCTTCCACTGGAACTCGACTTGTGTACGGTCGTCTGCTGGAATCTAGTTATTATAGTTAATAAAGTTTTAAATATGGATATTTTTCTTCCAAAAACCCATCGCTTCTCTTCAGAAGGTCTTTATTAACCCTCTGGAGTCGTATGGATTATATTTACGATGGATGGATGCATTTTTTGGGGCTTCAAAATCTCAAATTCACTCCCATTATAAAGCTTGAAAGAGCCAGAATATTTATTAATATATCTCTGATTGTGTTCGTCTGAAAGAAGATACTCATATACACCTAGGATGGCTTGAGGGCGAGTAAATCATGGGATCATTTTCATTTTTGGGTGAACTATCCCTTTGATGTTTGGTCTTTCCAAATAGAAATATAACTAAAGTGAGTGAATAAAAAAAATAAAACTCACCTATTATTTGTTTTCAGGTAAATCATAGCTAGAGCAAGTGTTGCACCAGGACAGGTCACGTCCACATTGATAGTGTCCCCCTCCTAATAAAAAACATTACATTTACTCTGTGTTGACTTAGATAGATAATCAGCATAATACAACACTATTAATTTATTAATTATTTATTAAATATAATGAAACATGCAAAATTTAAATAAACAAATAAAACATTATTCACACAATCTAATTTCTTCTGGAAACAGCCCATAATTTGTGTGCATAAAAAACACAATTCACACCAATAATATCAAATAAATGTTAAAAACTGTTATATAAATCTATCCGAATCTCATTCTATTTTAAGTCTACTAATTACTATTCTGCATCTTGTTTTTGCTAATTATATAATGCATAAATATTATATATATATATATGGAAAGCAGCATACTTCTTTTGTTTATTATTCACACTGACTTCAGCAGACAGTATGACAGCACATTAGCGGTGTGTTTTGAACAAACCCTCGGGTTCTCAAACAATAATATAAACTCAAGCACGTCCACATGAGGGGTGTGGCATTATTCTCAGCACAGAAAGCTCCAGATGAATATCTGCTCTGATGGTTAAGTCATCATGACTCCACCTTGATCTGATAGCTGGGAGACTTGTGTTTCTCTCTGTTGATACCAGCATGAGTGCGCCGGTGACCTCCCACCATATACTGATAGAGCTGCTCCGGCACGTTCAGGTCGGTCATCCCGATCAGGTTACTGCCGTGCTGCAAGGAAGCAGAGAGAAAACAGCTGGTAAGCGTGGGAATAACTGCGGTTCCCATCTCTCATAGACGCACACAGTGCAGGATTTTCCTGAATGAGCTTTTCCTAATTAACACTACTTCAAATGACTTCAATAGTGCACTACCACACAGACTACAGGCCCGTTCACACCAAGGACGATTTATTTATCAGTCTCTCAGGATCACTGTGAAGCTATCAAGCCACGCCCTAGCAACCATTTAGAGCACCCTAGCAACAAGTTCCACAGACTTCCATTCAGAGGGTGGGCTCGTTTGACTTGGGGCAGCAAACAGCCAATCAGGAATCGCCTTCACCACATCGTAGCCAACGATTGTCAAGGACCCTAGCAACCCAAACCCAAAGAGGATATCTAGAATCATGGGATTGCTTTATATCATTCATACTGACAAGAAGTCTTTATTGTGTCATCACTGCAGCAGCTGCCAAGCCACTCCCTAGCAACCAAACAGAGTACCCTTGCAACCCTTTAGCGAGACATGGGGGCTGGCTCTTTTGACTCGTGTTAGCAAATAGGACTTCCAACATGCTAGTCGTGATAGTGAATAGCTACATGCTAATAATAATTAGCTAAAGGTCAAAACATCGAAAATGGTGTGTAAAACATTAACAACATGCTAATCATGTTAACACCATGTTAACAACATGCTAATTGTGTTAACATCATGCTAATTCTGTTAGCATCAAGCTAGCAACATGCCAATTCTGTTAACATCATGCTAATCGCATTAACATCATGTTAACAATATGCAAATTATGTTAACAACATGCCAATCATGTTAACATGCTAACAACATACTAATTGTGTTAGTATCATGCTGGCAACATGCTAATCATGTTAGCAAAATGTTAATTGTGTTAACATCATGTTAACAACATGTTAATCGTGTTAACATGATGCTAAGCAAGATGTTAACAAGATTAACATTATGTTAACAACAGGCTAATAATGTTAACATCTTGCTTAGCATCATGCAAGCAACATGCTAATCATGTTAACAGTCTGATAGTTGTCATGATAGCTGTATTTTACGAACGCATCAACATATCAATACAAAACTCGGTATGAGTCATCAGCACAATGCCCTGAATAAGTCTGAGAAGTTTCGGGTTAGCGCCACCTAGTGATAAGATTAAATAGTCACATGCTTATAACTTTGGATGTGGTTGACTTATTTTCACTCGAGCCATTTGTTATATTTCTGAATTCTTGCCGAGTCCAACGATACCAAACGTCCGATCGAGACGAAACCACGATAAGAAAAACTTAAACATAGGTTGTTGACTATACGCTAATGGCCAAATGTCAAAATTTTGATAGTAAGTGGCAAAAAAACAATTTTTTGGACCACTGTGTTCCTCCAAGCTGGTTTCTGTTGTTGCTGAGCATTCAAGGAACATAATAACATTTCAAATGCTTTGGAAACACACTCACCCCAAGGCAGACCATGCCAAGTGCCAGTCCTGCTGCTAAAGAGTAGGACTCCCTATCCGTACAGTACTCCATCTCAGGACCAGGTGGACGTCCTTGGGAACGACACAACACACAGCTGTTACAGACTTACAGATATAAGACAATTAACTTGGTATTCATTCATGAATGAGCTCAAATGAGAACAACAGCTCATTTTATTTCACGCAAAACCCTGAACACACACACACTAACCGATCTCTGCCAGCAACACCTCTGCATTGTGCCGGTGACCAGTGCCCTGGTAAACCAAACCGATGCCAACCACAGCGGCCACTTGCACGCTGTGAGGCACGTCCAGCTCGGTGGAGGTGGGCGGCAGCAGTGCGGGGATGTGGATGCTTAGCAGGCGGGTGATGGACATGTCCATGGTGCCCAGTTTAGCAGCAGAAACACCCAATAGCAGCCCGATACTCGTCATTTCGTGACCCTGAGTCAGAGGAGGTAGGAAAGAACCATGTCATAATATGTTCATATGTTATAATATAGCCCAAATATTCAACAATAAGCCAAAATAATAATAATAATAATGGTAATATATTTTTTTTATTAATATAATAAATAATATAAAAAATGTTTTTTATGTTTATTGTAAATACATACATATACACACATATATATATATATAAATAATGTTCATATGTTATATTATAGCCCTAATAATAATATATATGATTTCAGAAGGATCATGTGACACTGAAGACTGGAGTAATGATGCTGAAAATTCAGCCTTGATCACTGGATATTACATTTTAAAGTATATTAAAATAGAAAACCATAATTTTAAATTGTAATAATATTTCACAATATAATTGTTTTTTCTGTATTTATTATGAAATAAATGCAGCCTTAATGAGCATAAGAGACTTTGTTCAAAAACATTAAAAATAGTAATGTTTCCAAACTCTGTGTGTGTGTGTGTATACATTTTTATTTTATGATTTATATTTATTATACATACACATGTACATGCGCGCATATATATATATATTTGTGTGTGTGTACTCTATAACAATGTCATATGTTTCTGTTATAATATAGCCAAAAAAAATATCCAAATAATATTATATATTATTAATATACAGTAAATATAAAAAACATAAAAAAATAAATATTTATAAAAAAATAAACCAAGTGAGCACCACTTTAAGCCATCATTAGGACATTTGCATATAATGTTGATTATATCAACATTATGATATAAATTAAATAAATAGTTTGCCCAATATTTCTGTGTGCTACACATCAATATGATTATAAGCACACCATGACATGTTAATCTAATGCCATTTTATTATATCCTAACAGCTTCCTATAGTCCTGCCCCAAACTTTGCTATTCATGCATGTTAGATTACAACATGACAACATGGAAATAAGGTGAGTCTCCTGTGTCTTTTGCATGAAGATTTATAGGGTGCACGAGTTGCTACCTATGTAGTGCACAGCAAATCAGTCACTTATGAGCTTGAACTGCAGTCAGGATGCGAGAGCCAGGCAGCTCTCTAGGCTTTATGTTCGTATCTCATAATTTGACTAAACGTCCAAATAATAATCGCGCCAAGCAAGCAAAGAATGGCCGTACAGTAAGTTATGCACCCTTGTGGCTGACATAAACACTTTATTCATTCATTAACTCTCTCGCTCATTCATTCTTACATTTGCATGAAGTAAAACAGGATGTTTTTCTGCCAGATTCTTGTAAAATAGGCAAGAGTACTATCAGAGACTAGAAAGCCTGGCCGCAGATGAGAGAGCGGGCAGTGTAAACACCAAACTAGCTAAAGACTCGATATAGCTTATAGATTACAGATATACTCAGCGACCACAGAAAGTATCAACAAAGCCTGGCCTGACTGGAAATGAGAGAGCAGCACACGTTACTGCCCTGTGAACTGTCAGAATGAAACTCAACTCTACGTTTGACTTTCATGTGAGAAAAACAACAGGATGAGAGCAAAAACCCCAGAAAACATGCAAACCTGACAGCTCCAATGCTAAAAATGGCGAGATAAGAGAATTAGGGGAGGAGGAGGAAGAGGAAGAAGATCATCTTTGGTTTTCAGGAAGAGCCTCTAGGTCCATTAGCAAGAGAAATGCCATGTTGGACTTATAAAAAAAATAAGTGCGGCACATTCATCACAGAGTGTCTGATTCTCATTAAGCAAAACGCAACTTTTTTAATAACTTCTTCAATTCCACTGAAAGCCATTGTGCTAAATTGGTCTTGTTTTGTTCTTCTGAATAACATCGCCCGCAACTCCTGATTCCCACATTATAGATAAGCGCAGGTGACTCATGCAATCTAAGGTGAATCATCCTGTTAGCTACACATGAATGTTTGGATTCCTGTATCCGCACTATCTTTGGTGAACATCTGCTGAGGTCTTACAGGTGGTCACAGTAGATTGTGTTACATTTGCATACATACACAGTTGTTAATTAGAAAAAACTCAGCCGTAGGACCAATCTGAAATGTGTTCAAAATGTGAATTCATGCCGATTGATGAATCTGAACATACTGTTTACATGAACGCTAAATATAGTGATGTGCGCGTTTATATGTCACAAGCTTCAAATATGAATTGATCTTACATGACATGCACACACTGCACGAATATACTGAGTTTCCCGCTGTTTGCGCATACTAACCGTCCTGCTAATTTAATTCAAAAAGTAAAACTTAAATATGTTCTAGATTTATTAGACATAAAGTAAAATATTTCCAGACTTTTTTGTTTTCATTTTGATGATTACAGCTTGCTGCTCATCAAAATCCAAAAATCAGTATCTCAAATTATTAGAATATTTATTTCAAGTTCTATTAAATGACCATTCTCGGGGTATAAATACTGGATTGAGGTCAGTAATCCCAACAGCAGTCATGGGGAAGTCTGCTGACTTGACAGTTGTCCAGAAGACGATCATCAAGAGGTCAGAGGTCACTGCTGAAAGAGCTGGCTGTTCGCAGAGTGCCAAAGCATATTCATGGAGAGTTGACTGGAAGGAGAAAGTGTGATAGGAAAAGGTGTACAAGTGAAAGGAATGACCGCAGGCTTGAGAAGATTGTCAGGCGAAGCCGATTTAAGAACTTAGGAGAGCTTCAAAAGGAGTGGCCTGAAGCTGGAGTCAGTGCATCAAGACGTCTTCAGGAAATGGGCTACAACTGTCACATTCCACGTACCAAGCCACTTCTGAACCAAAGACGACGTCAGAAGCGTCTTACCTGGGCTGAGGAGAAGAAGAACTGGACTGTTGCTCAGTGGTCCAAAGTCCTCTTTTCAGATGAAAGTAAATTTTGCATTTCATTTGGAGATCAAGGTCCCAGAGTCTGGAAGAAGAGTGGAGAGCCACAGAAACCATGTTGCTTGAAGTCTCCACAGTCAGTGATGATTTGGGCTGCATGTCATCTGCTGGTGTTGGTCCACTGTGTTTTCTGAAGTCCAGTCAACGCAGCCATCTACCAGGACATTTTAGAGCACTTCATGCTTCCTTCTGCTGACAAGCTTTATGGATTTGGCACCTGCACACACTGCCAAAGGTACCAAAAGCTGGTTCAGTGACCATGGTGTTGGCCAGCAAACTTGCCTGACCTGAACCCCATAGAGAATCTCTGGGAAGATGAGAGACACCAGACCCAACAATGCAAGGCCGCTATCAGAGCAACCTGGACCTCCATTACACCTGAGCAGTGCCACAGACTGATCACCTCCATGCCACGCCGCATTGCTGCAGTAATTCATGCAAAAGGAGCCCCAACTAAGTATTGAGTGCATAGAAAAGAACACTTTTCAGAAGCCTGATATTTCTGTTGAAAATATCCTTTTTTATTGATCTTATGAAGTATTCTAATTTATTGAGATAGTGAATTGGTGGGTTTTTGTTAAATGTGAGCCAAAATCACCACATTTATTTAATACACGAGTTCCACGATTTGAGTTGAATTACTGAAATAAATAAACTTTTCCACGACAATCTAATTTATTGAGATGCACCTGTATTTACTTATATAATTAAAGAAAATTCGATTCGATTTCGATTAATCGCGCAGCCCTAATTCCGACTTATGTGGACATTTTTTATCCGACTGTGCTACTAGTAGGATTACAGATAATTAGGGTCCATGTAAACACAGCTAATTTGTTAAAAGGCACTAGCCAAAGGTAGTGTTCTAGCATTTTAAAGCTGTTGTTTCACGTGTTTGACTACTTTTTGTTTGTTTGTTTGTTTGCACTGTGGCCAAGCAAACTATTAAAACATAACGATTATCTCCCAGAAAAGTGGACAAAAAAAAAACAAAACCAAAAAAAAAAGAGTATGGACCCCAGGTTTATTATCATTTACACAAACTTACTAAAAACATTTTTATTAATTGAAATAAAGCTGAAATAATTTATTAGATGAAAAACTTAAACTGACCTAAAATTAGAAATATTGCCTTGGCAACTAACTAAAATAAGTTTAAATTTAAGCACTGAAATTGCTAATTAAAGGAAAGGTAGGAAATAAACGCCCTTGGATGATCTGACTGAAAATGCAAATCACCATTTGCTTATTAAAATGTTTTTTAAATGTGTAAATAATCTTGCTCCAGAAAACAGAGTAGTAATTGCACTGTCCCTGTTAAATAAACTAATAAATAAATGGAAATATGTAAAAACTAAAACTGAAATAAACATAAATTAAACCTAAACAGTAATTTTTTTATTTTTATTTTTAAAACGTAACAAAATTACTAAAATTTCAACTGAAATAAAAATTAAACGTAAATAGTATTTTTTTTTTTTAAACCATGTAACAAAATTACTAAAATTAAAAATGAAAATATAAAAGTGAAAACTAATATTTATAAAAACAATAATAGTATATAAATAACACTGGACCCCAGAGAGTGACATTGTTCCCATTCGCAGAGTTAAAACTTTTCACATGTTTTCATGATATTCATGGACCCATCTGAGGCGGTAACTGACCTTGGTGAGGTAGTCATGGATGTTCAGTGTTGCTAGTTTGGTGAGGTGGCCGTTGAGGCCCAGGGCCATGAGGAAGCCAGCGTACTCGTTGGCCAGGTCAGCACTTTTGGGTTTGTTGTAGGCAATCCAGGCAGATTCCACCTGGGAAGCAGGGGCGATCTTAAGACCAGCTGCCACTCCGTTATGAAAGCTGGGCCAGCTGGTCATGTTCGGCGGCACGTCGATGTTACCGCTGTTCAGGTCCACCATGGTGTTCCTGGGAGGAGCACGGCCTAGTGGAGAAGGAGTTTATTTACTAAAGATACTGCATTGCTTGCTGGGTTCAACAAAGATAACACATTAAAAATGTTGTGTTTTACAGTGGGAAAGTGAGTAGAACGTATAAACTGATATGTAGTTTTACAGTTAAAATCTAAATGGGTGGACATTTTATATGCAATTCACATATATAAGTCTTAAAAAGTCTTAAATTTAGGCCTGTTTTGGATGTTTACCCAAGTTGGAGAAGCCCACACAAAAGTCTACATATGAACAACAACACACTTTATCGGACATAATCGTTGAAGATGGAGTGAAAGATATAACTCTGTGGTGGGAAGGGTCTGGGCACAGTTGCTGCTCAACAGGGCTCTTAAAAACGGTTTTGCTAGCGCTGTAAAAGTGTTCATTAGAAAACTTCAAAGCATGACCGGTGGTTTATGAGTACCAGTCAGGTTGAGTTTGGGCACAGGAAGTGGTTCGGTTGGCACAGGGTGGTATGAGAAGAGTGTGAAGAGTCCGCGCCCCACTGGAAGAGACATGGTGCGCTGGCACAACTGTAGCAGTCTGAAACAAAAATAAGAGCAATGATGAAGTGTACAGATTTCCATATCGTCACTGTCAGGCAGACATGACGTTATTTTTAAGAGTATCCGACTGAGCGTGCTCACTTGTTCTCCTTCTCCTCGATGTACTCATGGTCACTGACTTCCGGCAGGTGGGGCACATTGACCCGGACGGGTCTGGAGCTCTGGAGCAGACGCCGGACCTCCTGCACCCTCAGATCCTGACTCCAGATCAGCCCCGTCACCTCCGGGCGCAGGTCTGTCATCCCGTCCTCCTCCTCGTCCGCATCGCTGGTCACTGGCGGCTCAAGCATTACGTTCAGACCGACCGTCTAGGGCAAACACAAACACGCTGAATATACGACGTTCAGTTCCTTTTAATGCAGAATTCACTTCACATCAGAATTACTGTAATTACACTTTCCAAAATGAGAAAATACCATATTTAAGTGTTCAGCCCAAATTCAGACAGTAGCTGTTTTAACAGTTACTTTCAGCACTGCCACTACCCAGGAGACAACAGTTCAACATTGTTTTTGGAAAAAAATCTGTTTTGACCCATGTTACGTGTCCTAGGATTTCTATTTGATACTTTGCATGATAATGAATATGCAAATACGAGTACATGAATATAAGTCTAATTTTTAATTTTAAGCACAACCAAAAACAGTTAAAGATAGTTAGGTGTCTTAATTCAGGATAGTTTACATTTTATCTAGTAATAAGATATCTTGTTGTTAGTGTTAACTAAAACTATTAAAAATTATGTTCGGTAAGTGAAATAAATAAAAATTTAAATCATGTTCGGCAAGTGAACATTTTTTAAAAATAATTTTAATTTATCATTTTAATTTTTAAAATAAAAATAAATTTAAAATAAATTATAAAAAAAATTAAATGAAAAGTAAAATAAATTTTTACCGTTGTTTTTATTATTTTAATTTATTTAATTTTATTTTAATTTTTAAAATAAAATATGACTTAAAATTGTCAGAAAATTAAAAATTAAATTAAAAGTAAAATAAATGTTTATTTTTTCACTTAAATTATTATTTTAATTTAATTTGATTCAAAATGTAATTTTAATTTTTACATTTTTTATAATTTTATTTTAATTTTTAATTGTAATTTTTTAAATAAAATTGAATATGTAAAAACTAAAATAAAAAATGTAAAAATTTAAATTAATTTAAAATAATAATAATAACAATAATAATAATGTAAGAGAAATAAATTAAATTAAATTCATTTAATTTAAAATATACAGAAATATAAAAATACAGAAATATAAAAAAGCACATACAGATTTACTAAAAATTAAACTAAAATGAAAAATAACGACTGAAAATAATAAAGCCAAGTCAAAATATTAATAAATATTTTAATACAGGATAGTTTACATTTTATCTAATAATAAACAGTGTTGTTACGGTTAACTAAAACTATTAAAAATCATGTTCAGTAAGTGAAATAAATAATAACTAAAAAAAAAAAAAAAAAAAAAGAAAGAAAAATTCAACCTAAGTTTAAGTTGAAATACAAAAATGCAGAAACCTGAAATAAAACAGAAATAAAAAAAAAAGCACAACAAAATTACCAAAACTAACCTTACCGATTTGCGATTGGCTAGGGTGACTTTGTGAGCTTGCTTAGTCAGATCCTGTCGTCCAATCAGAGCGCAGACCTCCTCGGACCAATCAGAGCAGGGGTGTTCTCTGCACTGGTAAATGGCGTCTCTGATGGGCAGAGCCACACCAAACGGAACCGACTCCAGATCCTTCAGAGTAAATCCTGAGGAGCATGTAAAACAGCGTATAGTCACATGGCCCTCGTGACAAGCTTGGCGTAGTAAAGATCTTATATAACTAAGCAAACAAACGCTGCAGGATCTGAGAAGGTCGTTTTTGACCAGAAACCTATATTCTGGGCTGAACAACATAGAAATTTTGGGACTTTAGAAGGATAGCGAGTCTTAAACAACTACGCAATTCCGATTTTACATGTTATTGCTTTCCGGAATGTGTAAGAATAGAAGTGCGCACTGAATTTTTCAGCATGCAGTAAAACTATAGTCTGTTTTTCTCTTTCAGGTGAACTACTGTCATGGCGGAGGGGACTGCATGTTTGCAGGTGTGTACTTGTGTTGAGCATGTTTTTGGATCAACAGGTTCTGGCTCTGACCTGCGGAGGTCAACCACACCACCAGCTTCTCAGCCAGGCATCCAGATGAAGGTCCGGGCTTCACGCCGCTCTGCCTGTGGAACACACCTGACAGTCAAACACTGGAGGACCTAAATCAGCTGACTAGAATTTATGAGCCGACACTTATCTAGAAAAACAAACATAAGGCACGTGACAATATTCATGAACCATAGGTACCTTCTCAGAAAAGGATCACTCATGTTTTTCTTTTGCCCTGTGAAAACATGGACCAAAAACTTCATAGTCAGTTAAAAACACTTTCTTTTTCCCTGGGTTTTGTATTATCAAATGTACTTGGATGTTTTAATTTATTAAAAGTGAATAAGCTTAAAAGTGACCTCAAGAAGAAGTGAATAATATGGGGGGGGAGAAAAAACAGTCAATGTGTTTCTACTCGAGCTACAGGTGACTGGCAGACTGCGGATGATTGGATAATTTAGTGTTGCACCTGCACGAAATCGACACGCTTTTAAAAAGAGACTCGTTCGAACTGATGGCGGGAGGAGAGTTGGTGCTTGTTGGCGTTTGTCTGTCTGTCATGAGGCTACCGGAGCTCTCGAGGGATACGGAGGTTGCGGGAGACCGCCGCACTCGAGGAGTTCTCGTTCTGATCCGCCTTCCCTAGAACGGATTTTTGGACCTTAATCTTTAGTTGGTTGTGTTTGTTTGAACTGGTTACACTGGTATCACTTACATGCACACGCTGACTATCATCTAAACATTTCATGTTTATTTCTTTAGTTTAAGAAATTGTTTTGTAAGGAAGCGGTTGTGTGGAGTCTCCCTGTTTTTGTTGCGTTCCTTGACAAAGAATCATAACTATATATATATATATAATTTATTTATTTTATTTTATTTTTTTCCCCCCATATTATTCATGTTCTCTTGAGGTCACTTTTAGAGAAATTAATGCTTTTATTCAGCAAGGTTGGATTAAATTGATCAAAAGTAAAAGTAAGGACATTGATAATGTTACAAAAGATTTCCATTTCAAATAAATGCTGTTCAAAAATAAACTAAAAATCATGTTCGGTTAGTGAAATAAATACAACAAAATTTAAAATAATTTATTTTATTTTTAAATCTTAATTTTTATTAAAGAAAATTAAATTAAAATTAAAAATTAACAATTAAAATGAACATAATATATGTCAAAAACACTATTTTTATTTTTACAATAAAAATAAAAATCAAAATAATTTATTTTATTTTAATTATTATTTACATTATAAAAATTAAAAATTAAAATGAACATATGTCAAAAACACAATAATTAATAACAGTAAGTTAAACGAATAAAAATTAAAAAAATATATATATTTTTAAAAGAAAAATAAAATTAAAAAAAAGTGTCCGAAGGGAGGGGATCATGCTCTGGGATCATTCCCTCAATGAACTGGAGCTCCCCATCTTCTTTTTTCCTGTTTTTTTTTTTTATTATTAACTGTACTTGGATGTTTTAATATATTGTATAATGTATATGATATAAATAAAAGGGAATAAGCTTAAGTGAAAGTTAATAATATGAAAAAAAATGTGACACTGAAGACTGGAGTAATGATGCTTTGATCACTGGATATAAATTACACTTTGCTATATATTCACATAGAAAAAAAATTGTAATAATATTTATGTTTTTACTGTATTTGTGTGTAAATAAATTTTATAAGCACTTAAGAAAATACCTGGGATACACGTATAACTGTATCACCCAATAATTTCATAATAATTATTTAAATCAGCATTGGTCTAAATAGGTGCCAACATGGAAACATAATCAGCGTTTATTTCGTCCCAGAATTACTGTATTATTTACACAACTACTTTCAAGAAAAAGGTTATGTGGAAAATGATTTCATTATTCTAAAATAATGATTTTAAATAAATGGATTTACACTGAAAAAGTAGAACTTAATTTTCAATTTAGTCCAGCCTCAAGATCAGAGCAGAGCTGTAGGTAGTTTTGATGCTTCCAAATTTATGCTATCAATATTGGCCAACATGTCTATATTTGTGCATATGTGTAATATAATAACTAAATAAATTCATCACTAATTGTTCATTAGTGTCCATGCTGACAGTAAAGACCCCCTCATCTCACACACGTCCCTCTCAAAGCCCACCTGCTGACAGCCTGGAGAGGTACTTCAACACGTTTGTCGAGATGGCGTCCTCATCTCCGACCACATACAGGGCATAACTCTGAGAGACAAATGGAGGAAGACAGTATTAGCAGTGGGACAGCACCTGTGCGGTTTTGGTTTGCTGCTGTCATGACAGTCTGATCGTGTGAGGGGAGAACAAACATGTTTCATCATGACACGATACAGGAGTGAAGTCATCGACCACACACATGACTGCATGCATCACAACCGCAGCACACAGGTGATACAGCGTTCAATCAGAACTATTTCAAATGCAGCTGGGAAATTGAAAGTATTTAGGAATATCTTTATAAAACAAACGGATAAAAATGACAAAGGAATGTAACTAGACAAGCAAAATGCACTTAAGAAATTAGTTTTTTATTGAGATGATATTGTTAACTAAAACTATTAAAACTTTGTTTTATTTTATTTTAATTTGTTCCGGACATTATTTCTCATAAAGTGACTTCTACACATAATTTTAATACCATTTTGCACTATGTTGATATATGATGTTATAAAATACATTTATTACATTTTAAGATATTTTAATCACAAATGAACGGTTGGACGGTTAAACCGAATGACCTTTTGACACTTAAATTAAAATAATAAAATAAAATAAAATTATATATAAAATATGAAATGTTGCCTGCCTTGGGCAACTAGCTGAAACTGATTTTTTGTTAATTGAATAAATTAAAATAATAAAATAAAATAAAAAACATAAAATTAGATGAAAAACTTTAGCTAAATGAAAATTTTGAAATGTTGCCTGCCTTGGGCAACTAGCTGAAACTGATTTTTTAAAAATAAAATAAAATAATAAATTTAAATAAAATTAAATAAAAAAATATATAAAATATGAAATGTTGCCTGCCTTGGGCAACTAGCTGAAACTGATTTTTTGTTAATAAAATAAAATAATAAATTTAAATAAAATTAAATAAAAAAATATATATAAAATATGAAATGTTGCCTGTCTTGGGCAACTAGCTGAAACTGATTTTTTAAAAATAAAATAAAATAATAAATTTAAATAAAATTAAATAAAAAAATATATATAAAATATGAAATGTTGCCTGCCTTGGGCAACTAGCTGAAACTGACTTTTTGTTAATAAAATAAAATAATAAATTTAAATAAAATTAAATAAAAAATATATTTACATTTAGTCATTTAGCCGACGCTTTTCTCCAAAGCGACTTCCAATTGAGAGCAGTAGAAGCAGTCGAATATATATAAATATATAAAATATGAAATGTTGCCTGCCTTGGGCAACTAGCTGAAACTGATTTTTTAAAAATAAAATAAAATAATAAATTTAAATAAAATTAAATAAAAAAATATATAAAATATGAAATGTTGCCTGCCTTGGGCAACTAGCTGAAACTGACTTTTTGTTAATAAAATAAAATAATAAATTTAAATAAAATTAAATAAAAAAATATATATAAAATATGAAATGTTGCCTGTCTTGGGCAACTAGCTGAAACTGATTTTTTAAAAATAAAATAAAATAATAAATTTAAATAAAATTAAATAAAAAAATATATATAAAATATGAAATGTTGCCTGCCTTGGGCAACTAGCTGAAACTGACTTTTTGTTAATAAAATAAAATAATAAATTTAAATAAAATTAAATAAAAAAATATATATAAAATATGAAATGTTGCCTGCCTTGGGCAACTAGCTGAAACTGATTTTTTAAAAATAAAATAAAATAATAAATTTAAATAAAATTAAATAAAAAAATATATATAAAATATGAAATGTTGCCTGCCTTGGGCAACTAGCTGAAACTGATTTTTTAAAAATAAAATAAAATAATAAATTTAAATAAAATTAAATAAAAAAATATATATAAAATATGAAATGTTGCCTGCCTTGGGCAACTAGCTGAAACTGATTTTTTAAAAATAAAATAAAATAATAAATTTAAATAAAATTAAATAAAAAAAATATATAAAATATGAAATGTTGCCTGCCTTGGGCAACTAGCTGAAACTGACTTTTTGTTAATAAAATAAAATAATAAATTTAAATAAAATTAAATAAAAAAAATATATAAAATATGAAATGTTGCCTGCCTTGGGCAACTAGCTGAAACTGACTTTTTGTTAATAAAATAAAATAATAAATTTAAATAAAATTAAATAAAAAAATATATAAAATATGAAATGTTGCCTGCCTTGGGCAACTAGCTGAAACTGACTTTTTGTTAATAAAATTAAATAATAAAATTAAATAAAATTAAATAAAAAAATATATATAAAATATGAAATGTTGCCTGTCTTGGGCAACTAGCTGAAACTGATTTTTTAAAAATAAAATAAAATAATAAATTTAAATAAAATTAAATAAAAAAATATATAAAATATGAAATGTTGCCTGCCTTGGGCAACTAGCTGAAACTGATTTTTTAAAAATAAAATAAAATAATAAATTTAAATAAAATTAAATAAAAAAATATATAAAATATGAAATGTTGCCTGCCTTGGGCAACTAGCTGAAACTGACTTTTTGTTAATAAAATTAAATAATAAAATTAAATAAAATTAAATAAAAAAATATATATAAAATATGAAATGTTGCCTGCCTTGGGCAACTAGCTGAAACTGATTTTTTAAAAATAAAATAAAATAATAAATTTAAATAAAATTAAATAAAAAAAAATATATAAAATATGAAATGTTGCCTGTCTTGGGCAACTAGCTGAAACTGATTTTTTAAAAATAAAATAAAATAATAAATTTAAATAAAATTAAATAAAAAAAATATATAAAATATGAAATGTTGCCTGCCTTGGGCAACTAGCTGAAACTGACTTTTTGTTAATAAAATAAAATAATAAATTTAAATAAAATTAAATAAAAAAATATATATAAAATATGAAATGTTGCCTGCCTTGGGCAACTAGCTGAAACTGATTTTTTAAAAATAAAATAAAATAATAAAATAAAAAATTCTGAAGTGAAGCAATGCATTTTTGTAAGAAAAATTAAAAACTAAAACATTTACTAACTAGCTTCCAGCAGACGACTGTACGTGATGAGTTACTCGTGGCGCAGTATGTGTACGGTCGTCTGCCAAAAGCTAGATATTTTACTTTATAAAGTTAAAGATATGGATATTTTTCTTCCAAAAACCCATCGCTTCTCTTCAGAAGGTCTTTATTAACCCTCTGGAGTCGTATGGATCATATTTACGATGGATGGATGCATTTTTTTGAGCTTCAAAATCTCGAATTCACTCCCATTATAAAGCTTGGAAGAGCCAGAATATTTATTAATATATCTCTGATTGTGTTCGTCTGAAAGAAGAGAGTCATATACACCTAGGATGGCTTGAGGGGAGTAAATCATGGGATCATTTTTATTTTTGGTTGAACTATCCCTTTAATAAAACTATAACAGTACATAACACTAATCAAAACTCAAATATATATATATATATATATATATATATATATATATATATATATATATATATATATATATATATATATATATATATATATATATATATATATATATATATATAAAAGAAACCACTAATAACCAAGTAAACATTGCCACATCCAGTGACACTTTCTACCAAGTGCTTATATCAATAAAAGAGTACTTTAAACATCTGAACAGACTGGATACACCATCTAAGGCAGCTTCAAAAAAGTCTCTGTGATATTCTTCAGTGTCTAAGGGAGTATTTCTCCTGTCTAAATGTCCAAACAGGTGAAAAACTTAAGTCTGATAGCTTAGAAAAGTAATCGCAGCTCCCCTCTCCTCAAAACCTGCTCAACAAAACCACAACTCTACACATGAGGCACAGTAATGCTGATGCTTTCCTTATCAATTACCACAAAATGTAATGGGGAGAAAGAAAGTGGTTGAAAAAGAGAGAGAGAGAGAGTGTGTAGTTTAAGTATAGAGGGATTAAATGGATGCTGTAATGTTCTGGACTCTAATCTAAGGGACGGGACCAGTGGGGTAAACACAGCCCATAATTGAGTAACGATTTGTCAGCACCTCAGTGGGGTTGTGCGTCACTTCACTTTGCCTGATGGAAGGAAGTACAAAACAAACACACACACCATGACACCCGTGACCCCCTCGTATCGCCCTCTCCAGTGATTCAGCCCACCACTTCCACGGACTAATTAAGGAGGGGCATCACTCCTGCTCGCAGGACATGGAGGATGCCCAGGGACGAATCGGTGCTCGCAAAATGTCATTATGATTAGCTTGCAGCACTTTGCCATCTAACTGCTTGACATTTCCACAGAACATGTGTGAGAGTTAAGGGCACGACACCCAGTTCCTCTGCTCAGTGTTAACACCCCCTGTTGGGCATCACCAGTGATCGCACACATACACAACCATTCAAAAGTATGATTTCGTTTTTAAGAATTCAGTAAGGATCGAAACAAAGACATTTATAATGTAATCAGCATATTAGAATGATTACTGACGGATCATGTGAGTAATAACGCTGAAAATTCAACTTTGAATCACAATTTTAACATATATTAAAATAGAAAAGTTATTTTAAATTGTAATAATATTTCACAATATCACTGATTTTACTGTATTTTTGATCACATGATTGAAGCCTCGGTGAGCAGAAGAGACTTTTTTCAGAATTCTTTTAAAAAAACGGACCCCAAAATGTTTTTGGACTGACAACCAGATTTAAATGCAAGCGCCTATCCCTTAAATTACCATAATATCAACCTCTAAATACATGTTTTCAGTCACCAGTCAGTAATGATACTAATTTAAGTTTCACAAGCCGTTCGACTTGATAGGTGACAGCTTGCAGTTTAATAAGTGAGTCAGATAACCACTCTGACTGATTCACTGAGTTTATTTAGTCAAAGATTGGTCAGACTGATTCAAACTAGTAACTTTTGAGTTTGGGAGTGACTGAATCACTAAAAAAACTGCTCAAATGACTCAAGTGTTCGTGAATCGAACTAAATTGGTCGTAATGTAGAACATCTAGAGAATAGGGGCGAGATTAAAATGTGACGAGACTTCTCGTCGAGGTGAAAAGTGGTCTTGCCATGGCGGAGTGTGAGGGTGAAATTAGGATAGAATATGCCACTGCTACATTTGGGTCAGTGACGTGACGGGTCATTTTCTTTGTCCAAAGGCCTTAATAATAATAAAACAAAGATATGACATCCAAAGTATGTAAGGTAGTACAACTACATCTCTTTTATTGAATCCAAAAGGTTTTAATTATATTTTGCTACATATAAAGGTATTTTAAAGATTTTGAAGTGTTAAAAGGTCATTCGGTTTAACCATCCAACCGTTCATTTGTGATTAAAATATCTTAAAATGTAACAAATGTATTTTATAACATCATGTATCAACATAGTGCAAAATGGTATTAAAATTATGTGTAGAAGTCACTTTGTTATGAGAAATAATGTCCGGAAAAATGAGTTTCATTGATGTCATTCGGAGTAACCAATATAAAGGGAACATTTTGGTGCGGTCAATATCATGTGACAGGATGTGACATCATTCAGACACCTGCAAAGGACCACATGGTCGTGAAGCAAAGTAACTAACTCTCTCTTAACTATCTGAAAAATTCACGTTTTCACTTGTTAATACGCATGTCCCGAAACATCAGGTCATTCGGTACAACCGCTATAAAACATGGAAAATGTTGTAATATTTTGAAAACTTGTACTAAATATAAAATGTTTGAGTGTCCTTTTGCTAGCTAGCTAGATATCAGCCTGTTAGCATTGTTTGATAATATCGTCATTTGGTAAAACCGAAATTTTGGTTAAACCGAATGACTTTTTTGGTGACAAATTTTGTCCATCTTGTAAAAAAAAAAAGACAAAAGCAGTGATAATTGATTATAAAAGCTACATAATATCACTGTCAACACTTAATAAAACTTCAAAATGAATTATATCGCCATTATGTTTTTTTACACTTTTAAAAACCTTATTCATTAATGACCCACTTACATTACACCTCCACTGTCGTTTTGCTTTTTATATAAATAAAAGCCATTTAATTCAGTTGGATAGCGGTTGCTTCATTTCCATCCAGCTCATCCAACATGAGCAGCAGAGTCGTACATAGTGCAGCAGGAATCAGAGTAAGTGACGAAAGTAAGTGGCGAGATGACTGACGAGACTATGGCGGAGGATTCGCTGCATAACAGAGTGTCTAAAAGCGTCTGATAAATGTCTTATCTTGTAGAATGCGTGCTTAGCACCACCGCCCCCTATTCAGAGTGTGCGCGAACGCGAAATAGAAAGCAAAAGTAAAACGCGAACGCGCATTAAAACGCGATCTGTCTGCAGATAAGTCTGAAGAGACTCATACAGGAGAGAAGCCAGTCAGTTGAATTTGTGGCAACTCCTTTTACAGTGCTTGAGTGTTGTTGTTTAATTCATAAAGTAGAACTAAAATGATTAGCTAAAACATATCAAATGCACCTGCAGACTATTTTTCTAGTCATGTATTTCGTCATTGAGTACTACTTAAAAATACTGTGTAAAAATCTTGTCTCGTGAGCTAACCGTCTCGTCACACCCCTACTAGAGAAGGACGTGACTACCTGAATTTGTCAGGAGTGTATTGGTTTTTAGAATATGGCTGGACTATGGCATAAAGACTAAACTTTTCAGTGGCATTTTGGTCCTTACCAGCACCAGTAGTTTGGTTCTCTCGCAGATGCCGGGCAGATAAGGAAAAGGCACCACATCTTGCCCTCGGAGACAGCGACTGAGCCAGCTGAACACACACGGGACCTCTCCATTCAGGAACACCGGCCAAGTCATCAGCTCCATCTGAGCTGCACACGGATGGACAACATGACATGTAAAGCGGAACGACAAGCAATACAGAGCTGTTTATAATCTTTAAAAATGATTATGGAGTCAGGAAAAAATTTTCATGTTTTTCCAAAGAAGTCTCTTATCAGGCTGCATTTATTTAAACAAACAGTAAAAACTGAAATATTATTACAATTTAAAATACCTGTTTTTTTATGTGAATATATTGTAAAATGTAATTTATTCCTGTGATCAAAGGTGAATTTATTTGATTAAAAATACAGTAAAAACTGAAATATTATTATAATGTAAAATACCTGTTTTTATGTAAATATATTGTAAAATGTAATTTATTCCTGTGATCAAAGGTGAATTTATTTGATTAAAAATACAGTAAAAACTGAAATATTATTATAATTTAAAATACCTGTTTTTATGTGAATATATTGTAAAATGTAATTTATTCCTGTGATCAAAGCTGAATTTATTTGATTAAAAATACAGTAAAAACTGAAATATTATTACAATTTAAAATACCTGTTTTTATGTGAATATATTGTAAAATGTAATTTATTCCTGTGATCAAAGCTGAATTTATTTGATTAAAAATACAGTAAAAATTGTGAAATATTATTACAATTTAAAATACGTGTTTTTATGTGAATATATTGTAAAATGTAATTTATTCCTGTGATCAAAGCTGAATTTATTTGATTAAAAATACAGTAAAAACTGAAATATTATTATAATTTAAAATACCTGTTTTTATGTGAATATATTGTAAAATGTAATTTATTCCTGTGATCAAAGCTGAATTTATTTGATTAAAAATACAGTAAAAACTGAAATATTATTACAATTTAAAATACCTGTTTTTATGTGAATATATTGTAAAATGTAATTTATTCCTGTGATCAAAGCTGAATTTATTTGATTAAAAATACAGTAAAAATTGTGAAATATTATTACAATTTAAAATATCTGTTTTCTCTGTGAATATATTGTAAAGTATAATTTATTTCTGTGATCAAAGCTGCATTTTCAGCATCATTACTCCAGTCTTCAGTGTCACATGATCCTTCAGAAATCATTCTGATATGATGATTTGCTGCTCTAGAAACATTTATGATTATTATTATCAATGTTGAAAACAGTTGAGCTGCTTCAGATTTTTGTGGAAACTGCGATACTGTTTTTCAAAACTTTTGATGACAGCATTTATTTGAAATAAACATTTAAATGTAATCAATTGAATGCAAACTTGCTGAATAAAAGTCTTAATTTCTTAAAGACCCCAAACTTTTGGAATATACACTGCAGGACCATTCAGCAAAAAAATGATGAAAAACTGAAATTAATGCATCAAAAAACATTTTTCATTATACATTTATAAAAATCTGACAAAATAAAATTTTAAAACAGATATGTAATAATAATTAGTATAAATTATATTATTAATATATTATAAGTTAAAAAATAAATTATTTATATTCTAGAAAAAGAATCTAGAAATTCCCGTTTCGAATGGAAATGCATCAACACAGGAGAGAACAAACCTTTTAATGGGACTTTTAACCTCAAGTCTCAAATGTTGAAAAATAAAACTTCATGTCTATTTTATGCGTCGAATCAGAATCCCCAATGCTACAAGGCCTGTCACTCAAACCCTACACGAGGCTAGAAGCATATCTGGCCGAACTCCTAACAAGTCAGCACTGTCTGGTAAATGAATAGAAATGCCTTTAGCTGCTAATGAGGAGTCCCGACCGCATCGATCGGGCTCGTACCTTGATCAATCACGCAGGCCTCCTTGAACGTTTTGATGAATGAGGGGTAATCGCGCCAGTACAGATCAATGAAATCCTCCAGCTGTAGGTCCCTAATGAAATGAGAGAAAAAAATGATTCGTTGGTAACAGAGTCGTCAGGCGGTCAATATATACACTAATACTGGAATAAAAGCCAAACCAGGGCATGACTCACACGGCACAGTTTAACACGCCGCTGATTAATGAGATCTGTGCTTTGGTCGCTGTACATCTGAAGACTCATTACCAATGCTAACGAGCGCGGTATTGACCGATACTGCGAATATCACAATGATGTTAACATGCTTTTTATTTGTATTTATTCATCTCAACAGCTTCTAAACAGGATCTACCTTTGGGTGCAGCCTCTTGTTTCTTCCAGTTTCTCACAAAATCTGTTTTATATACATACACATTATTTATATTTTATATATATATATATATATATATATATATATATATATATATATATATATATATATATATATATATATATATATACACACACACACACACACATATATATATATATATAGTGTTTTGTTTTGATAATTTTTGATATTATATTAAATATTAGAATATACAAAAGTTATGGTCTCATAATTTTGTATAAATAAACTTTTGTTTTAAAAAGGATTCTGTTTTGAGAAATAAATAAATAATTACTACTTTGTTTTAATAAAGTATTTTGTTTTGAGAAATAAACTGTTTCGTTTTAATAAATAAAGTATTTTGTTTTAATAGATAAATAAATAACTACTTTGTTTTTTATTTTTGGTAAATAAATAAATAAATTAAATACATAGTTTTTTTTATTTAAAAAAGCATTTTGTTTTGATAGATAAATAAATAATATGTTTTAATAAAGTATTTTTTTGGTAAATAAATACATATTGCTTGTTAATAAATAAGTAATTTGTTTTGATAGATAAGTAAAATAAATAGTGTTTGTTTTGATAAGGTGTTTTGTTTTAATAAAATATTTTATTTTTGGTAAATAAATAGAAAAATTAAATACATAGTGTTTTTTTAAATAAAGTATTTTGTTTTGATAGATAAATAAAATAGTGTTTTAATTTAATAAATATTTTGTTTTAATAAAGTAAATAGTGCTTTGTTTTGATTAATAATTTTTTCTTTGTTATAAATTAAAAAGATTTTTAAAGATTATTAATTAATTAATTTAAATTAAATTATATAAACTAAATATATATAAGATATTTTGACAGAATAAAGAATAATGACATGAAATTGTTTCTAGTGGTTATCTCTGAATAATAAAGTGACAATGTAGCTATTTTCAAAAATAACAGCAGGTTAGATTGTGGGACATATTTTGGCCCATGTTTCAATGGGCTTTTTGGTTGAAATTATGGTTCCTGACTGAGAGAAAAAAAAAGACTATTTAAATATATCAATAAATATATAGAGATGTGTATCCAATGTTGTCAAAAGATATTGCCCAGCCCTAACGCTGACCTACAAACAACAGGAGCAAAAACAATATACACAAGTCAACAGAGGATTATTGTTACGGCTGGTCTTATCTGGTCTTATAGTGTATTATAATACAATGCTTTTAAATTTCAAGCCCACATGGGGTTCATCAAACGGCAACCAATTAAACTCTCACTGCTGTTTTGTTTATGTCCACATGACAGCATGCACTTGACATTTTAATAAACAATGAAAAACATTACAGCTATTTATCCTATCAATAATTAGTGTACACCACAAAGAAACGCAGCTATGGGTGACTTTACTCGGTTAGGAACCATGAGTCATAGGAAACACAAGCTCTGGTCTCACCCACTTTATTCATTATTATTCCTAATCAAAAAAGGGCAAAAAATAAAATAATTACTTGGCCAGCTGTTGCAGCAGACCGACCAGAGCTCTCGCCCCGCTCCGCTGCAGCTCATCCAGCTTCAGGTCTTCATAGAGCAGATGCAGAACGTAGAAGAGCACCGGGATGTGTGGGAAGAGGAGGGCGGACGACTCCAAACCCAGAGCAGACTCGTGGTCATCCACTCCACCGGGGGGCGACACCGTCTCCAGGCCTTGAACGGCCACCACAGGTCGCATTGATACTTGCCAATGGTAGTCAGAGCAGCGGAGGTACGCCCAATCCTGTTGAAGTCAGAACCATTTTTATAAGCCTTTCTGTAGAAAGCACATCTAAACATTTCAACCGGAAGTTCAAGCTGATACAGAGAACAGATGACCTCTGTCTCTGGCACTCGCCTCATCTGAACCCGTGTCGGCAGGACGGGCCTTCTTCGGGGCGATTACTGGAGAGAGAGGCACTTCAAAATGAAGCTGTGGAGATGCAATCGTGTTAATGAACATTTAAGACAGAGAAGAGCTTCATTCACCAACTGGAAACTTCACTGTCAGTCATCTTAGAATACAATGATGCTGTATAATGAAGCATATAACATGTTCTGTTTTAATAAATAAAGTACATAGCTAGTTTTGATAAGTAAAATAAATACCGTTTTGTTTTAATAAAGTATTTTGTTTTGATAGATTAATAAATAAATAGTGTTTTGTTTCAATAATTTTTGATAAAATTAAAAAGATTTTTTTAAATATTTATTTAAACAAAATTATATAAACTGTATTCAAGCAAACAAAATTTCTGAAATTATTCTGAAGAGTATTTTGTTTTTATAGTATTTTGTTATGATAATCAAATAGTGTTTTGTTTTAATTAAGTATTTTGTTTTTGATAAATAAAATAAACTGTTTTTTAATAAATAAAGTATTTTGTTTTGATAAATAAAATAGTGTTTTGTTTTAATAAACACATTTTTTTTAATTACAAAGATGTTTAAAAATATTTATTTAAACAAAATTATATAAACTAATAAGATCTACAAAACAAACTTGATGAAAGTGTTTTGTTTTAATAAAGTATTTTGTTTTTGATAAATAAAATAAACAGTGTTTTAATAAATGTGTTTTGTTTTGATAGATAAATAAAATAAATAGTTTTGTTCTAATAAATATTTTGTTTTAATAAGATTTTTAAAAATATTTATTTATTTAAACAAAATTATATAAACTGTATGCAAGCAAACAATTTCTGAAACGTAGTGTTTTGTTTTAATTAAGTATTTTGTTTTGATAGATAAATTAAATAGTGTTTTGATGTAATAGACATTTTGTTTTGATAAATACATTTTTTTAAATTACAAAGATTTTTAATAATATTTATTTGCAAGCAAATAAGATCTACAAAACAAACTTTCTGAAATAGTGTTTTGTTTTAATAAAGTATTTTGTTTTTGATAGTGTTTTTTTAATAAATAATGTATTTTGTTTTGATAGATAAATAAAATAAAGTTTTGTTTTAATAAATATTTTGTTTTGATAAATAAAATAGTGTTTTGTTTTAATAAACATTGTTTTGATAAATCAATATTTAAAAAAAATTTTTTTTAAAAATTAATTAATAAGCAAGCAAATAAGCAAATAAAAAAATTCTGAACCCTTTACACAAGATTTATCCAAAAAATAAATAAAATAAAAGATCATATTGAAAGATTCAGATTGTACTGGGCAATGTGTGTGTATATCAATAATTATCATTTAATTTGTAAAAAAAAAAAAAAATGTAATGTGTAGTAAAATTGTAGCAAAAATAATTTTAAAGCATACAACAAAAAAGGTAATTTTAAAAGGTTTTAAGTAAATTGTAAATCTTGTGTAAAGTTTTAACGTATTCAAATTCTTGATCAATCCTAGTGTCCAAACTCTCCGCATTCCCCAAAGGTTATCAAACACAGACTGACACAGAGGTCACACTAAAGACACACTCACATTGCGTGTCCACGTCAGCCGTTCGGTGTTGTAACCCATCATTGTCATTAGGCATGTAACAAACAGATTCCACTCCAGGTGCATGCTGGGACCTCCAGGGGCGTTGTAGCTGTTGTACCACTTGACCAGCACTTTCATGGCAGTGTCCTTGGGTAAAATAAACCTGATGGCCTGCAGGCAGCGTTTGACTGTGGGAATGAAAGAAAGATCAGCTGTTAATAACAAAAGTCACTGCCACAATGGTAATATTTTGGTCTCTAGATAAGGCTTGAGTGCATCCTTGTCATTTACTACAGTAAAGCTGACCGAGTGGATCTCTGAGCTGGTGTGAGTGAGTGGAGGCGGGGCTAATTAGCATAATCATAGATCCGCGTATACTAAATGAAGCAAGGGTGTCGAGTTGCATTCGAGCTATTTTAAGGCATTAATACATCTTTTCACAAGAAAAAAACGTCATTTTTGGTGACCAAAGATTCGTTTTAAGGGATAAAATGATTGACTTTGACGCATCATTCATGTCTGAAGCACAAATATGTGGATGCTGAAGTTTAATACTTGTCCAAATCGCTAAAGCCAAGTATAACCAATTGTTATGATGATGCACCACTAATACATGTTATTTAGTCAGCTGTCACCACAGATCTCTGATGAATTAATACCATAATAATAGATTAACATTAAAAATAACCTCATTTTTAGGTCGTATCGCCCGCCCCCATGTGTGTACATCAAAAATAAGTGTAGGTGAAGATAATGGAGATGAATGTTCTCCACGGAGGTGATCCTATAGAGGAGTGCACACAGAGGGGGCCGCTACTTCAAAGGACACAGCCGGAGCTGGAACGCACATCTGAGCGAGGGGGTGGAGAACAGAGGGGAACCGAGCGAAGGGCCACTACACTCGAGGGGGTTTATAGAGGACTGTTTGCCAGAGTGCTCGACTGCGTGACACGGGGGCTACATGACCTGATACAGAGAGGAAGAGGATGTTGAGAGCGTAGAAGGATGCATGGGGTTGGGTTGGTTTGATTGGATTTCTGCAGCAAAACTTGATATGGTTTGTTGAGTAAAAGCCTTGTTATGTATCAATTCTTTTAAAAAAAAAGACATTTCTTGTTAATTTACTCACCCCCATGTCATCCAAGATGTTCATGTCTTTCATTCTTCAATGGAAAAGAAATTAAGGTTTTTGAGGAAAACATTCCAGGATTTTTCATTCAAGGCCGTTTGACTTATGGGGCGTTCACACCAGACGCGACTTGCGCGAATAAATCGCGCTATTCGTGTGTAGTTGGACGCTTGAACATTTTGAGTTTACTCGCTTCATTCGCACGTGAAATTCGCTTCACAACAGACGTGAATTCGCGTCATGAGAGGGGCTTCTGCCAGGCGGCTCTGAATAAACACATCAACTCATCAGCGGGAAAGTAGTTGTAAAATATGGCGAATAAGCTCAATTTGCCGGTTTTAGCTATATATATATATATATATATATATATATATATATATATATATATATATATATATATATATATATCTCAGACTGAGTAAAGAGCGTTTTTTACAACTTACCACACTGTCCGACCTCCTCATTCACTTTCTTCCAAGCAAGATCCTTTTTATTCGTTTCTTTAAAAGTATGAAGATGTATCGTACAGCGACGATGATTTTGTCCTCCATTGTTGTTTCGGATTTCTGCCTCCTCTCGCTACGTCATAATCATGGCACTACTAGAGCAAGCTCCTGATTAACGCAGGATGTCTATTCGCGTCTTTGCATTGACTTAACATGTAAATCACTCGCGCTTAACGCTTCATTCGTGTCTGGTGTGAACGCACCACTAGTCTTTGCACGTTTGCTTTGTAAACACTGGATCGGTACTTCCTCCTACGTCACGCGTGACCTTTCCAACATGATTATGTAATGCGTGAAGTTGTGAACGGTAGTGCAAGTGGTTAAAAAGTATACTAACACTGTACAAGCAAGAATACAAATCCAAATATCCACACGATTGCAAATGTGACATTTTACAACAGCTCAACAAACAAAGTGGTTCTTCACAGTATTTGCTCTATTTTGCAACGAAATAATAGTTCCAACGAAAGCCACAGCAGAACTACAACACACAGCGCTGTTTCGTGAACGAATCTGCGGCTTTGAACGAATCGTTTGTGAAAAGTAATTGATTCAATGATTCATTCATAAATACAGCCACTTGTTCCTTACTGAATGAATGACACGATGACTGACGCATTAAGACAGTGACTTACTGCCACCTACTGGCGGTTTTAGTATTTACAAAAGAATCACTGACATTCAATCAAACTGACATTTGGACCTTCAACCCGTTGAACCCCAGTGAAGTCCACTATATGGAGAAAAATCCTGGAATGTTTTCCTCAGAAACCTTCATTTCTTTTCCACTGAAGAAAGAAAGACATGAACATCTTGGATGACATGAGGGTGACTAAATTATCAGGAAATTTGAATTCTTAAGTGAACTAATCCTTTAATACATTTTGAGGAAAATATTTTTTGAAATTTGAAGAATGTTAAAAACACAAAGGCATGGAAAGATGGGAAATGGCTTTTTCATCTTATGATTTGAATATTCAACATTTAAGTATGGAAGAACATTAACATTTTCCACGGAATTAAAAAAAAAAAAGTCATTGCGACTTCTTATTTTCAGAATTCTGACTTTAGTCAGTTTGTAGCTTGCATTTTTAAGAGCTAAAAGAGGACCTATTATGCCATTTTTGTGTGTGTCCCTATAAATGCAAATGAGCTGCTGCTCCCGCCCCCTTTCCAGAAGAGGGCGGAGCTTTAACAGCTCAACAACAACAAAGCTGGAGAATCTCACGCAGCCAAAATGGCGACGGTGTTCAGCCTTACATTGTAGTCGACACTGATGGAGAGACTCAGGAAGAAGTTACAACTTTTAGAAACTATCCCTTTAAGGTTTAATGTGTTAACATTAGTTAGCTACATTAGTTAATATGAACAATACTTCCACAATATTTATTAATCTAGCATTTATTAATTTCAACATTTACTAATACATTTTTTAAATCAAAATTTCCTTATCTTACCAGATACAAATTTTCATGCCAGACCACTAATATGAAGCATAAATCCTCAAAAATACAAACATACACACAATAATTTCAATAAATAAACATAAATAAATATGTGTCAGGTCAATAAAGACAGTTAATATTAGTTAATGCACTATGAAGTAACATGAACAATCCATAAATTTTATCTTTTAAGTAACATTAATCAAGATTAATAAAAGCTTTTAAAAGATAACGCATTAACTAACATTAACAATAAGACCGTATTGTAAAGTGGTTTTTTTTTGTAAAGAATATTCTGTCATGTCATATTCATTAATTTTAGACTATGATTGGATATATTTTTTGGAGAACGTTTATTAGTACAGTATTGCAATATGTTTTTTTTTTTTGTCAACAGTATAATTTAGTATTAAATTAGACTTGTTTAATTACCGTCATGATGCACAAAAACGTTTTTCCAGCCACACTCTTGAGACCTATCAGTATTTTTGTAAAACTCAGATCCTGCTTTGTTTGGCATAAATGATGTGCCCAAGGATCTGTCACTGAGGAACGCACGTATGCTTTACTGCGAAGTACAACTGTGAGTCATTCCTGCCACTTTCTACATTTAGACATTTGACCTTTTCTAATGTGTTTACTATAATTATTTCAGGGAGTATACATGATACATGTTTTGGGTCTGTTCATGTCATTAGAGCTGTTTGCTATTGACTTATTACCATTACAATGTTCACCACCTAGCATGACGGCTCTCGCATCCGAACTGCGGTTGCAGGTGTCCCATGGCGTTTTTCTTGGCCTTTCGTCTTGGACTGATTGCGTGCGACATCTACCCATCCAGCTTTCTTTACAATTTTCTCAATTAATGCCAGCTTCCTGTCAATAAGTGCTTTAGTTTGAAAGTGCTGGTCTTTGTACCACTAATAAAGTGGCATTTTATTCAGGTCCATCCTGACCTTTTGCTGTTTGTTTGCTAATTAAGCTCCAGGCAAAGTCATTGAGAGTGTGGTGGTGTGACGCTGAATAATAACGAATAAAAGAAGTGGAAAATGCCATTTTAGATAACCCTAATTCATTTTTAGTTGTGAAAAAGCTACTTTTACGTATTTGGACTTTATCCAGTGAAGATTTCATGCCTTAAATGTAGATATTCATCGCTGGACGTGGTCACGGTTCTCTCAAGAATTAGTGACGAGGCTGGATGAACAAATTTTAGTATTTTAAATAGACCAAGGGTCTTCAGATCTTTACTGACCTCCTATGTGTCTTCTCCGGTTCGAACAATGTAAGGCTGAACACCGTCGTCATTTTGGCTGCGTGAGATTCTCCAGCTTTGTTGTTGTTGAGCTGTTAAAGCTCCGCCCTCTTCTGGAAAGGGGGCCGGGAGCAGCAGCTCATTTGCATTTAAAGGGACACACACAAAAACGCCCAAATAGGGGCAAATTTGACAAGCTATAATCAATGATCTGTGGGGTATTTTGAGCTGAAACTTCACAGACACATTCTGGGGATCTTATATTACATCTTGTGAATGTAGCCAATCAAGTGATTTTTTTTTTAAACATTCCTATATTTCTTCATATCACAATATATATTGCAGAAAAATGGCAGTTTCAAGCAGCCCTAACGTGGGGTGTTTTAAAACGAGTGTTTTGATGGCTTGTTGCACCTTTCCAAACACACAAACAGCTTGTGACTCAGCTCTGTGCTGCACTGGAAGCGGTGCATCACGCTGTTGGACAGTATTTATCCGAGCGCTTTCTCTTACCTAGATCTGAAGTGGCCACCTCAGGAATGGTGATTCTTAACATGGAACCGGAGCTCAATTCCTGAACAAAAAAGTCAGAGGTGGATATTAGCAGCACATACTAAATTAGCAATACAGTCCGGATCTACAGGCATGACGTTTCTATTTATATCTGGTCGAATTTAGTCAAAAGCAACCAGACTATTGTTGTTCCCTTAGCTAAAATAAATCGAAAAACAAAAGAACAATTGCATGCAGCACAATTCCAGCAGGCATTCTACAATGACTTGGACGAAAACAAACCTTAGACGCTGGCTATTTTTAAAACCCTTTCTCTGAAGCATATCATCCCACATAAGTTGGTCGCAGCGAGATTGCTTTGACAGGCCTGCGAGGGGATTTCTTCTGGTAGGACATGTCGTTCAGTGGGAAATGACAACGCAGAGGGGCTGACTGCAGGGGAGCAGACTTTATTGAGTCTTGTCAAAACAGTGACGGGCTCCTGGTGCACATGTCTGAGCCGCCACACCATGTCGGTCATGTCCTGTTACTGTGGCAGCCCTCAATTACAGCCGGGCACTGAACGACAAAAGCAATTACCAGCTCCTGCCTTTAGCAGCAGCAGTCAGCACAAACACAAACGCAAGCATCTTGACCCTCTCTGACATTTTGAAAATGCATTTAGAACGCAGCTGCTACATTTATGTCGATGGTACAGATGGCGATATATCAAACGAGCCGTGCATTTTGAGATTACCGGCATCGGACAAAAACTGTGTCCACTTGGCTAGAGTAAAATATACTGACAACTTGGTCAAATTTTTTCTTTATTTTATCGTGAATCTGGGGTAAATGTATAAAATAAATGTCAATTTTACACCTCGTTTGTTATCAATGAATAAAATATTATGCATAAATTGTAATTAAGTAAACAACGTGTCTAAACAAATGTCTATTAGATGCACTGTATATTAGAGATCCAAGATATTGTAATTATATCAGTGTTGGCCAATATTTATTAATTATAATTATTTTATACAATAATTATTTTATAAAATTATGTACTATAATTAATTATAATTACAATATTTACAATATATTACAATAATTACAATTTTTTATTAATTAGCTGATATTGGAAACGGATTGGTTCAGAACTCATTTTTATGCAAGTTTTAAAAAGTACTGAAGTGTCAGCAAAGACTATAGAATAACTCAAGACGCGTCACTCGTATTGCTTTGAATGGGCGCAATCTGGCGGAATAAGTCCCGCCTTCTAAATAAGGGCCAATCACTGATTGGTAAAGTCATCGCGTCACTGCAGCTGCCGTTAGAAGCTCCGGTTCATATAGAAACAGTCAGACGCTTGGTTTCTGTAGACGCACACTTAGGACTGCGCATGAGCTTGATCCAGTCTGAAAAATACATTTTTTTGTCATAATTTGAGCGTTTAGCAACAAAATTAATGAGACAGTTGTTGTAAGATTTCATTGGTGATTTTTAAATATGAAATTCAATCGAAAGCTTGGCGAACAGTTTCCCCATTCAAAGAGATAGAAGCTGCACTCGCATGCCTGAGGCGTTTCTAAGATGGCCGCCAAGTGAAATGACTCGTCTTAAAGGGACCTTGGTGACTTTTGGTGTTAAAAAAGGTATTAAAGTCAGCATAAAAATTAAAATTCACCCTATAAATTTTGTAAACGCAATATAGATACTATTCTGAACAATTCATCCATGTATGTTTATTTTTTATTATGACCTCTCTTTAATCACAATAACTCGATCTTCTTAAACTTTTTAGTCTGTTTGAAACGTAAAATCTCAAAATTCAATCAAAAACTGATGCAAAGAACCAAGTTTTCACCCTACATTTTTTCTTTCTCATTAATCTATGACAGTCAGAAGAACGTCACAATATGGAAGAAAAGATCTGTCCCTACTTCCATTTTGTTGAGACTTTTAACGTCTGGTTTCAATTAAAAGTGCGCATGAAATATTTTAGACTGCAGCTTCATCCAAGATGTTCATGTCTTTCTTTCTTCAGTTGAAAAGAAGGTTTCTGAGGAAAACATTCCAGGATTTTTATTACATATTACACATTATGTAATCACATTGGAAAGGTCACGGAAGTACCGATCCAGTGTCTACAAAGTGAACGTGTAAAGACTAAGTCAAACGACCTTTACAAAAAAAGGTAAAACAACAATGTCGGACGATTCTGAAGTTGGAGGAGAACGTGATTACGTAATGCGTGGCGCATCACAGAGCAGTGCGAGACAAGCATTTGTGGTTAAAAAGTACATAATTTGTATTTTTTTTTAGAAAATGGCCGATGGTTTCTCTAGATAAGACTCTTATTCCTCGTCTGGGATCGTGAAGCTGCACTGAAACTGACATTTGGACCCGTTGAACCCCAGTGAAGTCCACTATATGGAGAACAATCCTGGATCCTTAATTTCTTTTCCACTGAAGAAAGAAAGAAAGACATGAACATCTTGGATGACATGGGGGTGATATTTTACTTCTGAAGTGAACTAATCCTTATAATAATAATAATAACAGCATCATATCAGTTATAACCCGTTCTAAAAATACTCAGCCATCAGTATCAGCATATCCTAATTGTACTTCCTAATCTCTAAAAGAGCATTATAATGATTTCTGTAACCCTCAGCACTGATATCATTTTGACTCTGGAATATCAATAAATATGCTGAGAGGTGACGGCTGCGCTAACCAGCGTGACTCTGTTGCTGACGGGATCTCTGAGGGTGTGGATATGAGGTGCGGCGTGCTGGAATGGAGAGTCTTCCAGCCATGAGGACTCATGGTGCTGCGTCGAGCTGCGGAACTCCAACACAGGGGACGGCATGCCAATCTAAGAGCAGGAGATGAGGATAATAAAACACAAATGCATTAAAGAGTGGCAAGGTTCATGCCCATCCATCCGTTTCCATTTAAAGTGCTCCTGTTATGCTTTTTCAGATATTACCTTTCATACAGTGTGTAATATAGCTGTTTGTGAACGTAAAAAGTGATTCCTTAAGTCTTACTTCCTTTTCAAGTTTGTAACACATTTGCATAATGCCAACCTATGATCTGTGAACAACATCTACCCCGCCCTCAAACACTGTAGATGTAGCTGAGACTGGAAAATTAAAGTGTTTTTTTGACTGCAAACCTATCGTAGGAGACTCTAAAATGAAATTAGGAACCTTTAAAATAACAACAGAGGCACTTTAACATTCACTTTCCTAATAAAAAAAGCATGAAATGCTTAAAAATATTACTACAAAAAGTATTTGTGGATGCTTTATGGACTGTTATTGATAATAAATTACCATAACAAAAAGGAACAAACTGTGACTGAAATTTGTTTGTCTACACAAGAACATCATCAGCCTTTAAATGTAGTTCTGGGGATTTGAAGTGAATAAAAATGCTGTTTGTGGTTTAGTATTACATCACTGGTGTAATACTTCACGTTAAATGGTGGCTCTTACATTTGGTATGATTAATAATTCATTAAGCATACTATCAATCATATAGGCTACTTGATCTCCGTTTCACGAAATTAGATTATCAAACCAGCCTCAGGTTGTGGGCCAAGTTGTTTTTGTTGTTTAAGAACAAAAATAACGGAGCAGGCCATATTACTGTGATTTAATACTGATATTGATCCACTTGTGAGAACAAAGTGGAAGGCCATTAGCATTAGGGCATCTCTAAGAATGTGGTCTTGTCTTACATATATGACTCAATTAGTCTTTGACTAATTAGCTAGAATATAACACACACACACACACTCCCTCAATAAGCACACTGCAGTACCTCCTCCAGTCGGCTGATATGCTGAACCGAGGGCCTGGCGGGGGTGCTGATGTTCTCCAGAGGAGTGATTAACGGCGGCTGGTGGTTCTGCACACTGAAGGTAGGAGACAGAAGGCCAGGGACAAACACTTTGCTCACCTGGAAGTAAAAAAAAGTCATGATTATTAGCTTAGAAACTGGATGGTTGTGTGTTACCAAAGCCCTAAAACTGAATTACTTTGTAGGTAATGAGATTAATAATTCTGTTTATGTATATATAAAGTAGGTGTGTCAAAGCGTATGTGTATCTTAAAAAGGACCAATTTCATCACTCATTATATACTTCTCATTTTTTTTATTATTTTTGGAGTAGTCTTTACCAATTTTAAAATTAAGGAATCACGTTCAGTCTCTCGTGCGTTACGTGTGCATGAGCAATAAGTTGCTGGCTGCAGTTCACTTAATGGCCACCGGTGTCGCTAATAACAAAGGTTTCATATCGCCCCTTTAAGAACTTTTTAGTATTAGATATAACTAGTGCTGTCGAAATTAGCGCTTTAATGAATGCAGTTAATTTTTTCAGTTTAACGCGTTAAAAATATTTTTATATTTTAATTAAATTGATCAATTTTTTCCGTCATAATTTGGCTAGCGTCAAGCGCCACAAGACAAACGAGAACTGTGAATGTCGTGTCATGTGACACAATCTCAACTCGTGCGCACAGGAAGATGCGCACCAGTATCCAGTTCTCGTCACACTTGAACAAACAATAACACACAGAATTATGACAAAATGCCTGTTTTGTCGAGTATCCTCATAAGAGCAAATGAGATGCGCGTCATGTTCGGCAGCAGCAGCTCTTAAAGTGACAGTAGCCTAATAAACCAGTTGCTGTCATGATGTCATTAATGTTAATCAAAGAACAAAATTGTAGCTTTAATAAGGATGAATCTATATTTATAATTAATGCATTGAAGACTGTAAAGTGTTTGATATCCATTTAATTTCTGACATTTATTATAATGGCTTTATGTGAAGATGGTTTTAAGTTCACTTAAATTAATTATTTTTTTAAAGTCAAGGCCAGAAGACAAAAAAAATGGGCCTCGAAAATAAGCCTAAATAGTGTTTTGTTGTTTTTGATACATGTAACCTTAATAAATAAGGTTTTGACACCAAAAGATTACATATTTTTAAAATGTAAGTGAGTTAAACAGTAAGTAATAAAACAAGAACAAATAATCAAATTACAAGTAATAGCACAAATAAATACAACAATTAAATAAATGGTGCTTTTCAGGTTATGTAGGCTTAAACAGGAGATTTTTAGGTAAAGAAATTGTAATCTAATGTACAGATTAAACTTTATTAAAGTTAATCAGTCAAGAGCAGTTACAGATGCATAAATAATGTTTTGAAATGATAAAAATATAAACTGTTAAATAATGTTATTTAAAATTATTACGCAAAACAATGCTGTGGACTTTGGAACTATTTTCGTTGGCGAAAGAGGCGATTTGGTGTCTAAAACGTATGTCACTTAATATAAACTGCACGATGTATAAAATCACATTTGTAATCATGCTGATATTTGGATAAAAATGGTGCTCTTCGTGTAATATTGGTTAACTATATTAAATTATATAAATATAAAAGACATACAGGGGCATTTTTGCCCCTTATCTTGAATTCTGGGGGCAATCTAAATGCATTTTAATAGACTAAATCACTAAATATGCACACGCACTAGTCTAAACTACGTCACGTAGTGTATGCGTGCATTCAGTGTGTGTTTTTGTATGTTTTTGTAAGGTGAGGGACATACTTGATAATGTCAGATCGTTAAATCAACAATAACGATATCATAGATGATATATAACGCACACCCTACAGCACTGGCCCGTCTTTTCCATCTACTGGCCCGAGTTTTTTTTTTGTTTTTTTTTTGTTTGTTTATTATAATTGTCACTTCCGAAGACATTATTGTGTATTTTACAAACTATGAATGTTTTATTAGTACATGCGTGTATTTCAATGTCTGAAACCTAAAATAAACATAATGTTTTTGAATACACTGAACAGTTGTGATGTATGACAAGTCACAACAAGAATGATAAATATGATAACTACACTGACGTCAACATCAGCGCATGATATCATTCAGTTTATTATTAGCGCGCTGCAGTTTTGTCATTTCCCGCTTTAAATGCTCGAGCTCTTTAAAGCAGGGTGGATTCTGATTGGCTGTCAATGTTTTTACGAGTGGTGAGTGGTGTTTGACACGTGTGATGGAAAGTATAACGACATGCTACTACAAGATAGAAGTTCTCTTGATATGACAGCCCCTGAAACCTAGTATTTTCTAGGTCTAGCTCTCTAGTGATTGGCTGAAAACTTGATTGATCAAGGTGACCTATTCAACGGAATACAAAAGTGTTATTGGTCTTGTATAGTGTGTGTGATGTGATCTGTCCTATATAATACAAATTAATGTTTTTTGGTGACTTCAGGCTTTCTTTACCAATTAAATTGTGTGTGTGTGTGTGTGTAGGACAGATCACCATCACATACAATATAACTAAGACGAATAACATTGGATAGCATTGGGATGCAGCATTTGTATTCAGTTGGATAGGTCACCTTGATCAATCATATTTTCAACCAATCACTGGAGAACTAGACCAAGAAAATTGGTTAGAGGTGAGTCATCCACATCTAAAAACACACATTATCAGGCTTTTTATACATCAATCACGCATGCATCTGCAAGTAGCATTTAAATGACATTAATACATTATATGAATCTAACAATGCCTGTGTGTCTGCAAAGAATCCCAGCATTCTCTCCAGCACTAATGACAATCTCTCATCCAGAGATGAGTGACTCACCTGGAACCAATTTTCAAATCTCTAGTGATTGGTGGGGAACATGATGGAATGAGATGATGTATTAGACTCAACACTAGGCTTTGAGTGCAAATTGTAATGCACAGATGCCTTTGGCTTTTTTAATAAAGGAGAGCTATGCATGGCGGACACACTGCAGATTCAGACATCTCAGAACAAAAGAGCCGAAAGTGGAAAAATGACTCAGGCCACTAATAATGTCATTTCAGAGGTGAAAAACCGCTGATGCAATCAAGCCTCACCCGTGTGACTCCTGTGTACAACACCAGACTTCCATTGGCCTCAAGCACCAGCATAGCATGGATGTCCTGTCAAGAAATGAAGAGAACATGAATTTAGGTGCTGATGACGACGGTGGAGGAAAAGACAACCGACATTCAAGATTTACAGGCATTACATTTTTTTTAAACGGTGTAAATTACTCATAATGATTAGAAGCAACAAGATCTGATCACAATGAGTTTGGCCCAGTGATCAAATTCATTTGTTTGTTAAGTATGCTACGTTATTTTTATTTATTTATTTATTTTTTAGTATTATTTATTTTCTTTTTTGCAATAGCTTGTTAAACAGCTATTGTGAATGTGAAATCTGAGATTTTTTCTATTTATTTCGTTTTGTATTTAATTTGTTTAAAGTATATCTAGCCTATTTTCTAAGTCCTATGTGTTTATTTAATAAGTTAAAGTTATTTCTTATTGTGCTTTGGCTTATTTACTTAAACTGTTTGTTTAGTTAATTGTTTGGTGAGTGTGTATGCAGTAGCCTGCGTTTAAAAACTGAGGTGCTGCTAGTTGCGGTTAATGTTTTATAATGCTAATAAAAATTAAAAAAAACAATGTTTTTATCACGTGTGGTCCTTTGGTTTAGCGGCTACTTCATCTTATTTAAAAGCAATCATGTTTAAAGTGTTATTTTGGATGTTAACTTGAACGAATTAGGTTAGTCTGAGTATTTGTGTAGGCCTACATTTTTCACAAGCTCTGAGAGAAAGTCAGCGGGAGCGGACACAAACATTGCGCTAATAAATCACGCTATTCGCGCGTAGTTGGATGCTTGAACATTTTTAGTTTACTCGCTTCATTCGCACGTGAAATTCGCTTCACAACAGACTCAAATTCGCGTCATGAGAGGGGCTTCTGCCAGGCGGCTCTGAATAAACACATCAACTCGTCAGCGGGAAAGTAGTTGTAAAATACGGCGAATAAGCTCAATTTGCCGGCTTTAGCTAGCTTGTAGTCTCAATATATATATATATATATATAGCTCAAATTGAGTAAAGAGAGTTTTTTACAACTTACGACATTGCCCGACCTCCTCATTCACTTTCTTCCAAGCAAGATCCTTTTTATTCGTTTCTTTAAAAGTATGAAGATGTATCGTACAGCGACTTGCTACGTCGTAATCACGTCACTACTAGAGCAAGCTCCTAATTGGTTAACGCGGCTTGAATTTTACGCCAAAGTTCAGATTTTCGCGAATCACGCATTACGCGCGTCTAACCCCCGGAACGCACAATTTTCTTAATGCATAGTGTTATTGTGAACGATACATCCATGCATATGTCTGAATTTTTAATTAAAATGTCATAATTTGATTTTCTGGTAAAACAACTGCAAGATCGCATTTGGATCGGTCTCCATTTTTGAGTGCAATGCCCACATCTCAAAATCCAATCCACAATCAATGGATAGAACCAAGTCTCCACCCGACATTTTTTGTTCCACACAGATGTACGTTACTACACTGTGACATGAACAACCCAGCAAAATGCTAATATTGTAGCACCAACTTGTCGATAAAACTTGTGCTTTTGGTCATGAGACAAAGATTATTAAGGACTTATTTTGTAAGATGGACCCAGAAAAACTTAGCTTCTATCAAAAGTGCATTTAAATTTACCGTAACTATTCTGAACAGTAAAAACTGTAGAACATGTAAACATTTCTGAGAGCTAAGACATTTCTGCAGTACCACCTGACCACTGCAGATTGAAGGTGTGTTCGACTTAAAGTGGCGCTGTGCAGACCGATCGTGTATGACATCAAAGAAACAAAACTCAGAGCTTTATTTACGGTAACTGCGACTTGGCGTGTGAACGCAGCGCTACTACATTGTTGCAGCTCCTCTCTTCCCAGTCTGTCAGTAACGCTCTGTTTCTCTATAAAGCCCCTCCTTCTGAAAAGCACAACATGCTCCGATTGGTCGGCTGGAGCAGTGTGTTGTGATTGGTGTTTGGGAAATGTCCCGCCCCTTACCATAACCGCCAGTTTCAACACACTACTAACTAACTCAACCAGGCCCCGCCCCTTTATTCTGCGTATGAATGATTTAAATGAGGAATATTCAAATATTTGACTCCCTCTAAATCAAGTACTCACCTCAAGAGGGGCGGCATCTTTTGCGGTGATAACAGTTACTGATGCAAATATCAGTTGATTAGTTTCATTGCTCTCAAGAAATTTTACACACCTGCAAATTGCACACAAGACAGATCATTTAATTTAAGATTAGCACTAGAGCTTTTAAGTAGTTAAATAACATGAAAGCAAATTTGTCTATCCAATTAACGTAGAAGCAAAACATAAATAAATAAGACACACATTCACCTGAGCTGCTGGTGGGACTCTACCAAGAAGCACAGGTACCTGTTCTCACACAGGTCAGAGGTGATGAAGACTTTAGAGGCCTGGCAGCCTTTCTCCCTGCAACATGGACACAACACTGACTTCAGGACAAACATCAACAGTAAGTTCATGCTCTCGGCTCATCAAAACTCAGTGGACCTGGAGATGCCGCTGGTTTCTGTCCACAGCTGCTCAACGCAGAGGTCTGGGAGAATGGGCTCCATCTCCGGCAGCAGGGCCGTCTCGTTCAGGGTGCTGTTGGGTGAGGCCAGGATGCTGTGGCCACGCGGGGAAGGGGTGTGGCATGACATGTTGAAACGCTGAGTTCCAGAGAAAGAGGGCACGGCGATGCCCGGGGAGTGAGCCCGACTGATGTCACATAAATTAAAGAGAAACCGAAATAGCATATTTGCATATACGGTGTACAATACCACAGAAAAAGCATGTTTTTTTCCATTTGTGGACATACCTGAGAGCAGCCATGTTTGAAATGCTTGGCGAGTGAACCCGAGAATGCAGGCCCGGGGAGGCGGGAATCCGACTCTGGTTGTGCAGGGCGTGGCAGTGCAAGGGCGAGGAGGGCGAGTCCAGCCGGGTCACATTTCTCAGGTGGGTGCTGAGGAAGCTGGGGGCTGCATTGGGAGTTTGAACCGGTCCCGGCTGGTCTGGACACTTCAACACTGTGGTCTGCTCCTGCAAAAACAGGTCTAGATGTTAAAGATCTCCAAGTATATTGCACATAACAATGACCAGGACTTTGAGTGAATACCCTATTTTTGCCCTGTATTTCATGTATACATTTCATTACGACTGCGTGAAGCAACCATACCTCAGGAGTGACTTTGCGCAGGTTCCAGACGGTGTGTGTGCACTGCTGCGTGTCGTACGTCATGATAATGGAGGGCGTGAGGCAGGTGAACACCACTCTCTGAGCACTGTCTGAAACATACTGGAGTCGCGCCTCAAACAGACCTGAACCAACAAGAGCATCAACATATATGACATACTGTATTCTGAAGTCATAAAGATCAGAGATCAAAAATACAGTAGTGTCATTATCAGAGTTAATTCAACGGTGTCCAATTGCCAAATGTACGCCATCCAATCATGAACAGACCAGGTGTAAATGCCCTCTGAAGCGCTTTCAAGATGGATTTAAATCTGATCACTCAAACATTTGACTGGAATATTTTCATTTTCAATTGACAGGTAGGTAATTTTAGACCATGGTATCAACATTAATCCAATAAATGTTAATTTAATAATAGTCATCATAAATATGGCTTAAATGGGTCAGTTCCAGGACAGAAGATCACGGAGAACATGAGTGCAAAACCATGAGACTTTGTGTGTCATAGTGGAAAATAATTAATAATTACACCACCATAAATGACCACAAAAAAGCAAACGATAATACTGATAATCTTAAACTTTCCTTCCTGAGGTACAGCGCTGTTATTGTTAACTATAAAAATTGGTAATTGGAAGAAAGCTAAATAAAATAAAAAAATAAAATAAAGTCATTGTGTGTCATAGTGGAAAATAATTAATAATTGCACCACCATAAATTACCACAAAAATACTAATGATTGCCAAATAATATTGATAATCTTAAACTTTCCTTCCTGAGGTACAGCGCTGTTATTGTTAACTATAAAAATTGTTTTTTGTAATTTAAATAAAGCTGAAAATAAAATTAAATAAAATTAAATTAAAAAAAATAAAATAAATACAAAATATACAAAAATAAAATAAAAAATAAATATAAAAAAAAATATTAAATAAAATAATTTTAAAAAATAAATAAATTAAACTTGAAAAAATAAAATAAAATAAATACAAAATAAAATAAAAAATAAAAAAATAAATCAATTAAAATAAAATAAATAAAAATACATAGAATTAAAAATAATAAATATAAAATAATAAATATAAATTAAATTAATTAAAATAAAATTAAAAAAAATAATAAAACATTAAATTAAATTAAACTAAAAAATAAATAAATAAATACAAAATATAAAAAATTAAATAAAAAATAAAATAAATGCTGTCTTGGCAACTAACTAAAATAAAAGTTTAAGCTGAAGTACTAAAAACCAAAACTTAAATTAAAACTAAATATAAATATTTAAGAAAAAAAAACAATTTTAACTTAAATTTAAATTAAAACTAAAAAAGCTAATTTAGTACATAAATCATACTAAAATGACACTGATTGAAAAGTTATCAAGTCTTACCGCTGGACTTACAAACAACAGGAGCGATTTCATCTAAGGGATGCAGCATGCTGAACAGGGTCGGGAGAGGTTCCCTGGCAACAAGATTCAAATCATTCAACACCATATTCATACTTTTATTCATCTTTTACAACACTCAGAAGCAAGCACTTACAGTATTAACATTTTGCATGTTAAAGAATAAATAAATAAATAAATAACCAAACATACCTGATGGGGCTCATGTGGCCATCAACTGTGATATTTTTGCGTTCCAAAAGTAAGCCAAACTTTGTTGACCAGAGAGCGGAGACCTACACATGACATCCAGTAACAGTCAATCAATACAATTTTATAGCTGATGGAAAATAGTATTTATGCACGGATTTAAGCATGAACTATACTATATTCACAATACGTCACAGTATTTAATGCTATATTGCTTGTACTCAATTTAGACATTTTTACAAACAAGCAGACAAAATTTAATTCTATTATGGAAAAAATGCATTCCCTCATCCCCATTATAAACGCACAAGTCTGAAATGTTTAGGAAGAACCTCTGGGGCAACATGCCAAAACATGCTCATGTAAAATGAAGCCAGCATTAGTCAGAACTGTAAATTGCGCTGTCTAAATACTGTTACTAAAACCAAAACCGCCCCCCCCCTTTCCTGTCTGTGTGCCAAATAACCCATTACGCCTCATGAAACGGACAACTACCACACATAATCAGTCACTGAGCTGAAAAAGACAGTCAGGCTGACTAAATCCCTGAAGGCAGTAACAAGCGTTCTCTGCCGGGTTTCTTCCAAACACACGGCTGATACGGCCATTTAAGCCGGATTTGTGAGTGAAGCCTCCATTGTATGTTTCAGACATTGATGTATTGTGGAGAAACTCAACAGACACAGAGATTAAGCGTTCTGACCTGGAAGGGGAGTGGAGATATGAAGTCTTTCCCACTCATGCTGTGGATGTTCACACAGGTGCTCTGGACGATACACACCGTCTGCTCCACAACATCCTTTACTGGAGATCACGGGGAAAAATAATCACTCAACAACTCAAGAATTCTAGGAATAAGAGCCAGGATTTGTTCACTTGAGAATTAAAATTTCCTGATAATTTATGTCATCCAAGATGTTCATGTCTTTCTTTTTTTTTTTTCAGTGGAAAAGAAATGAAGGTTTCTGAGGAAAACATTCCAGGATTGTTCTCCATATAGTGGACTTCACTGGGGTTCAACGGGTCCAAATGTCAGTTTCAGTGCAGCTTCTACACGATCCCAGACGAGGAATAAGAGTCTTATCTAGGGAAACCATAAAAATTATATACTTTTTAACCACAAATGCTCGTCTTGCACTGCTCTGTGATGCTCCACGCATTACGTAATCATGTTGGAAAGGTCACGCGTGACGTAGGTGGAAGTACCGATCCAGTGTTTACAAAGCGAACGTGCAAAGACTATAGCTGTATCCGAAACTGCTCCCTATCCACTATATAGTCCACTATATCGGGTGTCAGCCATTTTGTAGTGGTGTCTGAATTCTGAGTGATCAACTTCATTCCCTACATTCGTTCATTACTTTATACCCACAATTCTCCCTGATTTCGAGTGTACATTCGATGTACATTTATTTCCCAAAATCCAATGCGGAGAGGACTGAGCGCGCGTGTAAAAGAGCGGAATTGCGAGCAAGCGTAATCCAGAGATTACTGTACAGCTTTCTTATTTCTGCTTTAACGTTTATTTCATGTAATTTCTTTTTTTTAACCTTTTTTTAAATTAATCATTACTTAAATAAAACCTACTAGATGAATTTTAAAAATGAAATTATATTAATAAGGTAAAAATATAGGCTATTATTTTTATAATTAAAATGTATTATGTAGGCATTAAATCAATTTAATGTGTTTTACTAACAGCAAGGTGTTTTAATAATTTGTGGCATTGTTGTTAACTCATTAAACTTTAAGAGATGATAATTTAGTGGATGAAAAATCGTTAATCATGTTAATCATGCGTATTCAAATCATAACGGTCGCCTGAGGGCGCTCAACGACCACGTCATCTGTGAGGATGAGTTTCTAACAAACTAAAAAAAGTTTATTAAAAAGAATAAATACATGAAATAATGTATACTTGTTAATGTGTATTTTTGTTTGCAGGCATGTATGATTACAAAATAAAGTCATTATGATTGTTATAGTTATTAACATTATTTTATAATGTAAGTAACATGTAGGATAAAATAGTTTTATCAAGCGTCGAGCCGTTTCTGCGACAGCTCTCCGACGCACAGTGTATACGTCACGTTCACTCCATGCAGATATAGTGCACTCAAATGCCATACACTATATAGGGATTAGTGAACGAGTGAACGAGTGAGCGGTTTCGGACACAGCATTTACAAAAAAAAGGTAAAACAACGATTTTGAAGTTGAAGGAGAAAATGAGTTTTTCGCCCTACCGCGGTACATCCGCCTACGTCACACGTGGCCTTTTCAACATGATTACGTAATGCGTGGCGCATCTCAGAGCAGTGCAAGACGAGCATTTGTGGTTAAAAGTGTATAATTTTTATTTTTTGTAGAAAATGGCCGATGGTTTCTCTAGATAAGACTCTTATTCCTCGTCTGGGATCGTGTAGAAGCTGCACTGAAACTGACATTTGGACCCGTTGAACTCCAGTGAAGTCCACTATATGGAGAAAATGTTTTCCTCAAAAACCTTCATTTCTTTTCCACTGAAGAAAGAAAGACATGAATATCTTGGATGACATGGGGGTGAGGAAATTATCAGGAAATTTTAATTCTGAAGTGAACTAATTCTTTAAGCATTTAAAATGCAATTTTATATATATATATATATATATATATATATATATATATATATACACACAATATTTTTTCTTACTTGTGTGGCAACAATAATATAACAACACAAAAATGCATAAAATTCTTACCGTCTTTTTTAGATTGAGGAACGGTAAAATTACACCATAGAGCCTATAAAACAGTAAGTGAAGTTATATTATACTGAATTTAATTATGAAAAGCATGAAAAGTGATCCTTAATGCAGCAGCCCCAAAAAGTATTCGGAGCACTTCAAAGATGTCTATACACTACGGTTCACTGGGGTTGTTTTTTTGTAAGGAAATTAATACTTCTATTCAGCAAGAACGCATTAAAAAGTGACAGTAAAGACATTCATAATGTTACAAAAGATTACTATTTTAAATAAATGCTGTTTCTATCCACTTAAATCCACAAAAATCTGAAGCAGCTCAACTGTTTTCAGCACTGATAATAATCATAAATGTTTCCTGAGCAGCAAATCATCATATCAGAATGATTTCTGAAGGATCATGTGACACTGAAGGCTGGAGTAATGATGCTGAATAAATTACACTTTACTATATATTCACATAGAAAACAGCGGTTTTAAATTGTAATAATATTTCACAATTTTTACTGTATTTTTGATCACATAAATGCAGTCTTGGTGAGCAGAAGAGATTTCCTCTTAGACAAATCTTGCCAACCCCAAACTTTTGGTGGTGTATGCAAAACATACAAAAATACCAATTATTACACCCGAAAATTGTGAGAAAAGTGAGGTTTATTCTGAGAAGATCATGAGTTAGACAGTACCTGCTGAACTGGGCTGTCCACCGTGAAGGCCTTGTACACATGTGAGGCTTGATTCTTACTGCCACGACTCCATATGACCATGTTTCCAGCCACATACAGCTCCTCCTCATATTCAACCTCATCAGGAGCGGTTCCCTTCCTCAGCTGCCAGCGCTCCTGCCAATCACACCATGATCATACTTAAAACATCCAGCATTTTAATTAACAGCTGTTGGAACAAACAGTCATATGGGAGAAACCACCTTCTCACGCTCCTGTAGAGTGACCTCCTGAAGGGATCCCACGAGTCCAGCCGCCCCGTCGGAGGACCAGAGCTCAGAGGCCGGCTGGAGCTGCCGCAGCTGGAGATTCACGGCATTCGGGTGATTCTTGCAGTGCTCACGACCGAACGGGACAAACGACTGCAATTCGCCTGCGGCTATCATTGTGGCTCTCTCTTCATAGATGTGCGACATGAGTTCCCAATATCAGCATTATTTCTGTGAACACACGAGGACACAGAAACAATTATCTACAGGAAAAAACACTGTTATTAATACAGAATGAATTGACATTTAAGTTAATTTGTCCATATTTTTGACGTTGCTGCTGCTGTTTTTCACATAATATGCCTCAATGAAGCACATGAATATGTGAATGTGATTTATTGGTCGAGGCATATTTAGTGAAAAACTGCATCAATGTCCAAAACACTAACGAATGTGCTCACCAAAAGTGCTTTTGAAAGGTTGTGTGAGACATTATATGTTGTAAAATTAGATACAGTTTAAAATATATACAACACACAAATGTGTATACAATATTATTATAATTTTATTATAATGTCCATCTGTTTGTCTGTCTATACAGGTTTTTCTTGCGCTGTTTATGACAAAACCACCTTTATCCACCTGTCTCACTGTCTATCCATCAATCCATCTATCCAGTCATCCCATATGTATCTATCGTTCTGTTTGTCTATGTATCCGTACGTTCGTCTATCCATCCATCTCATATCTACCTATCATTCTGTTTGTCTACATATCTGTCCATCTATCCATATGTTTGTCTACTCTATGTATCTGTCTGTCATCTATCTATCCATCCATCCATCCAATAACTCATAACATCTTTTTGTCTATCTATCTATCTATCCATCCATTTGTCTGCCTTTCTGTTTGTCTGTCATGTATATATCTATCCATCCATCCGTCTATCTAGCTATGTCTATGTATCTATCCATCTATCCATCAATCAATCCGTCTATCTATAATCACACACACATATATATATATATATACACATAATCTTTCCATACAACCTCTATCTGTCAATCTACCCGTTAAAATCACCTCACAAAGCAAAAGTTCATCAGCTGCAGACTAAAACACAACATTTAGCGCCGATTTCTTCCAGTATCATGTGTCAGTGACCGTTACAGTTGTTATGGCATGCGATTAATTCATCGCTTAATTAATTCAGGGGAAATCCTTCAGTAAATTCCTCAATTACTCTGCACACAACCTCTTATCTTTTTGTTTTCGCTTGTAACGTGTGACAGCGTATAATGAGAAACACGAAACTTGTATATTTCAGTCAGTCTGACAGGATTAGCAGCTGCGCTACTGCTAACATCCGCTCGAATATTCACCTGCTAATAACAAATTGTCGAGCTTCCTGTCCTGGAGTGCCGTCCTTCCCTTTGACAGATGCCTCTCCCTCTGCAATCGCCTGCTCGTTGAGCCCAACATACAAACACATCAAAGTATGCAGTGAAAACCGATTGAGCACACTACACTGTTTCAAATGAACGCGGACATGTTGTTATCCCGTGACGCACTTCCGACCTTCTGACCAATCAGAGAGCTGCGTTCTGGAAGTGCACGACGCACGCACGCAGAACTGGCGGGCCTACAAGGTAAACAAGTAATGGTTGTATCACGGCAGTACCGTGGTTATTTTGATACATGCCATGGGTACTAAATAATTACCATGGTACTTTACACAATACCATATTATTATCACGTATATGTAAAAAAAAACGTGACAAGTAAAACCACAGTATTTTGGCAGTATTTTTCTTAAAGGGACAGTTTACCCCAAAATTAAAATTCTGTCATCATTTATTCACCCTCAAGGTGTTCCAAACCTTTATAAACGTCTTTGTTCTGCTGAACACAAAGGAAGATATTTGGAAGACCAGGCAGCTCTCGCCCCCCATTTACTACCATAGTAGGAAAAATAAATACTATGGTAGTCAGTGGGGGGTGAGATCTGGACAGGTGGCCTAGTCTTATAAATGTCAATAGGAACATAAAATAGATGTTAAATGCTAGTTCCATTACATATTATGATAATCTTTGACAATCTATGACAATCTTTGTAAGATCGGATGTTTCTCATTGTAAATTTCAAACCTATTAACTGATCCTTGGCTGCCAGTACATCAAATTATCAAGATATTTTGTATTTAATGCATTAACGCATATAAATATACTTATAAACGTTAAATATCTTAATGTAAAAATTCATGAACATGTGTTTTATTGACATCATTTGACTTGATACATGTTGCACTAATATATTTGAGCAGATTTAGTAGTTTAAGTCCTTCAAATATTTATTTATTTACATTTTTTTACTATGTCTGTGAGTGCATTAATATGTAAACGCAGCACGAATACTGATTTCATTTGATTACTCTTCTCATGTTACGATTAATCACTGTTGTTGTATTCTTCGTTTGTAAGCTTATTTGGACAAAAGCGTATTTGCTAAATTAATTAAAATAATTAAAACACTCCACAAATCTGCTTTACAGCTTCATTTAAATACAAATGATAATAACAAAAGGTTTTGTACGTAATAATGTTGATAAAAGAGTAAATAAATAATTTTATTGTAGCTATGATTTTGAATACTATATTTATTCTCTGAATATTGGTGATTTTTTAATTGTGAACAAAATAATTGTATACACTCTAAAAAATGCTGGGTTAAAAAACAACCCAAGTTGGGTTGAAAAAGCGTTTGGGTGGTTTTGACCCAGCGGTTGGGTTAAATGTGAACAAACCCAGCGTTTGGGTGGTTCTGACCCAGCAGTTGGGTTAAATGTGGACAAACCACAGCGTTTGGGTTGTTCTGACCCAGCAGTTGGGTTAAACATGGACAAACCCAGCAGTTGGGTTAAACATGGACAAACCCAGCGTTTGGGTGGTTTTGACCCAGCAGTTGGGTTAAATGTGGACAAACCCAGTGTTTGGGTGGTTCTGACCCAGCGGTTGGGTTAAATGTGGACAAATCCAGCGATTGGGTTGTTCTGCCCAGTGGTTGGGTTAAATGTGGACAAATCCAGCGATTGGGTTGTTTTGACCCAGCAGTTGGGTTAAACATGGACAAACCCAGCATTTGGGTGGTTTTGACCCAACAGTTGGGTTAAATGTGGACAAATCCAGCGATTGGGTTGTTCTGACCCAGCAGTTGGGTTAAATGTGGACAAATCCAGCGATTGGGTTGTTCTGCCCAGTGGTTGGGTTAAATGTGGACAAATCCAGCGTTTGGGTGGTTTTGACCCAGCAGTTGGGTTAAATGTGGACAAACCACAGCGTTTGGGTTGTTCTGACCCAGCGGTTGGGTTAAATGTGGACAAATCCAGCGATTGGGTTGTTCTGACCCAGCAGTTGGGTTAAATGTGGACAAATCCAGCGATTGGGTTGTTCTGCCCAGTGGTTGGGTTAAATGTGGACAAATCCAGCATTTGGGTGGTTTTGACCCAGCAGTTGGGTTAAATGTGGACAAACCACAGCGTTTGGGTTGTTCTGACCCAGCGGTTGGGTTAAATGTGGACAAATCCAGCGATTGGGTTGTTCTGACCCAGCAGTTGGGTTAAACATGGACAAACCCAGCAGTTGGGTTAAACATGGACAAACCCAGCGTTTGGGTGGTTTTGACCCAGCAGTTGGGTTAAATGTGGACAAACCCAGTGTTTGGGTGGTTCTGACCCAGCGGTTGGGTTAAATGTGGACAAATCCAGCGATTGGGTTGTTCTGACCCAGCAGTTGGGTTAAACATGGACAAACCCAGCAGTTGGGTTAAACAGGGACAAACCCAGCGTTTGGGTGGTTTTGACCCAGCGGTTGGGTTAAATGTGGACAAATCCAGCAATTGGGTTGTTCTGACCCAGCAGTTGGGTTAAATGTGGACAAATCCAGCGATTGGGTTGTTCTGCCCAGTGGTTGGGTTAAATGTGGACAAATCCAGCGTTTGGGTGGTTTTGACCCAGCAGTTGGGTTAAATGTGGACAAACCACAGCGTTTGGGTTGTTCTGACCCAGCGGTTGGGTTAAATGTGGACAAATCCAGCGATTGGGTTGTTCTGACCCAGCAGTTGGGTTAAACATGGACAAACCCAGCAGTTGGGTTAAACATGGACAAACCCAGCAGTTGGGTTAAACATGGACAAACCCAGCGTTTGGGTGGTTTTGACCCAGCAGTTGGGTTAAATGTGGACAAACCCAGTGTTTGGGTGGTTCTGACCCAGCAGTTGGGTTAAATGTGGACAAATCCAGCGATTGGGTTGTTCTGCCCAGTGGTTGGGTTAAATGTGGACAAATCCAGCGATTGGGTTGTTCTGACCCAGCAGTTGGGTTAAATGTGGACAAATCCAGCGATTGGGTTGTTCTGCCCAGTGGTTGGGTTAAATGTGGACAAATCCAGCGATTGGGTTGTTTTGACCCAGCGGTAGTGGTTAAAACATATATCTTCTATGAGACATTGTTCCACAGGGGCACCTCATGGGTCTATATTATGGCCCCGACTTTTTAGTTTGTATTTAAATGATCTCCCAGATGCTTGTCCTGACGTATATTTATACGGAGTCAACTTTCAACAGAAGCTGCAAGAGTGTTTTTTCTCAGTTTTCTTATTGTATAACTTCATGGTCACAAGCAGGAAAATCTACTCTTAGACCTTTACATATCTTATATAAATGCGCTATAAAAGTGTTTGATAAGAAATCTTATAATTTTTCGGCTTTTTCTGTAAGAGCTGTTAATAACTGGAATAATTTCAATTAATGTTAGACAGTGTACTAGTTTTGCACAGTTTAAATATAAAATAATAATAATAAAATAAAATAAAATGTGGACAAACCCAGCGTTTGGGTGGTTTTGACCCAGCAGTTGGGTTAAATGTGGACAAAACCAGTGATTGGGTTGTTTTGACCCAGCAGTTGGGTTAAATGTTTGCCCAGCCATTTTATAAGGATAAAATATAAGTTGAATCTGAGTTCACAGAAGAGCGTGTATAGTGACTCTGGAGTCTCAATGAGATCTGAGATATGCATGCTTGGAAAATCAATTTTAGAAAACTTGCTTGGCATTTGATGCAAACATTGGACTGTATTTTATGCATGCTGTATAAAAGGTATTCATATTTTGGTATATGTATATTTTGTTATGCAATCAATAGAGAAATTCTATTTGAGTAAAACCACTAAATGGAAGTTCTGAGGTGGTAGTGAATTTCAGGCATTTTATTTCCCATAAACCCCGACACAACAGAGATGGATGTGTTGAGATCAATATGAACTCAATAGACACACAATAAAGGTTGCATGCTTCCTATATAGACTCGCAGGGATTCTTAATGTGCGCTAGATAGTGTGTGACTGGATGAATGTGTCTCCAGTGTTGTCATCTCACTCGATTATTTTTCAATAAAACTCCTTCCTGTCACACATATGGCAAGCGTCACCTCAGAACTGATTCTCAGTCCTTCAGATTGTTTCTGTGTATTACTAAAGCCAAGTCTTTCCACTGCATGCACAGCGAAACTTTAGCTACTTTAGGTAAATTGGCAATATCGAATGAAGAACTACACAATACGACAGAAAATATTTCACCAGCGAGTGAGAGCTGTCACATCTATGTCCGTGTCAAGAGCGTATGCAATACACGGGTAAGAAACTGCATGATGCACGTGTGTGAGACGACGTACGGAAAACAGTCCGTGTCAGCGTGTGCAAAGATGAAACTATTAGTCATAGAACAACACAGAGACTGAAATATTCTATGGCAATAAACATTTATTATTGAGTTGTGCATACATGTGTCTGTGTACAATCTGTTCTAGATAGACAAATGGATGGATGGATGGATGGATAGATAGATAGATAGACAGACAAACGGATGGAAGGATGGATAAATGGATGGCTGGATGATGGACAGATAGATATATAGACAGACAGATAGATAGACAAGTGGATGGATGGATGGATGGGTGGATGGATGGATAGATAGACAGACAGACAAATGGATGGATGGATGGATGGATGGACGAACGAATAGACAGACAGACAAATTCATGGATGGATGGATGGATGGATGGACAGATGAACGGATGGATAGATAGACAAATGGATGGATAGATAGATAGATAGACAGACAAATTGATGGATGGATGGACAGATGAACAGATGGATAGATAGACAAATGGATGGATGGATGGATAGAAAGATAGATAGATAGATAGACAAAAACGGATGGATGGATGGGTGGATGATGGACAGATAGATATATAGACAGACAGACAAACAGATAGATAGACAAGTAGATGGATGGATAGATAGATAGATAGACAGACATACAAACGGATGGATGGATGGACGAACGGATAGATAGATAAATAGTTAGATAGACAGACAGACAAACGGATGGATGGATGGATGGATGGATATATAGACAGACAAACAGATAGATAGACAAGTAGACAAATGGATGGATAGATAGATAGACAGATAGATATATAGACAGACAGACAGACAGATAGACAAGTGGATGGATGGATGGACAGATGGATGGACATATGGATGGATGGACGAACAGGTAGATAGATAGACAGACAGACAAATGGATGGATGGATGGATGGATAGATATACAGACAGACAAACAGATAGATAGATAGACAAATGGATGGATGGATGGATGGATGGATGGATGGATGGATGGATGGATGGATGGATGGATGGATGGATGGATGGACGGATGGACAGATAGATATATAGACAGACAGACTATCAGATAGATGGATGAATGAATGGATGGATGGGTGGATGGACGAACGGATAGATAGACAAATGGATGGATGGATGGATGGATAGATAGATAGATAGATAGATAGATAAATGGATGGATGGATGGATGATGGACAGATAGATAGACAGACAGACAAACAGATAGATAGACAAGTGGATGGATGGATGGATGGATGGATGGATGGATGGATGGATGGATGGATGGACAGACAAACGGATGGATGGATGGATGGATGGATGGATGGACAGACAAACGGATGGATGGATGGATGGATGGATGGACGAACAGATAGATAGATAAATGGATGGATGGATGATAGATAGATAGATAGATAGATAGATAAATGGATGGATGGATGATGGACAGATAGATAGATAGATAGATAGATAGAAATGTATTTTTATCATTGAAGAAAATATAATTCAGATGTAAGTAGATGGGCTCTAATGTGATTGGCCGTGTCTCAGGAGCATGTGATGCTGTCTTTCGCTCTGATTACAGATCTAATGATCTCTGATAGCATTATTGAAGCTGATGGTCAGATATACTGATGCGTTTACTGGACTCATGCGGATGCTCTAAAGGGTTCGTCTAACTGATCCGTCTCTGGGTTTTTGGGACGCAGTACAAAGACAAGAACGGAGCAGATGTGTTGATCAGAACTGACTCTTCCTCTCTGAATAAATGAATAAGCCTAACATCAACATATTTCAATTTGTTAGGGGTCCCTAAAGACATATTATTCTTGTTTTGTCTTGTGTAATTTTTAAGTTTACTGAGAAGCAGACAGGAAACAATCGGATCAGGAAGTCACATGAGACTTGGACTTGCTAATTCAACCATATTTGGTGTTACGGATCTGAACAACTCTATATATTAAACTTCGCCATCTAATTCATCCAGATAAAGGAAGTCTCACGCTTCCTAGATTCGGCCAAGACGCTAATACAGAACAAAGACTGAAATTGTATTTGTAAACGTGATTTATTGGCATCGCATCTGCAATCTGCTTCCCTCATTAATCACTTTAAGGATCCAGACCAGATCAAATCATTAGAGTGCCGTTCAGGTCACGGGGCGAGCGTCACTGTTACTGCAGAGAGCGTGTAACGCACGACTCGCGCGTCTTTGTTCCAAGCCGTGATTCGAGGCCAACAGCTAACGTGATATTACTGAGAAGAAATGACGACTTTTCAGCCTAACGAGTGTTCAGGACGAGCAACTTGTGCATGTAAACATTTCCTGTCGATGCTTTCAGGAGTCTGGCTTCTGTCAGCAGCGGCTCTCGACAACTCGCCATGTTTGTTCATTATTTCGGCAGTGATGAATTTAATGCAGAGAATGATCCTGTTAGCAAAGGGATTGAATCAGGGTGAAGAGGAGGGTAGAGATCCTTCATTATATCCCTTCACTTATGTTCGTTCTATCTATCTATCTATCTATCTATATATCTATCTATCTATCTATCTATCTATCTATATATCTATCTATCTATCTATCTATCTATCTATCTATATATCTATCTATCTATCTATCTATCTATCTATCTATCTATATATCTATCTATCTATCTATCTATCTATCTATCTATCTATCTATCTATCTATCTATATATCTATCATTCTATCATTCTATCTATCTATCTATCTATCTAACATTCTATTGTTCTATCTATCCATCGCTCTATCATTCTATTTATCCATTGTTCTGTCCATCCATCTAACATTCTATCTATCTTTCTATCTATCTATATCTATCTATCTATCTATCTATCTATCTATCTATCTATCTATCTATCTATCTGTCTGTCTGTCCAACTTTCTATCTACCGTTCTATCTATTGTTCTATCTTTCTATCTATCTAACATTCTATTGTTCTATCTATCCATCTATCCATCTATCCATCTGTCCAACTTTCTATCGCTCTATCATTCTATCCATCACTCATTCTATCTATCCATTGTTCTGTCTATCTCTCTATCTATCTATCTATCTATCTATCTATCTATCTATCTAACATTCTATTGTTCTATCTATCCATCGCTCTATCATTCTATCTATCCATTGTTCTGTCCATCCATCTATCTAACATTCTATCCATCTGTCCAACTTTCTATCTATCGTTATATCTATCATTCTATCTATCCAACTTTCTATCTATCTAACATTCTATTGTTCTATCTATCCATCGCTCTATCATTCTATCTGTCCATTGTTCTATCTATCATCCATCCATCCATCATCTATCTATCTATCTATCTATCTATCTATCTATCTGTCATTCTGTCTAACATTCTATCCATCACTCATTCTATCTATCCATTGCTCTGTCCATCCATCTAACATTCTATTGTTCTATCCATCCATCAATCTATCAGTCTATCTATCTAACATTCTATTGTTCTATCTATCCATCGCTCTATCATTCTATCTGTCCATTGTTCTATCATCCATCCATCCATCTATCTATCTATCTATCTGTCATTCTGTCTAACATTCTATCCATCACTCATTCTATCTATCCATTGCTCTGTCCATCCATCTAACATTCTATTGTTCTATCCATCCATCAATCTATCAGTCTATCTTTCTATCATTCTATTGTTCTATCGTTCTATCTATCATTCTATCTATCCAACTTTCTATCTATCATTCTGTCTATATGACATTCTATCCATCACTTTTTCTATCATTCTATCGTTCTATCCATTGTTCTGTCCATCCATCCATCCATCCATCATCTATCTATCTATATATATATAATACTGCTTATCCAGACAATATTAAACCTATACTAAAATGTGTTCTGAAATATTTGTGTAGTATTTTGTACAATATTCCCTTTAATATTTTTTTAAGATCCGTTCTCGAAAGTTAAGAAAAAAAAATGACAAAAGGAATTCTGTGCAGGAAATATTTTGCAAGTTGAGAGGTCATTTGCTGGGTTTATTGTTCCATGTTTATTAGTTCATGTCGCTTGCATCTCTTCTTTGACCAAAAATGCATCCATGCAAACAGATATCCAAAGAATGAATCACCAGAAATGACACAAAACATTCTGAGCAATCACAAACTTGATTTCACCAGTGTGTGTGTGTGTGTGTGTGTGTGTGTGAAGTGTGCCTCCCGACCAATGACGAAGACATCCGTCCCAATGGGACTTTCTTCGTGACGTATTAACACAAATCAAATCTGATTGTCTTCCTGTCTGATGGAAAGTATTCAGACATATAAAACGAGGCGAGGGGTGAGACTATTCAAAGAGACACGAGACCGCCAAAAGGAACTTTAAAAACCACCTGGTCACTTTGGGAGATTTGACTGGAGGTATTTCAGGAGCCCGATCAGCGCGCGGATCACATCACCATAGCACATGTAAGTTCCTTTGATTTTAATATTTCAACATTTACTATAGTGACTTTTTACTCGTGTGCATGTTACATTCATTTAGACGCGTTTTATTTTACATACTCATATATAACCTACAGAAATTGCACGACATTTACATTAATTAATGTCCATTGAAACATATTTATTTCTATACAAACTAATTTTAAATTGTTTTAGGCAAAGCAAAAACTTATAATTAATAAAACAGAATTTGTCATAAAGAAGCACCTTTTTAATTATAATGTGAGCAGGTACAAAGAGAATGCACATTTTAAGTTCGTTTTTGCAAATGGCTTTCGCATTCGAGTTTAAAATGCATTTACATTTAATTGTTTATTCAATGTGAACTCACACGATGCATTCATGTATGCACAGGTGTAAAGCAATGCTCGTGAGGAACGGCTCTCAGATTTTGCTCTTCATAACTCTCTCCAGTGTTTTATATGCCCGGACCTTAAGTTTACCCTACGCCTCCATGAGGTAAGACCTTTATTCTATTAAAGCACACGAATTAAACTAAACTCCTAACTCTTTTTGTAATGTTTTTAAAGCATTTTATATATCGAAATATGAGCGCGCGCTGTTCGCGCCACCTGAGCGGTGCGCGCGCATGTGACTGAATCGCCTCAGAAAAGAAAATAGAAAAAAGACGGTAAAAAACACGGGGAAACAAAGAAAAAACAAAGTTGTTTTTGTTGTTTGTTTGGATATTTAAGTAAATTACAATTGTATGAACCATACAAGTAGAGAAAATCCTCGTTTAGCCTTTACACAGTTTCTGTTCAACGCGTGTCATATAAATAGGCTACTAAATGTACATTTTCTAGTCGTAAGTTATTTTAACCACCTCCAAATGCTTAAAATCGTTGGAGGATCTTACACAAATATGCAAAATTTACCACGGTAACACAATAGTCTCTGTAAAAATACTTATTCCTGTGTAGAATCTTAATAATATGAATATGAAAAGCTAATATTTTATTAGCTTAACTATATGGAATTGTGATGGGCACTATTTTGTAAGGGAGACATGGACATTGCTATAAAGCTTTCATATAATTAAAACAAGCAGCTTTTATTACAACTCAAATGAGCTATAAATAGATTGTGTCATTTTCTAGAGTAAAGTTGGTTATTGCAGTTATTAAATGACTGGGAAATGTCTGTGCAGAGATACAAGACACGCAGACGGGCTCTTCACAAGCGGATACAGTAAACTTCTCGGACAGCTGTCTGCCAGACGGTACCTGGAGTCATTGATTGGAAAGCGGGTCAGGTATATGAACCCTTTTTTTTTATGCCAATGCATTCGGGTAGTGCCATTTCACAATCTGGCTGTGGCGAAATCCTTAACATGATCCATAGCCCTGTTGAAACCAGCCTAAGTTGATTTGAAGCTAGTCACCCAAGAGCCCAAAACCTTCTAAAACCATTAAACCAGACCTGAACATTGGAAACCAAGTAAAACCGTCAATTATCTGGTTTAAAAAGGGAGGGTTTTTAGATCTTTTAATAGGGAGAGGAAATGATTCGGATCATTTGGACTTGGTGTAACAGGAATTATGTCAGATTTTATAATTCTGCTTTAAGAGGCATAATATTGCATCTGTATTATTGTAAATCTGTAAGCCTAACTGATATTTTCATATGCAGATTCTGATGGCCATTGGATTATATACTATATAATCCTATAAAAATGGTCTGCTAAATGAATAAAAGTAAATGTTAAATGTTTAGCTGGTGATCTCAAGCATTAGTCGAATGAACTGCATATTAGGAATGACGTATTTCTTTGTGCGTTTTTAGCGATGATTTGATGGAAGACGAGGCGCCGATGAAGCGTCATTCAGACGCAATATTCACAGACAACTACAGCCGCTTTCGCAAGCAGATGGCAGTGAAGAAATATCTTAACTCCGTTCTTACAGGAAAGAGAAGGTATAAAGCACTTCATGAGCGTCACCAAACCATTTACTCTGAACCAAACAACATGTTTTGTGATGTTAAACAATGAAGAGGGTATTTTACTGGTGTTTTTTCCCCCTCTTTAGTCAAGAAGACCCACCCAGCATGCAGGAGGAATCGGCCGGTGGCGAGACCACGTATCGGGAGAGCTACGATGACGTCACTGTAGACCGACTTCTGAATCATATACCATTGGTAAGTTAGATGGAGACAGTGCTTAATTACAGTGCTTGCAAATATAGTTCATTTAATCGTTGATCTTTTCTCTTCTAGCCGCTCTGAGGTCGGTTTGAAGGCAAGAAAACAACTCTCCTTAACCATCATAGGTTTTCCATTTACACAGTCTAGTATAGGACATCAGCATACTACTAAAAAAAAAATGTGGTTACCTATGACGTAAATGTTTGCACTGTACATAGAAAATAAACTTTGATGAGAGATGTTAGCTTGAAGATGTACATAGTGTGCTTTGGCCTTGGAACCGACATGTTTGCTTTGACATGTTTCCTGTAAATTGTAGATCAATAAATGCATTGAAACAAGCCCCAGACTGGTACAGTAAGAGAACCACATATTTGGACCTGAAGACTGCTGATTGGACCCGTGACATGATGTAACTCCATGCATTTTGTAAATTGAATTATTTTGTAAAAATATTGATGTTGCTTCTGTGTGAATTCTAACTCTAGAGGGATCATTTGGGTTTTGGGAGGGTCAGGCACTGGAAATCTTTATTTTTGCCATTCAAAGTATAATAAAAGGTTGAAGAGCCATAAAATTCTTGACTGCACTCGATTTCAATGTTGCTCTTGGTCCGGCCATAACTTTAACCATGAACTGCAATCAATTCATGCTCATGTTTTCCATTGTCTTTGGTTCCACAATGACAGCCATTCAGAATAATGGGCCATTACTTTGAAGAATGTTCAAACTGTCTCAATTACATTTCTGTGAGTTATGACTGCTGTTTGTGTTCATCCCTGAAAATACAGATAAATTGGGCTTAAGGAGCACAGCACTCACTTTTTAGATAAATATGGTAAATATACAGACAGCTTGAGTAATATGCGGTTATGATGCAGTCCATTCTTGAAATGACTCCACCAAATCAAACAGCAAAAGGTGTGAGATCATTCATTCTTGTAATTCCAGTTAAAGGTCTTGGACCCTTATTTTGAGAACTTCCGAAGAAAACGCTCATTAGTATTAGCCGGCCTGTGACTAAGCGTCTACAAGGCAGCTCTGGAAATTTGAATCATAAATGTCAGAGGATAAGGAACGTTATATAAGACGACATGCAGTGTAAGATGGGACTCTGGTTGCCAAAATTAGGCTTGTCTGTCAAATTAGATTTATTTTGAGTTGTCATTCCCATTGGCCTGGAAAAATGGTATGGTTTGTACTAATTAAACTATATCTGAAAGAGAGGGCAGAGTGGTCAGAGCTCAAAAACAAGAACGGTCTGGTGCCAGTTTGAGAGTTTTTGAGCCAGCATATCGGTCAACAGTGCTGCTTTGTCATGTGCATGTGTTTTTATGCATTATAAGCTATTTATAGCTATGATGAAGGTTATATATACATACACACACACACACACACACACACATATATATATATACACACACTACAGCAAGGTCGTAACAATGTCTTGGACATTGGGGGGGACCAATTTTTTAAAAAGCATAAAGAAACAGAACAGTGAAGGAAATTTTAACTATTTGCAAATAATATTTCCATTAATTTCCATTAAAATATGCACACATGTACTTTTATTTATAGCCTATGCCTAATATGTGGAAAACGTAAAATCGTGACACTCGGAAACTGCTAACATGAATCATGTAAATGCATATTTTCAGTTCAAAATGTACGGACCCCGCATGTGACATGCAAGAAACAAAAATTAATCGTCCGCATTTACTAATTTACTAATAGCATTATAATAACAATATAATATGTAACGATAAACTTTACAGTGGTAACACACCTGATGCACATTCTTTGTTCTTCATTTTCTATAAGTAATAGTGCTGTATTTTGTGTAAGTAATTAAGTGAAGGTACATCGCCATCTTACTCGTTCCCTCGATTTATAAATCGTGCGCACGATTACTATTTCGTTTCCTGGTTTTAGAAATCATCCACATGATTTATAAATCGAGGGAACAAAATAGTAAATCGTGCGAGCGATTTACACCGTGTCTACACCAGACGCGATTTTTGTCGCGTCGCGCCGCAACAGTTAAAAGATGAACGCGACAAACCGACCGTTGCAAAGCACTTGGACTACGTCAGAAATAGAACGGGGAATCCGTTTATTGTCGGGATTTTATCAATATCAATTTGATAAAATTTGATTTTATCAAATATTTTATCAATATTTTATCAATAATTTTATCAATATCACTGATTATAATGGGTTCTAATGTATTTTGACACGTCGCGTTGCGCTGCTCGCGTCCGGTGTAGACACGGTGTTAGCATACTTTTTTTCCTGCATGTCATGCGGGGCTCTGTAAGGGAAAAAGTCGTGTAGTTTGCATCACTGGATGTTACTGTCGGTCATTTAACATTTCTATCGCAAAACAGTTCTGGCAATGTATTTTCACTATTTACATCTTACCTCACTCTCTTTCAACGTTAAACCGACGCTTCGCGCTGGAATTCACGTACTGCTTCTGAAAACAGTAAACCCCACCTACTTCAATTTGATTGGCCATCTCAATCATTTTGACATTGATGAGCGCTGTTATGGCGCGTTCAAGTCATGTCGGAAGGATCGTATTTACGCACATGAACGCCACCACAATGTCGTAAATACGAGTGGGAAGTTCGGGATTTTCTTTAAGCCCCGATCTTTACGAGTTGTGGGCGTGTCCGTGAGAAGCAGACTTTTCAATTTCAAACGAAGTAAGCTAATTCCCTTCACAAAATATGATAGCATTATAATAACAATATAATATGTAACGATTTTACACGAATTTATTACGATTTTAATAAATTAACTAAAAAGCAAAACACACCTGATGCACATTCTTTGTTCTTAATTTTCTATAAGTAATAGTGCTGTATTTTGTGTAATTAATTAAGTGAAGGTACATCGCCATCTTACTCTGATGACGCACCGTCGTAAACATGACTTCCCACCTCGTAAATACGAACTTCCCAGGAGGACTTCAACACACCATTAGACCGCTGAGGCAGACTAAAAATGGAACTTTAAACCTTTTTGTCATCCTAACAACATACAGAGTGCTGCAGAAAAGTGCAAAATTTTTAAATATTGGAGGGGGGGCATTTCTAATTGTCCCCCTCAATGTCTATGGCTCTGCACTACAGTATATATATATGTATATACTGTTGTAGAAACGTATATTATTTGTATTTTTTTTTCCACAGGACTATATTTACATAATTTACGTAAAATAAAAAAATATAATTTGTAATATTTTTGTGGTAAGTACAGTGACAAGTGTTTAAAAGGCAAGTAAACTCCTTATTGTTCCGCTTGCTACAAATATTGTTTAGGTTTGTGTTTTTCTATTGGAGATATGAATGGAATTAGGGTTAAAGTTAAGGTTAGTACAAACGTTTGATTCTTAATAGGGTGGTTAAATAGGTTATTGTCAGTGAGTGCCCTATTCTTTTGATTGGTCAGGCAGGTTGTTAGTGTTGAAGTGCTCTACTTGGCTTAGGTAACTGAAGAGGCTGTTATGTGTTCTTCTGTGGCTGTGCTTCTCTTAATGCATGTGTCATTTTAGCTTGTCATTTGTAATCTTTGTGGCAGTTGCACATCCCATCCATCTTCCTGGAAATGCCAGAAATCAAGCTGAATGGAACAATAACAAACAATCAGAGAAAACATGCACTAAATATGTTGTGTTTGGTCTTAATTTGTCACATTGGATTTATATCATTACAGCACTAAGTAAGAGGAAATGCAAAAACGGAGATGACTAATTAATTAAAAATCACTCATGCACTAAAACTTGTATTTGCATATACATACACACACAGTATATCCACCCATTTCTAACAATGAATGTTCATAACTCCATTGTTCTAAGAAACGTGACTTTTCTACTTCTACTTACCCTGTAAAGCCTGACATATGAAATAATAGTATAAAAAAAAAAAATGTTTATGGAACCTTTAGAAGAAAAAAAAAGTTTGTATATGTGCTTTATGTTTTGGATCATATTTGATACATCAGGCTTTTATAGCACATAGTATGATATAGGAGAATATGAAGGGGAAAAACAGCTACATTTTATTTAGAGGCTGAAACATGCAATTTAGTGCAGATGCTGATATTTATGGCCAAAAAGTAAGATGTGCTTCTGATAGCTTGTAATCTTTATTAACAGTACAGCAGACTACTTGCATATAAATATAAGCCGTCACTCAATATCTCCCAATAACTTAGTAATCATTTAGAGGCCCTCGAAATTTGCATATCAAACGATTACTTGTTTTCATGGGCTTTCATTTTGATTGTTTTGTTGTGCCTGTGTTCCGTTCCTGTTTATTTAGTTAGATTATTTAGGGTACGTTTACATGACAACGATGTACTAAAAACGGAAATGTTTTTCCTTTGCTTTTTTCACATACAAACGACAACGTTGTCAAAAAGATCAAGAATCCACGAAAGCGACTAAAACGCTGTATTATAACGCCAGGCCAGTAGATGGCGATAGTAGACAGACCTTCTGGTTCCGCCCCTTTTCAGCGCTGCACTTGTGCAACAATTTTTGTTGTTTGCATGGAGACGATAAATTCAAAAGTTTGCATTTTCAGGCCCCCAAAACGCTGTTGTCGTGTAAATGAATGGGCAAAATGCACAAAAAGTTTCCCGTTTTTAGTTAAAAATGGCCCCTTAGACTCTGGTGACCAGGCTTAATCTTTGGCTATTGAATTGTTGTGGTGCAAATCAGATGCTATGTGATTTGTCCAGGGCTGTGTGGAGAGGGCCAGCTCATTAGCTCTCATTACCGGATGGCTAAATGGGCCTGCTGACCACAGCAGGTAAAAATAGATGGATAGACTCTACACTGTCCAGCTCCACTCTGATAATGGGTGCATTACCACTTAAAGTGATTCAACATAGAAATGGCTGGCCAGGAACTACTTGTTTTGAGCATTAGTGAGCGTGTGTGTTTGTGCATTGCACTCTTTCCACATGCCACCTTAGTTCTGTACACATTTACAGTCAGTTTTGCTTGTTCAAATTTCAGATAATACCATAAACAATGTTACTGAATCTTTACAATATTTAGATATTATGGTAAACTCCAAGATTCTCCAAGATTCAAGGTATTACCATGGTATCATGTCTAAAACATGGTATTTGCTCACACTAGTTAGCAGGTAAGGATGCTAAAAATGCTGGGTTAAAAAGCGATTGGGTTGTTTTGACCCAACCTGCTGGGTAGTTTTATTTAACTCAACTATTGTTTAAAAATGACTGTATTGCTTGCTTAAAATGAACCCAAAAATATGTTGGAAATGAACATTTATTAATAAATTTAATAAATAAACAGTAAACATTTATTAAATTGCTTATTAATAAATGTTCACCTTTTGATTATTATTGTTGCCTCTAGTAATGGGTTGTTTTAACCTAGCGAATGGGATATTTTAACCCAGTGAATGGGATGTTTTAACCCATTCATTAACCCAGCGAATGGGTTGTTTTAACCTAGCGAATGGGATATTTTAACCCAGTGAATGGGATGTTTTAACCCATTCATTAACCCAGCGAATGGGTTGTTTTAACCCAGCGAATGGGTTGTTTTAGCCCAGCGAATGGGATGTTTTAACCCAGTGAATGGAATGTTTTAACCCAGCGAATAGGATGTTTTAACCCATTCATTAACCCAGCGAATGGGTTGTTTTAACCCAGTGAATGGGATGTTTTAACCCATTCATTAACCCAGCGAATGTGATGTTTTAACCCATTCATTAACCCAGCGAATGGGTTGTTTTAACCCAGCGAATGGGATGTTTTAACCCATTCATTAACCCAGCGAATGGGTTGTTTTAACCCAGCGAATGGGTTGTTTTAGCCCAGCGAATGGGATGTTTTAACCCATTCATTAACCCAGCGAATGGGTTGTTTTAACCCAGCGAATGGAATGTTTTAACCCAGCGAATGGAATGTTTTAACCCATTCATTAACCCAGCGAATGGGTTGTTTTAGCCCAGTGAATGGAATGTTTTAACCCAGTGAATGGAATGTTTTAACCCAGCGAATAGGATGTTTTAACCCATTCATTAACCCAGCGAATGGGTTGTTTTAACCCAGTGAATGGGATGTTTTAACCCATTCATTAACCCAGCGAATGTGATGTTTTAACCCATTCATTAACCCAGCGAATGGGTTGTTTTAACCCAGCGAATGGGATGTTTTAACCCATTCATTAACCCAGCGAATGGGTTGTTTTAACCCAGCGAATGGGTTGTTTTAGCCCAGCGAATGGGATGTTTTAACCCATTCATTAACCCAGCGAATGGGTTGTTTTAACCCAGCGAATGGAATGTTTTAACCCAGCGAATGGAATGTTTTAACCCATTCATTAACCCAGCGAATGGGTTGTTTTAACCCAGTGAATGGGATGTTTTAACCCAGCGAATGGAATGTTTTAACCCAGCGAATAGGATGTTTTAACCCATTCATTAACCCAGCGAATGGGTTGTTTTAACCCAGTGAATGGGATGTTTTAACCCAGCGAATGGAATGTTTTAACCCAGCGAATAGGATGTTTTAACCCATTCATTAACCCAGCGAATGGGTTGTTTTAACCCAGTGAATGGGATGTTTTAACCCATTCATTAACCCAGCGAATGTGATGTTTTAACCCATTCATTAACCCAGCGAATGGGTTGTTTTAACCCAGCGAATGGGATGTTTTAACCCATTCATTAACCCAGCGAATGGGTTGTTTTAACCCAGCGAATGGGTTGTTTTAGCCCAGCGAATGGGATGTTTTAACCCATTCATTAACCCAGCGAATGGGTTGTTTTAACCCAGCGAATGGAATGTTTTAACCCAGCGAATGGAATGTTTTAACCCATTCATTAACCCAGCGAATGGGTTGTTTTAACCCAGCGATTGGTTTGTTTTAACCCAGTGAATGGGATGTTTTAACCCAGAGATTGGGTTGTTTTAACCCAGTGAATGGGATGTTTTAACCCAGCGAATGGAATGTTTTAACCCAGCGAATAGGATGTTTTAACCCATTCATTAACCCAGCGAATGGGTTGTTTTAACCCAGTGAATGAGATGTTTTAACCCATTCATTAACCCAGCGAATGGGTTGTTTTAACCCAGCGAATGGGTTGTTTTAACCCATTCATTAACCCAGCGAATGGGTTATTTTAACCCAGAAATTGGGTTGTTTTAACCCAGCGATTGGTTTGTTTTAACCCAGTGAATGGGATGTTTTAACCCAGCGAATGGAATGTTTTAACCCATTCATTAACCCAGCGAATGGGTTGTTTTAACCCAGAAATTGGGTTGTTTTAACCCAGCGATTGGTTTGTTTTAACCCAGTGAATGGGATGTTTTAACCCAGAGATTGGGTTGTTTTAACCCAGTGAATGGGATGTTTTAACCCATTCATTAACCCAGCGAATGGGTTGTTTTAACCTAGCGAATGGGATGTTTTAACCCATTCATTAACCCAGCGAATGGGTTGTTTTAACCCAGTGAATGGGATGTTTTAACCCATTCATTAACCCAGCGAATGTGATGTTTTAACCCATTCATTAACCCAGCGAATGGGTTGTTTTAACCCAGCGAATGGGATGTTTTAACCCATTCATTAACCCAGCGAATGGGTTGTTTTAACCCAGCGAATGGGTTGTTTTAGCCCAGCGAATGGGATGTTTTAACCCATTCATTAACCCAGCGAATGGGTTGTTTTAACCCAGCGAATGGAATGTTTTAACCCAGCGAATGGAATGTTTTAACCCATTCATTAACCCAGCGAATGGGTTGTTTTAACCCAGAAATTGGGTTGTTTTAACCCAGCGATTGGTTTGTTTTAACCCAGTGAATGGGATGTTTTAACCCAGAGATTGGGTTGTTTTAACCCAGTGAATGGGATGTTTTAACCCAGCGAATGGAATGTTTTAACCCAGCGAATAGGATGTTTTAACCCATTCATTAACCCAGCGAATGGGTTGTTTTAACCCAGTGAATGAGATGTTTTAACCCATTCATTAACCCAGCGAATGGGTTGTTTTAACCCAGCGAATGGGTTGTTTTAACCCATTCATTAACCCAGCGAATGGGTTATTTTAACCCAGAAATTGGGTTGTTTTAACCCAGCGATTGGTTTGTTTTAACCCAGTGAATGGGATGTTTTAACCCAGCGAATGGAATGTTTTAACCCATTCATTAACCCAGCGAATGGGTTGTTTTAACCCAGAAATTGGGTTGTTTTAACCCAGCGATTGGTTTGTTTTAACCCAGTGAATGGGATGTTTTAACCCAGAGATTGGGTTGTTTTAACCCAGTGAATGGGATGTTTTAACCCAGCGAATGGAATGTTTTATCCCAGCGAATAGGATGTTTTAACCCATTCATTAACCCAGCGAATGGGTTGTTTTAACCCAGCGAATGGGATGTTTTAACCCATTCATTAACCCAGCGAATGGGTTGTTTTAGCCCAGCGAATGGGATGTTTTAACCCATTCATTAACCCAGTGAATGGGATGTTTTAACCCATTCATTAACCCAGCGAATGGGTTGTTTTAACCCAGCGAATGGAATGTTTTAACCCAGCGAATGGAATGTTTTAACCCATTCATTAACCCAGCGAATGGGTTGTTTTAACCCAGAAATTGGGTTGTTTTAACCCAGCGATTGGTTTGTTTTAACCCAGTGAATGGGATGTTTTAACCCAGAGATTGGGTTGTTTTAACCCAGTGAATGGGATGTTTTAACCCAGCGAATGGAATGTTTTAACCCAGCGAATAGGATGTTTTAACCCATTCATTAACCCAGCGAATGGGTTGTTTTAACCCAGTGAATGAGATGTTTTAACCCATTCATTAACCCAGCGAATGGGTTGTTTTAACCCAGCGAATGGGTTGTTTTAACCCATTCATTAACCCAGCGAATGGGTTATTTTAACCCAGAAATTGGGTTGTTTTAACCCAGCGATTGGTTTGTTTTAACCCAGTGAATGGGATGTTTTAACCCAGCGAATGGAATGTTTTAACCCATTCATTAACCCAGCGAATGGGTTGTTTTAACCCAGAAATTGGGTTGTTTTAACCCAGCGATTGGTTTGTTTTAACCCAGTGAATGGGATGTTTTAACCCAGAGATTGGGTTGTTTTAACCCAGTGAATGGGATGTTTTAACCCATTCATTAACCCAGCGAATGGGTTGTTTTAACCTAGCGAATGGGATATTTTAACCCAGTGAATGGGATGTTTTAACCCATTCATTAACCCAGCGAATGGGTTGTTTTAACCCAGCGAATGGGATTTTTTAACCCATTAATTAACCCAGCGAATGGGTTGTTTTAGCCCAGCGAATGGGATGTTTTAACCCATTCATTAACCCAGTGAATGGGATGTTTTAACCCATTCATTAACCCAGCGAATGGGTTGTTTTAACCCGGAGATTGGGTTGTTTTAACCCAGTGAATGGGATGTTTTAACCCAGCGAATGGAATGTTTTAACCCAGCGAATGGGATGTTTTAACCCATTCATTAACCCAGCGAATGGGTTGTTTTAACCCAGCGATTGGGTTGTTTTAACACAGTGAATGGGATGTTTTAACCCAGTGATTGGGTTGTTTTAACCCAGCGAATGGGATGTTTTAACCCAGCAAATGTTTTTTTTTAACCCAGCAATTGGGTTGTTTAAAAGTGTATTTACAGCAATTGTGTTGTTTTAATCCAGCGGTTGGGTTAAATGTTTGCCCAACCTGCTGGGTAGTTTTAATTTCTTTCGCACAAATAAAAAAAAATTCAAAAACAATACTAACCAAATTTTGGAAAGAGCAGAGCGCTGCGTCCTTAGAAACAAAACGAAAGGGTTCATTGTTTTAGTTATCATGCACAAAAACAAATCTTAACAGAATTATCCAGCCATGCAAATCCGCCAATCTATTAATACATGTTCCGCAAATCATTTTATGCTAATATACACATGCTGTGGGGGAGGAGACGGACTGTAGCGATGAAATTTACTCTAGTGGATCACAACAATGAAGGACAATCAGCATTTCATATGGAAATGAGTATTAACCCACTTCAACATCTGTCCTGCACGCTTCTAACGTCTTCTGCAGCATGACTCTCTCTCCGCACGCTTCTGAACGTGACCGAGTGTGAGCAGCGGAGCGGATTGGCTGTCCTTGGGGCCGGTGGCAGTTCTAGTTGAAGACCATCGCAGTGACAGGAGTCGGCCTTTAGACCCCTAGTGTAGTCATGTGACAGATGCCAGTCATTCATAATAAACGTCACACGTGCCTCTCACTTCACAGGGGACACATTTAAGAAAACTGAAGGGCAGAAAGTCTTAAAAAGGGGCAACCTGCCATTGTGACCTTAAAGAGCTATTTCTACCTGATTTAACCTATAAAAATAAGATAAAATTTTTTTTTTTTTGAGTAAATTAGCCTAACAGTAAGACATTTAGGATTAAAATGCAAGTGTGCATTAATCAGCATTTGACAGTGAGTCAGAACTATCCATTTTATAAGACAGATTTCATAATAATGCATTCCTTTAGGTACAGTCCACTTATTTCCAACGAACCCACATGCCCTTAATTCAAATTTAAACCCAGATGTGACTAAAATAATGTTAAAATATCACGCACCCACACACACGGAGCAGTTTGCATCTAGTCTGAAAGGTTAATCACAACAGAAAGCTTCCAACAGAAAAATTAGATTTGTATTCCCAAACAGAATGACTCATAATAAGCGATATGTTTTGTGTGTGTGTGTGTGTGTGTGTGTTTCAGTGTAAACACCTGTTTTGCTCTCTGTATCCTCCCATGATTTGGAGCTTCATTTGTACAGGCCGTGGTTTAATAAATCAAATGGAAATACAATAATATGCGCGCGCAGAGGTTTTCTCGTCCAGAAAGGTCAGCTCCGAGATGAATTATAGGAAGGCCTTAAAGGGATAGTTCACCCAAAAATTAAAATTCTTATTATTTACTCACAATCAAGTTCTAAACTTGTATGAGTTTCTGCTGAACACAAAAGAAGATATTGTGAAGAATCAAACATTTTAGTATGAAAAAAAAAAAAAAACTATTGAAGTCAATGTTGACCAGAAACTGTTCGATTGCCAAAATTCTTTGGAAACTTTTGGAATTTTTATTTTTCACTCTAAAAAACTGCTGGGTTAAAAACAACCCAAGTTGGGTTAAATGTTTGCCAAACCTGCTGGGTAGTTTAAAAATTACTTGCTTAAAATGAACCCAAAATATGTTGGAAATGAACATTTATGAATATGTTTAATAAATGAACATGTATAAGTTTAATGCATAATAATTAAATAATACACATTTATTAAATTGCTTATTAATAAATGTTCACCTTTTGATTATTATTGTTTCCTCTAGTAATTATGCGTCTGATTTTTAATTTCCAACATGGGTTCATTTTAGTCCAGACATATAGTGATTTTTAAACAATAGTTGAGCAAACATTTAACCCAACTCAGGTTGTTTTTAACCCAGCGTTTTATTAGAGTGACGGGTGAAATAACGGGATATTTCTCTACAACACAACCTTGCTTTTATGATCCCAATAATTCACTCCAAATCTGTCCTTTTCACTCTGATAAAATGCTGGGTTGTTTCAAGCCTAATTTGGGTAAAAAATGGACAAACACAACCGTTGGGTTAAGTGTTTAAATGAAGTTTTTAACCCACTGGGGTTGGGTAAATCATATAGGACAGAACACTTGTTGGGTTAATTCTACCCAGCAAATTGGGTTATTTAACCCAGCATAATGGGCTAATTTTTACTTCATATTCATATTAATGTTTACAGATTAACTTGAATCCTCTAAACTGTTTTTAAACACTCCACACAGCCACTGGTTTGCATTATAATTCCTTTATTTTATATTATAGCATACTTTATATCGTTTTTAATACATATTGCATACCTTTATGCTCGTTTAACAAACATTAGAAGTAAAAAATTAAACATTTAGAAGTAATTCAAGTGTAATGGACCAGTCTCTGTTGTCGTAACGGCGCTGGATCTCGCGTTCGGCGGGGGAACTGATAACTGCGTTTCACTCGTAGCCGAAAAATGCTGCGACTGACTTCATAACCTGTCCATAAATAATCAGTGTACAATTCTGAGAACATATTTTAGAATAAAATCATTTTAAAATCAGTTTCCATCACGTGAAAAGACCGACCCGACACTCGACACATCGCGCCCCTGTATGTTGCGTTGCATGAAATTAAATAATAATGAATTTTTAGATAAAATAACACTTACACAAACCTGTATTTTACCGAAGACATTCACCAATTTGACATCAAAAATCCTGAAGAGGGCGCAAAAAGCCTGCGATAAATAACTCAACCCCTGGGTTATTACGTCTGACCCAGGATCTGGGTAACACAAAAACTACCCAAACACTGGAAAAATAACCCCCAAAAGGCTCAACCCAGGACTTGGGTAGAAAAAATAACTTTTTTAGAGTGTGAATTTGTCCATATTTTACCCAAATTTGGGTTAAAAACCCCCCAGCATTTTTAGATTGAATTGCTCACATTTTTGTCTGTGCATGCAGCGACTGCAGCCCCAGTGTTCATGTTCACAGATGAAGGAATAAATGTAATGAGTCGTTTAAGAGCCACATCCAGCCTTTTCTGAGGGGAATCATGGGAAATGGCCGCTTGTCACAAGAGTCTCTGGGACAGTGACACATCATCAACTACACTCATATTCCAGCCTTTAGAATGAAAAGACAAACTGGTTTGTCAAGATTTACATTTGCATTTATTCATTTAGCAGATGCTTTTATCCACAGCGACGTACAAAAGAGGAAAAACGAGCAATGAGAGGGTTCCAAGAGTAAATCAGGAAAACATCAAAATGAAACTGCAAATGAGAAGAAATGATATTTTAATGGAAAAAGTACATTTATCTACGGTTATGAATTAGTTGAATGAAGAGAAAGGATCATTATAAAACATTAAAGCATTAAAGCAAACTTTTGCAGTTGTTAGTAAGAAGTATTACCATGTTTTTTGACATGGTATCACAGTATATGTACCATAGTATTACCATCTGACACCATCCATGGTGTTATTTAGTATAATTGAGAGACTATTATATTCTTATTAATATTTTGAATTCGTTTTTTTTTTTTCTCATACTTTCTCTTTTCATTTTTTTGAGTGGTTTTGTCATTATTATTATTATTTTTTATATATATATGTATATATTTATTGATTTTTATTTCAGTTTTTCTTGAAGTTAAACTACATGAAAACTGGAAATGTTTCCTTGGTCACAAGCTGAAATAAAATACGTTTCATTTTCTAAAATTTAATTTAATTTTGGATAACGTTTATATTGTTTCAAGAGTAAAATTGTAATAAAATGTTTGAGTAGAAAAACCATCACCACTGTGCTTATATATATATATATATATATATATGCTTTCATGGGAGCAAACAAATGTGTGGAAGGATATCCAAAAATCAATTATACTTTTAATTCTATAATTATTTGCTTCAAGCATGCAGTGTAATCTATACTTATCTTTCAATCAAACATTGACATGATTCGGTTTATATCCTCTCACTGCATTTTAAACAATATTCAGACTTCACAGTACTCAATCACATTTTATATGGATGTTATATGGTTTAAATTTGTTAAATGGATCATATACATGGCTTATTTCTCATGTGAGGAAGCAGCATTATTGCATTACAAATAATAATCATCAGGAACATGCTGTTGAAGAGTACAAAACAAATGGGAAAAGAAACACATGTTTTGTACTGTAATGGAAATGAGAAAAGTGGGCACATTATTTATTTGTTCTGCTGTAAATGTGATATTTTCTCTGGGGAGACACTAATTGAGATTCCAGCAAGTAGTGAGGTAATTGTGTTTGGTGTTTAGTCTGTTTTCTATCTGTGAATCACATTACACAGCGAGTGATTGGTAAACCCTCAGTGAAGTTCAGTGGAAACCTCAGAGATCTTCATCTGCTGGTTCTTTAGACTGACCTGATTTAAGAACCTTAAGTACTATGAAAAAAACATAGTATAAAGTACATTGATTTTAGGTGGTGAAACAGCACAGGAGCAACAGGGTCTCAATAGAAAAGCTCTCTGGTGCCATCTAGCCCACAACAACAAAAGCTTCAGAAGTGTCTCTGGTCTCCATTTTGTGTCTTCATCAGACCAAACGTAAAACCTACTGACTGACCAAATTAAAACAGCTGATATTTGCGGTCTTTATGAGAGCAATATAAATGTTATTAAGAAACCCAAATGTATTGGACCATAATAATGTCAAAATGGTTAATATACTGCTTCTATACGGTGCAGACTGCATGTACGTACACCATCATTTTAAGATTGAGTACGATTTCAAATTATTTCCTTCAGCAAAGATGCATTACGTCAATCAAAAGTGACAGTAAAGACATTTCAAATAAATGCTGTTCTTTTGAACTTTCCATTCATCAAAGATGCACAAAAACGTTTTCTACATTTATCAATGTGTCTTCAAATCATCATATTAGAATGATTTCTGAAGGATCATGTGACACTGAAGACTGGAGTAATGATGCTTTGATCACAGGAATAAGTTACACTTTACTATATATTCATATAGAAACACAATATTACCGTTTTCACTGCATTTCTGAATGCTGGACACTTCACGCACTCGACTGTCACAGCTTTAATTACATGACGCAGTGTTGAATGACAATCTTATAAAGTTTATATACACTACACGGTTGAGTTAGCGTACACAACTATGGACAGTAAATTTAGCATGCACATGAAGTCATGTGACAAACTGGAATACTTGGTTCTAATCGCTAGTATCTCAATATGGTCACTGTACAAAAACAAACCCTGAATTATAAAGAATACAGATTGACAGTCAATAAAACACTAGCTTAAAAATATACAAGGCTTTATTCAACCATTTAAATATGTACATTTTCTGTGATAAGACAGACAGGAACGGCTCATTTCATCATAAAACATTTAGAAATTTTATAAAATCTTATAAAACATCATTTACAATACTGAAGAGGCTGTTCAACCTCCTTAAGTCTGTTTTTGGCATAAAGTATGATTGTAGTTTTTTTTTTTTTTTCTCCTCTTCCCCCCACTTGTGCAACAACCACAAACATGGTCAGATTCACTTCACATTCAGTATGATGATAAAACATTCATATTTTAAAAAGTCTTTCAAAACATTTAAGAACCCAAAGGCAGTTCTTTAAAAGTTCTTGTAACATGGAGCTCAGAGGCGACGGGCGTTTCTTTTGCTTCGAGCCGAACCGGCGATGAGTGTTTTCTGGGAAGTGGAGAACACTCGGACGGTATTTCGGCACGGGGAAGAGCTGTGGAACGCCAACTGACACAACGTGCAAGATTCAAAAGCGCAGCTGATGCGTGTGCACACCGCCCGCTGCATGGCTGCGTCAAACCGCGCCGGAGAGCCGCAGAGAACACACGGTCGCAGGGACTCGTGCTGCTTCAGGGATTTGGCAGCCTAGGAGAAGAAAAATGACATTAAAATCAGCTGCCAAATACACAACTAAAGTCATGCATGCATCAGTAAAGAGACAGATGGACCCTTTTCACGATGAGTGTGACCGGTAGCTTACAAGATTTAACACCGTATTTAAGAAATTCTTTTATGAATTGTCATACAGTAAAAGACAACAATACTCAAGCACTGTAAGAGGTTTTGCCTCAAACTCAACTGACTGGCTTCTCTTCAGACCTTAGAACTGTACATGATTTATGAGCTTCTACAACTTTTGACCTCCTAACTGAACTCCTTTACACAAATTGATCATTGAAATAAAAACGGTATAACTAAAAATGAACAGTTTCAAGTGCAAACATAATCAAAGTAGTCTCTTAATATTCAAAGTGCAAATTTTATCATGATACAGAGCTGAGAGATGGTTACATCTACACAGCCCAGCCTGAGATAGCTTTCATAGAGATATTTGCATGCATCAAGTGAGCCGCTTTCAAAATGCAAAGTATTGAAATGATGTCTGAATGCGCGTTCGCAGTTTACTTTCGCTTTCGAATGTACTTTATGAATAGGGAGCAGCGGTGCTTGGAGCACATTCTACACCATTTATCAGACGCTTTTAGGCTCGGTTGCGCAACGAATCCTCCGCCATGGTCTCGTCAGTCATCTCACGTGATCTCTGATTCCTGCTGCATTACGTGCAAATCTGCAGCTCGCGTTGGATGAGCTGGATGGAATTGAAGCGAAAGCAAAACGACAGTGGAGGCGTGTGGCATCTATCCTAATTTCACCCTCACACTCCATCATGGCAATATCACAAGACAGCTTTTTCACCTTGACGAGAAATCTCGTCACATTTTAATCTTGTGGCACGAGATCTCATCACACCCCTGCTTTTCACATTTCCCAGGTTCTCAGAACCGGAAGCTATCATAGTTGGGTAAACTGAAACTACAAATATTTGTGTTCCCATTTGCTGCAAAAGCAAAATCTTCGTTTTCGGGTGGACTATCCCTTTAAGCTAGATCTATGAGGTTTACTGTGAAAAGGAACCATTATTTAGTGTAATTTAGGGAACTTTTTACCTCTTGAAACTGTTGGAAGCGACTTGATTTGGATAAGTTTTGTGCTCTACCCGTCTGGCACTGTGGCTTCTTAACAGCTTTGTGAACGGACGTAGAGGCTACGGTCTGCATGCAAGAGAACACCACCCTGCTCAAGGTGAAGTCTCGTGATAATGATCCCACGGGCCGGCCCGAGTCCTGGAATCAGAAAACAGGCACAATTAGAACTGAAAGATATCAAAACAATAACCGTACGGGATCTAATCATGTTCAAACTACAAATATTGATGTTTTTCGAAGAAAAATTTAACCACTTGTGGAGAAAATCCAGAGTGGGGAAACTGCAGTTTGGAAAAATAACTACCGTTTGTGGGAAATCAATTTTCTCCCCTTTTTTTGGCAAACTATTTAGACTTTTGAAGCTTAAAACTAAACTCACGTTGTGACTCTTTAATAAAAGAACCCTTATATTCAATTAAAGCATTGTTGTGGAAAGAAAAAGAAAACATTTGCACCTGGTGGTTTTTCCTTTGAGCCATCTTGAGGTAATTCATTATTTTTTGCAAACTATATTCTGTTTGGCACCTAAATCAATTTAATTTAGCTTAAACTATACCATGAACTTTGCATTATGTCAGAGTTTTAATAAGATGGCACATGGGTAAATCGTAAAGTCTCTTACCCGTCGCGATCTTTCTGCTTCTTTGCAGCGCCGAAGGGCCTCATGATCCTGGCAAATGATTTTCCGCCACGTCCGGCTCACTTTTTTACAGCTGCAACAGATCAAACAAACAATCAGTCAATCTGATCCACAGCAGTGTCAGATCAAAATCACAGGAAAGGTAACCAAACTAAACAGGACGTTACCTTACTAAGTCGCAATCTCCCAGCAGGCCCAAGATCCTGGCAAGAATGTGCCTCATGTCTTTCCTCAACAGGCCACAAAGGATGTCCACAAACTGCAGTCCCATCTTCCCACCGATCACGTTATGCAGCCCGAAATTCACAGCAACCTTATCGACGACGGTCCAGTCGTAACTTTTGCTCTTTTTAAAGCTTTTGGCCAGTTCTCGGCACACCTCCTCCTGGAACTTCAGCACGGGCAGACAAGGCGCAGAATGACACTCAGTGTCCAAGGATTGAGAGGACACACATTTCTCCTCGCTCCTCTCCAACGAGTCCACGCCGTCCCCGTGATCCACCCGGCTGTTTTGGAGGGAAAGGTAGCCGCTGTCATCAGTTAGGCCATTACTACTGAGAATCACCTCGTCGTCTGACGCCACCTCCAGAGAATGACGCTTGTTCTGGTAGTTTTCTTTATTGTGGGGGCCCTTGCTTCGGGTCTCCAGAGGGGTGGAGACGTTGGCCGCCACCGGGGAGCGTGGGCCGGCTGTTTTCCGTGGCGAAACGGTGCGGCCCTTCACCTCACCGAGGTCCGTTTCAGCTTTCTCCATGTGGCATAAGACAGTACAATCGTCACCGTAGCTTGGACACTTCATATTGAGGCCGATCCAGACAGCAAACTAGGAAAATGAGAAATAAGACACGTTAAAGTTTAGTACACAAATCTGAACATTTTAGAGCTCCATATTACTAATTTAATCAGAGCACGTCATTAACAGCGAGTACACGCAAAAAAAAAAAAGATTCCTTTTCAACAGAAATATCTAAAAAAAAAAAAAGATTACTTGAGATGCTAAATGACCTAAAGTATATTAGGTCTTTAATCAGTTTTTGCTGAAAACAGTATCTGCAAATGGAATACAGGAAATAAAGTGTTTTCACATTCAAATTAAGTTTGGCAGATATTGCTTCTTGTGTTCAGCAAAAACACTTAATTTTAATAATCTTCTCAGAAAACATGACTTGAGAAGCTCTATATTTGTACTGCAAAACACAAAGCAAGTGTATACTTGAACTCCATTAGCTAATTGCAGTTTATCTTGATGTCCAATACGTTTACATAAAAATTACATAACATACTAATATAGATACACAAAATGTCCACCCCTCCTCCTTTTTTTAGGCTCAAATGAAAGCACATTAGCTTGATGTTCCGTTTTAAACATTGCATCTGTAACATTAAGTATTAATACATGCTAAAATACATCTTTTATTACCTATTGCATAATGTGTTCAGATGTCATCCATTTATTTTTATGCGATTTATTTGCACTTTTAATTTTGCGCGCCCAAGAACGTGCATTCCTGACGTGGCTCCTCATGATGCACACTACTGAGGGCACACAATGGCTTTAAGACATCTTCCCATCTATATTCTTACACAAAAAATGCTCATTACATTTGCTGGAATACCTCCTACAGTACAAATAGTCAAGTTAAATTTAACAAAAATAACACAAATATGGGAGCATCACATAGAGGGAACGCTAAAATGGCCGGACATCTAGCAACTATTTGCATAAGAATCCTCTTTAAAGGCTTATAATATCACGAAACTACAAAAATATAACATTAAAGTAGTCGTTTCTTACCTCTAAAAGATAAAAGCAATTTTATATAGTCCTCATATGTCGTTATTAACACGTCCTGGTCGCTATTGCAGTGGCAGCACGAGCATTTAAGCGGCAACACAATGGTTTGTGAGTTTCAGGAAAAAGCGCCACTTACAAATGCGTTTGAATTTTGGCGACAAAACCGTCTGACCAATCAGAGCGCAGTGGGATACCTTTAAACGACCGGCAGCCAATGAAAGCGCTCGGCGGAAAACTGAAGTGATGTCATGACGCAGATAGACCCTGAACGTCAACATGCATAAAGAGCGCCACCCAATTAAAGACGCGCGTCGGGAAAAAAAGCGCCTTTTTGAAATAAATCAATAAAGTGGACTTTAAAAAAAGTTTTGTTATTGATTTAACCGAGCGTACACACACACAAATCATATATATATATATGTGTCAAAGACGAAAAAGGTTTAAAAAAGCATCAAAACAATAACAGCTTTGAATTGTTGTTGTTGTTACATCAGGAGTCCTGTTTAATTTGTTAAAAAAAATTAAATATACATTTTTAGCATGATTCACACACTAAAATGTCATTCAGTGTAACAATCTTGTAAGGGATATTTACAATAAAAATCTATTTATGCCATATTAAAGATAAATACTTTTACCCCAAATGCTTAATACTTTTTCAAACTTTGCCACTATTTCTAGGTTTTGCCCATTTGTCAAGCAAGAATTTTTTTACTTATTTAAAATGCAGTAAAATTCAGTATGCTCACTTATTCTTTTATATATTTTAATACGCACAGGTCAGAATACGTTTCAGTTATTTCACCCACATTTTGATATTTTATTCTCCCAAAACTTATTTGAGACCTTAAAAGTAGACATTTTACTTGCATTTAATGTGCTTTCTATGTATATAAAATCACTTTTGATGATTGATCTATTGATGCGGACATCTAAATGTTTTTGACCCATGTATATATATATATATATAATTTATTTGAGGATTTACAGGGCCCTGATTTAAAACCCTGGAATCCTGACTTGACTGTGATTTTCAGGTCTGAAAGAGTAATAAAAAATGTGGAAATGTATGCATGTTATACCCAGCTTTAAATATTAATATTCTATCAGCTAGAAATTGTTCTTTGTGAGTTAAATCTCTACAAAAGGATTTCGAAAAAACTCAAACAACTGTAAAAGTCAAACGGTCCGTAAACCCCACCAAAGCATTTCACGCCGCTGTGTAAACTTCAAGAGAAAGCGACGAGTGTTTGTGAAACTCCTCAGAGAGATGGTGAGATATACTGCGCTCTTTTCTTAGACTAGAGACGGCTGAGCTCACAGTTCAGTCTGACACCCACGAAGCCAAACTTTTACACATTTCTTTATTGGCACAAATAACTACTGATCCTGATCATTGTCTCTGAGAATGTCCAGGAGGGATTCCTGCTCAGAAAACTGTTGCAAAAACACGATCATCTCATCGAGCAGTTCCTCTCCTTGTAAAAATCCATGAATGTCATGAATGGTTTTTCCAATCCGGTGATCGGTGATCCGGTCCTGGGAGAAGTTATAGGTCCTGATTTTCTCTGATCTGCCTTTGGTGCCGATCTGTTATAAGAGAAGTAAAATACAGTATACTTCACATTTATCAACGTTTATGACATTAGATAGTCACTTATCCATCAACACTGACAGATTATGTGTATTATTGCTTCATGCACTGATGAATCATTCACTGGAAAGTTGAATGTTTTCATGTTTCAAGTGTTGATTTGACATGAATAAACTGATGTACCTGGAGTTTTCGAGCCTGGTATCTCTTACTGGTCTCCTCCTCCAGCCGGGCGCTGTAGAGTTTGGCTCGCAGAAGTGTCATGGCTGTCTCTTTGTTCTTGATCTGAGAGCGCTCCTGCTGGCATTCAGACACTGTGCCTGAAATCATGATAATTATGAATAAGACTCGCTCCCGAAGTCATGCAGGACAGAGACGTAATATTATTGAAATATTATTATAATTTAAAATAAGTGTTTTCTATGTGAATATATAGTAAAGTGTAATTTATTCCTGAATTTTCAGCATCATTACTCCAGTCTTCAGTGTCACATGATCCTTCAGAAATCATTCTGATATGATGATTTGCTGCTCAAGAAACATTTATGATTATTATCAATGTTGAAAACAGTTTAACAGCTTAAAATGCAGCTTTCCAGGGCTTGACATTAAGACCCGCCAAATGTGGGTGGATTTCGTCAGCGGCGTGTAACACAGTCACTTCGGCGGGTTGAATTTTATATATAATATATACGTTTTTTAATTGTAGTCTTTTAAAGCAGACCCCCTATCACAAGATGTAATACAAGTCCCCAGAATGTGTCTGTGAAGTTTCAGCTCAAAATACCCCACAGATCATTTATTATAGCTTGTCAAATTTGCCCCTATTTGGGTGTGAGCAAAAACACGCTGCTTTTGTGTGTGTCCCTTTAAATGCAAATGAGCTGCTGCTCCCCACCCCCTTTCCAGAAGAGGGCGGAGCTTTAACAGCTCAACAAAGTTGGAGAATCTCACGCAGCCGAAATGAGGATTGTAGTCCCTACCAGCCGTTTAAAAAGCGATTTCTGTAAAAGAAAATATCTCTTTGCATTGAACTTTGAGCGTCGTAACTTTGCAGATGTTGTTTATGATCAAACAGCAACATTACACACTAACTAAAGCTAAAAAAGTGAAATCATAATCAACCACCCCTTTAAAAAGGCACCTGAAATAATAAACTAAGTGCAATGTAGTGTTGTCAGAAATAGTGATTTTTTTATTTTTATACATTTTTTTATTTTTATACATTTCAGATACTGAAATATCTGAAATACTCATTTTCCTCAGAATAAACACGATACCAGCTGCTCTCATCTCTCCGACAGCGAGTCGACACAAACCCGCCTCGTTTCATTTGCTTCGGATGAATATTGTTGGTGTCACATGGCTTGAATTTCAGCGTGTGATTGCGCATAATTTTACTCATTCCTGCAGATTTTGTGCTCACACCCACATAAAGCCGCCTCTCAGTACTAAACTGAGTTATTTTTTGCTGCTTTAATGCTCTTACGCTGCATTCACACGGGGCGTCAACGCTTGATGGAGAGCGTGCCTGAAGCTTGTGTTGACGCGACCATTAGTGATAACAGCCAATCACATTACTTTCCGGTGTTGCATGAATGCAATTGGCTAGCGACTGATATAGAATGTTTGCATAAGGCGATCTGATTGGCTGATGCCTGTGTTGGCGCTTGAAAAGTTGAGAAATCTTCAACTTCTGCCGCATGCAACGCGAGTGAAGCGACGCGACGGAACCCACAATTCAGTTCGGCAACGCGTGACATCACCCATTCAAAGTAAACGAGAAGCGTTAACGCCAACACCCCGTGTGAACGCAGCGCTAAACAGTCAAAAACACACAAAATAATGTCAAAATGCCGGTCTTGGCGATTATTCAAGTAAACGTGAACGTAAAAAGCTGAGAAAAATTCACTGATGCTCCAGAAGGAAACACGATGCATTAAGAGTCGGGGGGTGAAAACTTTTGAAACTTTTTTCTTATTTTGTTTAAATATGTGTTCTTTTCTTTTTTTTTTTTCATTTAGCACTGCCCTTCGGAAGCAACAGAAAATACTTAAATGCTTGCCAGAAGACAAATTAAGTACAATATTCCTTGATCTTCAAATTCCAAAAGTTTTCACCCCCCGACTCTCAATGCATCGTGTTTCCTTCTGGAGCATCAGTGAATGTTTGAACCTTGTTTAATAGTTGTGTTTGAGTCCCTCAGTCGTCCTCAGTGTGAAAAGACGGATCTCAGAATCACACAGTCACTGCTGGAAAGGGTTCAAATATGCAAAAGATGCTGGAAAACTGAAGAATCTGCAGGATTTTTCTGAAGAACAGAGCTCAGTTTAACTGCTCAGGACAAAACGTTTTTAAGCGACTCGTGAACAACCATCACGTGGATTATCCAGGTAACCACACACAGTATTAATAACCAAGGGTATGCAAACTTTTGGATTATATGTAAACATCGTTTATGTAAAATATCTTACTCAGGAGAGTACTAAACAAAAAAAATAGCATGCATTTTGTATAATCTCTCTTATTTTGTTAAAATTATTCACGTTTTCACAGATTCTGCAAGTGGTTCACAAACTTTCAAGCAGCACTGTATATATACATACGCTAATTATGGAAATTTAGCCTACAGTCTCCTGCTGACCTGTGGGTAGATGGATGATCCTCACAGCGCTGTCGGTGGTGTTGACATGTTGTCCTCCTGCTCCACTGGCTCTCTTCGTCTCTATCCTCAGATCTTTGGGGTTGATGGTAAATGAGATCTGTGACGGCGAAGAGAAAGTCAAATAACCACATATACCTGAGGTCAAGGTTTATGTTTATGCATTTAGTTTTATGTGTACCTCAGTGGGCTGAGGAAGTATCGCCACGGTCATGGTGCTGGTGTGTATGCGACCTTTACTTTCTGTTTTGGGGACCCTCTGGACACGATGGACACCAGCTTCAAACTTGAGCTTCTTATAGCTGAGTGGACCGCTGATACTGGCTGCTGCGTGTCTGACGCCCCCTAAACAAACCAAATACACCACTGAAATGAGGGTGAAGGCACAAATCCATCCAAGCAGATATTATTATTAAGAGTTTATAGAGTCTTTGCGTATAGAAGTAGATAAATTTGTCAACCTAGTTCACTAGACATGGCCTCCAGAATTTCAAAGCCCCAGCCGTGGAAAGCAGCGAAGTTCTGATACATATCAAAGATCTCTGCGGTAAAGAGCATAGCTTCTTGACCTCCGACCCCCGCCGTGACCTCCAGGACCAGGTCGCTCACGTCTGATTCCTCCTCTGGGATCAGCAGAGATATAATCTGAAACACAGCAGTGAGTGTCTGTTTTTACTTGGTTTGACTTACTACATTTTTACTACTTTTTGTACTGCTTTAAAGTAATAATTTAATAGTAACAAATAAATAAATAAATAACCATGATTAAGTAAGTGTACATGCTGTTACTGATATATTGACAGTATATAACTGGATGTTTTTAATTCATTTATTCTTAAATAAATACAGTAAATGTAATCAGTCAATGAATTGAAAACGAACATATAAATTTACAAATTAATTAAAATTAAAAATTAATTAAATAATAATTAAATTAATACATATGTATTTAATAATTTAAATATATATATGAAATTATTTTAATCAATATATATATATAATTTTATTAAATATTTAATTGTATACACATATTTCTAATTCATTTACTAGTTACATTAAAAAAAAAAAAAACAAATATATTAACATATACATTTACTTGATAATGATTAAATATACATATATATAGTGTATAAATATTTTAAATTAAATACTAAATTAGTGCTATATATTAATTTCTAGTTTATGTATATTTACTAATACTTTATAATAATAACAAAATATACATGTAAAAAATGTATTGGTCCTAAAACAGTTTTAACATTGTTTTTACAGCATTTTTTTACTAATTTAAAGTAATAATAAATAAATAATCATGATCAAGTAAATGTACATGCTATTAATGTTATTTATAATGTATATTAACAGTATATAACTGGATGTTTTTAAATCATTTATTTTTAACAATACAGTAAATGAATTAGAAACGAACACACAAATATACAAAATGAATTGGAAATATTTTTTAAAAAATTATATAATTTATTTTTGAAAAAAGATATAATTTTGATAAATATTAATTTAAATTTATATATTTCTAATTCATTTACTGGTTACATTTAGTGTTTTGTTTAAAAATAAATAAATTAACACGTACATTTACTTGCTAATAATTATTTATGTTATGTATATTACATATCATATATAAATATTTTAAATGAAATAGTTAGCTCTATATATTAAAGTCTACTTTATATATATTTACTGATATTTTATAATAATAAATATAATTATATATAGGTTTTGGAATAAACTATAAAAATGACTCGGATATGTGAGATTTACCCATAAAGTGTATACATGTTATCCCTCTTATTCCTTGGTATACTTTAAAGTAAAAAGATCTCGGCTCTGTATGACAATCAATAAGGGTAATTTATTTAATAAAGGTGACTGAAATGTAAACGAGAGCCTTTCACACCTCCTCACCTTTTGTTTGAGGTCCTGAATGGCTGCTAGACAGGCTTCCTTCTCTGACTCTGCCAGTTCATGTAATTCAGGGTCATTGTCTGTAAGGAGATGCAGATGTAAATGAAATGGCTCTCCAGAAAGCTTTTAATTTCAGGTTTACTACCTTTCAGCAAGTCCTGTGTGTCCTCCAACTCCTTCTGTTTTTCCCCCAGGTCTTTGATTTTCTGTACCAAAGGTCCCAGTACAGAGAGATTAGTCCTTTTCATTTTCATATCCTCATCATCCAGAGGTTGGTTTTCAGCACTGATGGAGTCCAGCCATGTGTTATACTCCATCTCCTTCTTCTTCAGGTAGTCATGTAAAGACTTCTTGTTAAAGATCTCATCCACAGACAGTATCTTAGTGACCATCACAGACTGGGATGTATGAAAGGCTCTTTGAGTCTGTGGTATTGTGCTGTTAACAGTCCTGTGAATGGCTGGACATCTGCATACTGGTCCTCTAATGACTGTCCTGAACAGTGTCACATTCAGCAGCTGAAGACGAGAACTACAGCAAACGACAGCCATCTTTCCTCAAGTGCTGTCTTTAAAGTGATAAAAAGCTTTTACTACTCAAATGGTTTTCCAAACACAACTTTATTGGAGCCTACAGTTGACATCTATGAAGCACAACAACATTCACATGTCCTGTACGAAGCTCCTTTTCCGGGTAATTTTATTTTTCAAAATAAAAGTCGCCACCATTACAAACACATTGGGAATATAGATTCAAGACGTTCTGATATTTTATGCATTAGAAAGCTTTACATTGCCTAACAGTTAGTAACATTATATAAAATTAAAAATAAAATTAAAAAAATGTGAAGTTCATCATGATAGTTTATCAACACGGAACACATTACAAATTAAAAGTATTTATCTACTTGAATAATTGTAATTATTACCATTAAATATATCCTGTCTATAAAGTTTTAATAAAAATATAATTTATTATTAATTAACGTTATTATTTAGGCTTTTTATTTAACAACAAACCTATATCAATATAATATTTTAAAATAAAAGCCCGTGTCGTTTTTTTTTTTTTGAGGTAAACATTTATATAATTTTTAAATTAACGCGCTTTATATAAGCAATATATATTAACATAATATTCTAAAATCAAGACAATCTACTATTTATAAAATAATATAATTATTATTAATAATTCACAGTACCACCTGAAACCAGGAGATGGTAGTGTATTGCCGATGTTATATATTATAATAGTATATTAATATAATATTTCTAAATCAGGAAATCTACTATTTATAATATAACATTATTATAAATGATACTTTATTTATAATAAAGAATATACTATAATAAGTTCCAGTATCAAATCAAGCCAAAATGTACAAAAACCAACGATATCAACAATAACCAATAGATGGCGGTATTAGCAAAGTTATTTATTTAAGGTATACATAACATTTATAAATGTAGATAATCACGCTTTATATAATTTTATTAATTTCATTTACACGTTTTATTTCGGAGACTAATAAATGTTTGTGTTTGCATATACACGTATAATGAAGGTTATGAAAAGGTTTAATCCTCTGCAAAGTCATGCTGATTATTTGGAGGAATAACTTGGATTTGATCTATATGGGTCACACATCATGCCTCACGGATCAAACACTCGAGTATGCAGGGGCACGATGAATATACGCCATTTTTAAGCACAATATCAGTACCTAATTTTGGTAGACACATGTTTATTTCCAGCTGAAGAGGAAGGAAACCCAATCTGTGAATGTCATGATTCAGGGAATCTTTCTGCACAATACAAATATCTTTGTTCGCCCTCTGTGAGCTGCTGCACACCCCTGCCAATGAAGTTTGTCTTCATATGTCAAGAAGATTATAATGGACAATAACCATGCTTGTCTATTCATTACACAGATGCTCTCCAGTGGATATTGTTCTCTGGTTAGTTCAGATTCATAATTCCTCTGTGTATCTGCACATGTCACACACCCTCAAACATCTGACCGTCTCTGAGACACTGAAGGTGCGATTAAGAGTTACAAGTGACAGAAGTTTCACAAGAATGCTCTAATTTACACAGAATACAATAGTATGTCGTTCTGTTACATACACTCTTAAAAAAGGCTGGGTTAAAAACGACCCAATCGCTGGGTTAAAACAACCCAATCGCTGTGTTAAAACCAGCTCAGTCGCTGGGTTAAAACAACTCAGTCGCTGGGTTAAAACAACTCAATCGCTGTGTTAAAACAACTCAATCGCTGGGTTAAAACAACTCAGTCGCTGGGTTAAAACAACTCAATCGCTGTGTTAAAACAACTCAATCGCTGGGTTAAAACAACTCAGTCGCTGGGTTAAAACAACTCAATCGCTGGGTTAAAACAACTCAATCGCTGGGTTAAAACAACTCAATCGCTGGGTTAAAGCAACTCAATCGCTGTGTTAAAACAACTCAGTCGCTGGGTTAAAACAACTCAATCGCTGGGTTAAAGCAACTCAATCGCTGTGTTAAAACAACTCAGTCGCTGGGTTAAAACAACTCAATCGCTGGGTTAAAGCAACTCAATCGCTGTGTTAAAACAACTCAGTCGCTGGGTTAAAACAACTCAATCGCTGGGTTAAAACAACTCAATCGCTGGGTTAAAACAACTCAGTCACTGTGTTAAAACAACTCAATCGCTGGGTTAAAACAACTCAGTCGCTGGGTTAAAACAACTCAATCGCTGGGTTAAAGCAACTCAATCGCTGTGTTAAAACAACTCAGTCGCTGGGTTAAAACAACTCAATCGCTGGGTTAAAACAACTCAATCGCTGGGTTAAAACAACTCAATCGCTGTGTTAAAACAACTCAGTCGCTGGGTTAAAACAACTCAATCGCTGGGTTAAAACAATTCAGTCGCTGGGTTAAAACAACTCAGTCGCTGGGTTAAAACAACTCAGTCGCTGGGTTAAAACAACTCAATCGCTGTGTTAAAACAACTCAGTCGCTGGGTTAAAACAACTCAATCGCTGGGTTAAAACAACTCAGTCGCTGGGTTAAAACAACTCAATCGCTGGGTTAAAACAACTCAATCGCTGGGTTAAAACAACTCAGTCGCTGGGTTAAAACAACTCAGTCGCTGGGTTAAAACAACTCAATCGCTGGGTTAAAACAACTCAATCGCTGTGTTAAAACAACTCAATCGCTGGGTTAAAACAACTCAGTCGCTGGGTTAAAACAACTCAATCGCTGGGTTAAAACAACTCAATCGCTGGGTTAAAACAACTCAGTCGCTGGGTTAAAACAACTCAATCGCTGTGTTAAAACAACTCAGTCGCTGGGTTAAAACAACTCAGTCGCTGGGTTAAAACAACTCAGTCGCTGTGTTAAAACAACTCAGTCGCTGGGTTAAAACAACTCAGTCGCTGGGTTAAAACAACCCAATCGCTGGGTTAAAACAACTCAGTCGCTGGGTTAAAACAACTCAATCGCTGGGTTAAAACAATTCAGTCGCTGGGTTAAAACAACTCAGTCGCTGGGTTAAAACAACTCAGTCGCTGGGTTAAAACAACTCAATCGCTGTGTTAAAACAACTCAGTCGCTGTGTTAAAACAACTCAATCGCTGGGTTAAAACAACTCAGTCGCTGGGTTAAAACAACTCAGTCGCTGGGTTAAAACAACTCAATCGCTGGGTTAAAACAACTCAATCGCTGGGTTAAAACAACTCAGTCGCTGTGTTAAAACAACTCAATCGCTGGGTTAAAACAACTCAATCGCTGTGTTAAAACAACTCAATCGCTGGGTTAAAACAACTCAATCGCTGGGTTAAAACAACTCAATCGCTGTGTTAAAACAACTCAATCGCTGGGTTAAAACAACTCAATCGCTGTGTTAAAACAACTCAATCGCTGGGTTAAAACAACTCAATCGCTGGGTTAAAACAACTCAGTCGCTGGGTTAAAACAACTCAATCGCTGGGTTAAAACAACTCAATCGCTGGGTTAAAACAACTCAGTCGCTGGGTTAAAACAACTCAATCGCTGTGTTAAAACAACTCAGTCGCTGTGTTAAAACAACTCAGTCGCTGGGTTAAAACAACTCAGTCGCTGGGTTAAAACAACCCAATCGCTGGGTTAAAACAACTCAGTCGCTGGGTTAAAACAACTCAATCGCTGGGTTAAAACAACTCAGTCGCTGGGTTAAAACAACCCAATCGCTGGGTTAAAACAACTCAGTCGCTGGGTTAAAACAACTCAATCGCTGGGTTAAAACAACTCAGTCGCTGGGTTAAAACAACTCAATCGCTGGGTTAAAACAACTCAGTCGCTGGGTTAAAACAACTCAATCGCTGGGTTAAAACAACTCAGTCGCTGGGTTAAAACAACTCAATCGCTGGGTTAAAACAACTCAGTCGCTGGGTTAAAGCAACTCAATCGCTGGGTTAAAACAACTCAGTCGCTGGGTTAAAACAACTCAATCGCTGTGTTAAAACAACTCAGTCGCTGTGTTAAAACAACTCAGTCGCTGGGTTAAAACAACCCAATCGCTGGGTTAAAACAACTCAGTCGCTGGGTTAAAACAACCCAATCGCTGGGTTAAAGCAACTCAATCGCTGTGTTAAAACAACTCAGTCGCTGGGTTAAAACAACCCAATCGCTGGGTTAAAACAACTCAGTCGCTGGGTTAAAACAACTCAATCGCTGGGTTAAAGCAACTCAGTCACTGTGTTTGTCCATTTTCAACCCAACTTGGGTTGTTTTTAACCCGGCATTTTTTAGAATGTACTATTTACTGAGTTATTTTTTTTAAAGAACTTTCAAATATGTACTGTATAATACTTATGAATAAATATAACCCAGCTAACAAAAAAATGTTCTAATAACGTTATTTCTGAATGTTTCCTGAACGTTCAAAATGTTTGATTTTTTGTTTTTGTTTTTTGTTTCGAACATTAAAGGAACATTCCATTTGATTATTTTGGAAATGTTACATTCGGAAACATTATGGAAATGTTACATTTGAATGTTTTCTGAACATTCTGAAACAAGTAGTAACATTTACGCTAAAAAACATTACGAACGTCCAACTAAAACAATTCAGGAAAAAAAAAAAAAAACGACGAGAATACTTTTTGTGCGCCAAAAAACCCCCAAAATAACGACTTTATTCAACAATATCTAGTGATGGACGATTTCAAAACACTGCTTCATGAAGCTTTACGAATCATTTGTTTAGAATCAGTGGTTCAGAGCGCCAAAATCACATGATTTCAGTAAACGAGGCTTCGTTACGTCATAAGCGTTCTGAAACTTCAATGTTTCACGTGACTTTGGCAGTTTGATATGCACTCTGAACCACTGATTCGAAACAAATGATTCGTAAAGCTTCATGAAGCAGTGTTTTGAAATCGCACATCACTAGATATTGTTGAATAAAGTCGTTATTTTGTTTTTTTGGCGCACAAAAAGTATTCTCGTCACTTCATAACATTAAGATTGAACCACTGTAGTCACATGAACTGTTTTAAATACGTCTTTAGCAGCTTTCTGGGCATTGAAAGTGTTGATTATCTTGCTGTCAATGCAGGCCTCACTGAGCCATCGGATTTTATGAAAAATATCTTAATTTGTGTTCTGAAGATGAACGAAGGTCTTACAGGTGTGGAACGACATGAGGGTGAGTAATTAATGACATAATTGTCATTTTTCAATACATTATTGAAGACCAGATAGCTTTGAACAAACGTTACTGAATGAAGATTTGTTGATAACTTTGAGAGAACCTTGCCAGAACGTTCTTTTGTACCTTATAGTAGAGTGAACTGCAAGAAAAGTGTTTACAAAACTAAAAAATGATTTGTCAATCACAGCACCAAAGCACACTTATTCATTAATCTACTCTCACAAATTGTTACAACCTCCTGCTCTGTTGTTACATTCGTCTCCTCAAGGAACTATAAATGTGTTAACTGTAATGGCGTGTGAGTCCAGACGGATCACGATGTAAAGCATGCGGCGCTTAACCAGGCTGAACTCTATTGACAGAGAGCCATTGATTCAAAGAGGAATTTGGAGCAACTTCACGCAGCTATCGACGCAGTCATCACATTCAGCATGAATGAGGCCAGAGCTGCGACACACACACACACACACACAGAGAGAGAGAGAGAGAGAGAGAACATCCTGCAAACTCTGCGCAATGACATGCGGGACGTTTCGGAAAACGCGAAGAACCATGTAAGTACGTCACGTGCGTCACGACTGTGTTTGAAACACTAGATTACTGCATACTGTACAGTATAATTTTGCACGTAAATTATAATATTATTAAAATATAATCAAATATAATTATATATACATATATATTATTATATGTGTGTGTGTGTGTGTGTGTGTATTTTTTAAATAAATAAACAATTGAATTAAAAATGCTTAATACATATTATATATAATATTTATAAATAACATATTACTACTTAAACTATTTAAGTTTGAAGTATTTATATATATATATAAATGTATAAATAAAAGTATAAATATATATATATATTAAAATCAATAATATAATTTTCTTTACATATACTATACTATACATATTATATGTAATATTTAGAAATAATATATTCTTATGTAGTATATATATATATATATATATATATATAATTTAATGATCAACTTTCTTTACATATTATATATAATATTTATAATTTATAATATATTAGTATTTATTCTAATAATAGATTAGTAATTTATTCAATAATTTAAAATGAAATAATTAATTTAAGAACGTATATAAAATATTATATATTAAAATAAGTAATTTAATTACAAATTTTCTTTATATATTATAATATATTATACATATTATATATAATATTTATAATTTATAATATATTAGTATTTATTCTAATAATATATTAGTAAATTATTCAATAATTTAAAATGAAATAATTAATTTAAGAACGTATATAAAAAATACTATATATTAAAATAAATAATTTAATGACAAATGTTCTTTATATATTATAATATATTATACATATTATATATAATATTTATAATTTATAATATATTAGTATTTATTCTAATAATAGATTAGTAATTTATTCAATAATTTAAAATGAAATAATTAATTTAAGAACGTATATAAAAAATACTATATATTAAAATAAATAATTTAATGACAAATTTTCTTTATATATTATAATATATTATACATATTATATATAATATTTATAATTTATAATATATTAGTATTTACTCTAATAATATATTAGAAATTTATTCAATAATTTTAAATGAAATAATTAATTTAAGAACGTATATAAAATATTATATATTAAAATAAATAATTGAATGACAAATTTTCTTTATATATTATAATATATTATACATATTATATATAATATTTATAATTTATAATATATTAGTATTTATTCTAATAATATATTAGTAATTTATTCAATAATTTAAAATGAAATAATTAATTTAAGAAAGTATTTAAAAAAATATTATATATTAAAATAAATAATTTAATGACAAATTTTCTTTATATATTATACATATTATATATAATATTTATAATTTATAATATATTAGTATTTATTCTAATAATATATTAGTAATTTATTCAATAATTTAAAATGAAATAATTAATTTAAGAATGTATATAAAAATATTATATATTAAAATAAATAATTTAATGACAAATTTTCTTTATATATTATAATATATTATACATATTATATATAATATTTATAATTTATAATATATTAGTATTTATTCTAATAATAGATTAGTAATTTATTCAATAATTTAAAATGAAATAATTAATTTAAGAATGTATTTAAAAAAATATTATATATTAAAATAAATAATTTAATGACAAATTTTCTTTATATATTATAATATACATATTATATATATAATATTTATAATTTATAATATATTAGTATTTATTCTAATAATATATTAGTAATTTATTCAATAATTTAAAATGAAATAATTAATTTAAGAATGTATATAAAAATATTATATATTAAAATAAATAATTTAATGACAAATTTTCTTTATATATTATAATATATTATACATATTATATATAATATTTATAATTTATAATATATTAGTATTTATTCTAATAATAGATTAGTAAATTATTCAATAATTTAAAATGAAATAATTAATTTAAGAATGTATTTAAAAAAATATTATATATTAAAATAAATAATTTAATGACAAATTTTCTTTATATATTATAATATACTATACATATTAAATATAATATTTATAAATACTATAGTATTATGTAGTATAAAAAATAAATTAAATAATTTAAGTTTGATAAAATCAAGAAAAGACTATCAGCAGTAGTGTTTTGTGAATAAATTAACTGAACAAACAAGAACACTTTCAGCTGAATGTTGGCCAGTTTGTACGCAGCCCACATGCTGTTTCAGTTCAGAGCTCCACAGGCGATCCCGTGAGAAATCCCCAAAATATCTGGCAGATTCCTCTTTAACATCCCACTAATGTGCTGTTAAGAAGCTTCATTCAGTGCAGCGAGTTTCACTGGTGCCAGAGAACGTGACCTCGGTGGCAGATGGGTTTGCTAAATGTGTGCCACCCCATACTGTGAACAATCTGCTCCTTCTTATCAGCGCCAAAACCAGTTCTGAATGCAGAATCTACTGCACACTGTCTTCATTTGTTTCAGTGTTAAAGTCGGCATGAAATGGATGTTGCTATAGTCTTTTCTTCTCTATTGTGACGTATATCCGAGTGAAGCGCTTCTCAAACAAGAACAAATGCAGGGCGGGGCTTGATTTTGTTCATGGGGAATCGATTGGATGGTTGTGGTTTGCTATTGGTGGATCTCATGTGAGTGACAGGTTGCCCCGCCCTCGTCATCAGAGAAGAGATGCTGTAAGAGGGAGGGGTTCAAGATTACGAGAAACATGAATTTAAATCATTTATAATAAACACTGCAATATTGCATAAAAAAATCCATGACTTTAAAGCATCTGTTTTGGTTCTGCACTAAATATTGACCGTAAACTGTCAGTCAAGCATGTGTTGTTTGCTGTGGCTCTGCTGTTGTTTCAGCATGTTTGCATAACTGCTGCATAAATTACACGCTTCACCTTTAAATAAAAAAGGGCCCACCCATGTTTTTGGAGGCCCAGCCAAACGGTAAATTCTGCCTACGCCCCGATGTTCAGACATGTAACACATGGTAAAGCGATGATCTTCCAGCCATGACGGAGCCTTCCACTGGCAATAACTTAAAATTAATTAGCTAGACATTCTTGGCCTCTTCTGACCTCACGGTTATCCCACTCCACCTAACGCACTTTGTTCTGATAGTGTTGAGAAGACACACATGACCCGTGTGCCCGGAGACCCCACGGCCCGGCTGTGAACTATCGGAGGGATGAGAGGAATTAATCGTCTTTCCATTCCTGTGAAAACAAGGTTAAGCCCTGCAAATATGTGATGAATGACGGCTGTGATGCAGTTTCACTCTCTGAGTCTGTAGAATAATAAGCAGAGATACTGTATGTTTTGATAAATGAGGTCTGAGGAAAACGAGGTTCAGATAAACAGAGAGAAAGATTCATCTGAGAGAGTTCAGAGCTCATGTTTCAGTCAGAAGAGAAACTGAATAATTACTGCGTTTATTAACACAAACATCACTGTTATTAATGTCACTGTATAGCAGAGTTGTGCTATCCATCTGTCCATCCATCCATCCATCCATCCATTCATCCATCCATCCATCCATCCATCCATCCATCTGTCCATCCATCCATCCATCCATCCATTTATCCATCCATCTGTCCATCCATCCATCCATCCATCTGTCCATCCATCCATCCATCCATCCATCCATCCATCCATTCATCTGTCCATCTGTCCATCTGTCCATCCATCCATCCATCCATCTGTCCATCCATCCATCCATCCATCCATCCATTCATCTGTCCATCTGTCCATCCATTCATCCATTCATCCATCCATCTGCCCATCCATCCAGCCATTCATCCATTCATCCGTCCATCTGTCCATCCATACATCCATCCATCCATCCATCCATCCATCCATCCATCTGTCCATCCATCCATCCATCCATCCATCCATCCATCCATCCATTTATCCGTCCATCTGTCCATCTGTCCATCCATTCATCCATCCATCTGTCCATCCATCCAGTCATTCATCCATTCATCCGTCCATCTGTCCATCCATCCATCCATCCATCCATCCATACATCCATCCATCCATCCATCCATCCATCCATCCATCCATCCATCCATCCATCCATTCAACCATCTGTCCATCCATCCATCTATCCATCCATCCATCCATCCATCCATCCATCTGTCCATCCATCCATCTATCCATCTGTCCATTCATTCATCCATTCATCCATCTGTCCATCCATCCATCCATCCATCCATTCATCCATCTGTCCATCCATCTATCCATCCGTTCATCCATCATTCCAACCATCCATTCATCCATCCATTCAACCATCCGTCCATCCATCCGTCCGTCCGTCCATCCAGCCATCCATCCATCCATCTGTCCATCCATCCATTCATTCATCCATCCATCCATCCATCCATCCATCCATCCATCCATCCATCTATCCGTTCATCCATCTGTCCATCCATCCATCCATCCATCCATCCATCCATCCATCCATCCATCCATCCATTCATCCATCTGTCCATCATCCATTCATCCATCCATCCATCCATCCATCCATTTCTATCTATCCACCATCCATCCATCCATCTATCCGTTTCTATCCATCCGTTTCTATTTATCCATTCATCCATCTGTTTCTATCTATCTATCTATCTATCTATCTATCTATCTATCTATCTATCTATCATCATCATCCATCCATTTCTATCTATCATCCATCATCCATCCACCCATCCATCCATTTCTATCTATCCGTTCATCCATCTGTTTCCATCTATGTATCTATCTATGTATCTATCTATCTATCTATCTGTCCGTCCATCTGTCCCATTTTATGTGTGAAAGTCTAAACCCATGAAGTGCCTGTAGAAGGCTGACAAATACATTTCCTTCGCAAGATAAAAATGGCATTTTTGGTTTCTGCAGTATAGAGTTCTGAACATCCGTGTTTACAGAAACCCTCACACATAGAGCACTACCTGCTGTTTGATTCCCATCGCTCACTAGGACATAAGCTGAGGGTCATCAAAACATTACGTGACAGAGTGAACACTACAGAGCGGCGGAGAGTTCAGGGCAGAGGAAGGCGAGCATGTGAAGGAAGCGCTGAAAAGCTGCGGATTCCACAAGTGGGCCTTTATGAAAACATCTGAAATGTCAGACGGAGACTCCAGACCAGTGAGCAGAGAGACGGAAGAACAGATGTAAAAACATTGTCAACCCTTATAACTATAACATCAGGAAAACACCAGACGATGTTAAATAAACAAATCATTTTGGTTCACTTGAAACTTACGGACACAAAACGTCAAAACACCAGAAGAATCAGACAACAAAGCATCATAGTTTATTGCTTGTGTGAGAAAGAAAGAGGAGAACCGCCTGAAGACACTCATGTACCTGCGTCTATAGAGTCACTTGCTGAACTATAATATATAGATTTTGGAGAACAGATAGTTTGTGAAAACAGTAGACGAGAAACTCATGATGTTGAGTCTCATGATGTAGAGCTGTAATGCGTTTAACCCTTGAGTAAGAGTCAGTCTTTCACCTATTTGCACAAATGTATAACTTTTCCTGAAGTTCAAACTGAGAAAATATGTGACTGAAGTGACTTTGAATGTGGAATGGTTGTTGTTGCCAGATGAGCTGGTCTGAGTATTTCACAAACTGCTGATCTACTGGGATTTTCAATTCAGTTCAGTTCACATTTATTTGTATAGCGCTTTTCACGATACAAATCGTTTCAAAGCAGCTTTACAGAGAGCGCATGTCAACATTACTATTTAGAGAATGCAGTTAGCTAACAATGTAATAATTTAGCAACAATCACTGTTAGCAGTTTAATTGAAGGTCGAAGCAATGAGCTCCTGGAAATAATGAATTACATATTAACAATATTAACAATTTTTACACATAATCATCTCTAGTGTTTACTGAGAATAGTCTGAAAAAGAGAAAAGATCCAGTGAGCGTCAGTGTTCTGTGGGTGAAAATGCGCTGTTGATGCCAGAGGTCAGAGGAGAATGAGCAGACTGGTTCAGCTGATGGAAAGGCAACAGGAACTCAAACTAGAATGTACATTTCCTGGAAAAAAATGTGAGTGGCAAAACTCGGCACTCAGTTGCTAGGGAGTTTATAGAAAGTTGCTAGGGTGTTGCTAGGCGGTTGCTTGGGTATTCTTGGTGGTTGCTAAGCAGTTGCTAAGGTATCCTAGGTGGTTGCTAGGGTGGTTGGTATGGTAACTGTGGTGGTTTCTAGGCGATTACTAGGATATCCTGGTTGGTTGCTGGGGTGTTTCTAGGCAGTTGCTAAGATGTTCTTGGTGGTTGCTTGGGTGTTCTGCATGGTTGCTATGGTGTTGCTAGGTGGTTGCTATGGTAACCTGGGTGGTTGCTATGGTGTTTCTAGGCAGTTGCTAAGATGTTCTGGGTGGTTACTAGGGTGTTGCTAGGCGGCTGGTAGTTGTCACAGATAGTTACTAATGAATTTTTAAGCATGTTTTAGCACTTAGCTAATTGCTATTAGCATGTAGCAGTTGCTAAGATGTTTTGGGTGGTTGCTTGGGTGTTCTGCATGGTTGCTATGGTGTTGCTAGGTGGTTGCTATGGTGTTTCTAGGCAGTTGCTAAGATGTTCTGGGTGGTTGCTTGAATGTTCTTGAATGTTGCGATCCTATCTGACTTATTATAGCAACCTGAGTCGTAACAAAGCACTGTTCGCCAGAGGAGAACTGGCCCCCCGACTAAGCCTGGTTTCTCCCAAGGTTTTTTTCTCCTTTTTAACACCTGTTTGCCACCTGATGTCACCTGTTGGAGTTTGGGTTCCTTGCCGCTGTCGTCTTTGGCTTGCTTAGTCGGGGACACTTGATATTTGATATTCAACAGTGCTTTGATCTGCCTGCATTGACACTATTCTTTAAGAGCTGCTGTGCAGCCAAAATAATGTACCAGTTATCACTGTAAAGCTGCTTTGACACAATCTACATTGTAAAAAGTGCTATATAAATAAAGGTGACTTGACTTGACTTGGTTGCTAGGGTGTTGCTAGGCGGCTGGTAGTTGTCACAGATAGTTACTAATGAATTTTTAAACATGTTTTAGCACTTAGCTAATTGCTATTAGCATGTAGCAGTTGCTAACATGTTCTGGGTGGTTGCTAAGGTGTTGCTTGTTGGCTGCTATGCTGTTACTAGGGTGTTCTGGGTGGCTGCCAGGGCTTTTCTAAGCAGTTGCTAAGATGTTCTCGGTGGCTGCTAGGGTGTTGCTAAGGTGCTCTGGGTTGTTTCTAAGGGGTTGCTAGGTGGCTGCTAGGCGGTTACTAAGATACTCTGCATGGTTTCAAGGCAGTTGTAAGGATGTCCTGGGTGGTGGATAGGGTGTTGCTAGGTGCTTATTAGCACGTTCTTAGCATGATTTAACTAATCACTATTAGCATGTAGCTATTCACTGCTAGCATGTGTAGCATGTTGGACGTCCTGTTTGCTAGCATGAGTCAAAAGAGCTATGTCTCTACGATGTTCTGAAGCAGAGATATAGGTCTCGCTAAACGGTTGCTAGGGTACTCTGTTTGGTTGCCAGGAAGTGGCAGCTGCCAATGATGATACTCAAAGGCTCCTTGCCATTATGAATGATATAAACCAACCGCAATGCCTCTATGACATTGGGATTTGAAGATATCCCTCATTGGATTTGGGTTGCTAGGGTGCTCTAAATGGTTGCTAGGGCATGGCTAGAGAGGTAGTAGGTTAAACTAATAGACTGGATTTCTGACCAAATCAAAAGAGCCAAACTCACGTATCTCTATGACGCTCTGATTCATTTATATCTCTCTCATCTATTTTTTTAATGTGATTATGGGGTGGTTGCTAGGGTGCTGTAACCGGTTGCTAGGGTGTGACCATGAAGATTTTAGGCCATTACTTATTGGCTTCTTAATAAGATAAGTCAAATGAGAGAGTGAGAGAGAGAGAATGAGAGCGCGAGATGCATGTGTGTGTGTGAAACAAAAACACACAGATTCCGCCATTGTATTTCTATGGGATTTTTTGACTCACTTTTTCATCCGCTGTGTGAACAGCGTCACTCCAATCTCTTAGAAAAGAGAAATCACACACCTCTCCTCGATGAGCCGGTTGATTTGACACCTCATTCTATGACGGGAGGATTAGCGCGCCAAACTTTTGTCTAGAAGAATAATAATAAGTACGCAAGAGAACAATAGCGATGCATTGCCTTTGGCGAGCACCACTAATAAGCAACTGAGGTCTGCAAAAGAGCGTCTCTGGACGCACAACACGTCGAAGCACTGAGAACAGCAAACTGAGGCTACAAATTCAAGGGTCAGAATTTGGCGTAAGCAACATGAAAGCATGAATCATCCTGCCTTGTATCAGCGGTTCAGGCTGCTGCTGCTGTAATGGTGTGAGGGATTTTCTTGACACACGTTGGGTACCAACTGAGCATCATCTAAACACCACAGCTGACCTGAGTATTGATGCTGACCTGTCCGTGCCTTTATGACCATCTACTTCCAGCAGGATAACACACCGTCACAAAGCTCTAGTTCTCTAAACTCAAATGACCTTCACAGTCACCAGATCTCAATCCAATAGAGCAGGTTTGGGATGCGCTGGAACAAGAGATTCACATCATGCATGTGCAGCTGATAAATCTGCAGCAACTGTGTGATGGTATCATGTCAATATAGACCAAAATCTCTGAGGAATGTTTCTAGCACATTGTTGAATCTGTGCCATGAAGAATTAAGGCAGATCTGAAGGCAAAAGGGAGGTCTAACCCAGTTCTAGCAAAGTGGCCAGTGTGTGTTTCCCAGCCTTATAATATAAACCCCAAAATATTTTGTTTCTAAAATTTAGAACACATTTAAATATCACACATAATGCCGTTTCTTTTTATTCATTAAAGGCTTTTTTTTTTTTTTTGCTTAAAGCAGACGTATAATGCCTCTTTCACAAGATATAAGTCCCCAGAAGTTTCAGCTCAAAATACCCCACAGATCATTTATTATAGCTTGTCAAACTTGCACGCCAAAAAACACGCCGTTTTTGTGTGTGTCCCTTTAAATGCAAATGAGCTGCTGCTCCCCGCCCCCTTTCCAGAAGAGGGCGGAACTTTAACAGCCCACGCTTCCGTTGCTCTTCTCTGAAGCAGCCCAACATGGCCTTTGTTTGTTCTCGGGGGGAGGGGTTTATGTAAATTTTAGGGTTTGTGATGTCACAAACCCAGGAAGAAGCTCGTTGTAGTCCCTACCAGCCGTTTAAAAAGCGATTTCTGTAAACGAAAATATCTCCCTTTGCATTGAACTTTGAGCGTCGTAACTTTATGCTCAAACAGCAACATTACACACTAACTAAAGTTTAAAAAAAAAGTGAAATCATAATCGACCACCCCTTTAAAGTGGATTTTTAGCTTACCCTAATGGTAGTAACCAGATTTTCTTTAGGTTAAAGTGGAGGCTTTTTTCCACAACTGATTAGATCATGTCCAGTTGCTCCGGAGTAGATTTTCCTAATGATTTTAAGAACAGCCGACACACTATGTCCAGTCATGGGGTAATAAGCACTCTTCTGAGTAAACGTCTGTGAAACTTTCCAAAGTTTGTGTAGGCCTTGTTTCCCAGGTCGTCTGGAGTGCCAGCGGTGCGGACAGGGCAGCTAGTCAGGAGGAATATAAGCAGCTTAAGGGTGACGAAGCAAATGTTTTTCATGACAGTCACACATTTTCTCATTAGTGTACAAATATTTAAAATGATCAGCATAGTCATAACTCTCCGATACTAGTGGCAGAACTCACGTACACACAGACACGCACAAGTTCAGGTAAGAAACATGACGTGGGACTGTATGCGCATTGCTTTCATGGAATTGTGGTTTAGGTGATTTTATGTAAGTTTCTTTGTGTTTTGTAAATGATCTGGTTGAATAACATTCACTTTTGCATGTAGCATGAAGAATGTTTCTGACATGTCGAGGTCTGGTGGGCTTAAATGGAAGGTCATAAGACTAACCTTATAAGAGTCAGGCTATTGTGTTTCTCTGGAGAATTGGCCTAGAGGGCAAAAGTCATGTGATGTATTGACTTTAGACTTAAAGTCACTGATGTTGTTATTCTAGCTGTGTTTATCATGACTAATTTGCAACTTGGTTCTGCATGTGATTTTACTGCTGAGACCGTATTTCTACCACGGTTTGCCTGTGCTGCGTCAGAACTCAAGATAAATCTTCCTTTCCCATCATCTTTTCTCAAGCTGCATATATAGAGAGCAGATAGTTTTGTTTTTACCTCATGAAGGCCTTTTTAGTGTCAGCACTTATCAAAGAATGTATATTCTGCAAAAAAAAAAAAAAGATTTCCCCTTTCAATTAAAGGGGAAGTTCACCCAAAAATATTTACTCACCCTCGAGTTTTCCAAAACCTGTATGAGTTCTGTTGAACACAAAAGAAGATATTGTGAAAAATGTTGGCTACAAAACAGTTTCTGTTTTTTTTTTTTATACTATGGAAGTCAATGGGGACCAAAAACTATCTGGTTACCAACATTCTTGAGGGTGAGTATGATTTTATTTTTAGCTAAACTATTCCTTTAAAGGATCAGTTCACTTGAGAATTCAAATTTCCTGATAATTTACTCACCCCCATGTTATCCGAGATGATTCTTCAGTGGAAAAGAAATGAAGGGTTCTGAGAAAAACATTCCAGGATTTTTCTCCATATAATGGACTTCACTGGGGTTCAACGGGTCGAAGGTCCAAATGTCAGTTTCAGTGCAGCTTCTACACGAGAAACCAGCTTCTTTTTATGAGAAACCATAAAAATTATATACTTTTTAACCACAAATGCTCGTCTTGCACTGCTCTGAGATGCGCCACGCATTACGTAATCATGTTGGAAAGGTCACGCGGAAGTACTGCGGAAGTATGAAAAACTCTCATTTTCTCCTCCAAATTCAAAACTGTCGGACATCGTTGTTTTACGTTTTTTTGTAAAGGCCGTTTGACTTAGTCTTCGCACGTTCGCTTTGTAGACACTGGATCTGTACTTCCAACGTGATTACGTAATGCAGTGCAAGACGAGCATTTGTGGTTAAAAAGTATTTTAATTGCATTTTTAAAAAAAATGACTGATGGTGATGTTTCTAAATGATTTTATCAGATGGTCCAGATGATATGTTGTCAGCTGGTTCACCAGCAGTACAGTCACATTCAGCATGGGTCACTGGGTCGGTTGAACCAAGTTTCCTCTTGTTGTCTTTGGCTCTTGTGACTCAGGTAATAGTGGGATGAGGACAATAGAGCATGGTGTGTTTTGAGTGGACGTCAGGATACTCCTCCCTCAGAAGGTTCAGCAGGAAGACTCTTTTCATGCCTGTAGATAACAATCAGGGATGTAGGAACGATCCGCTCCATGCTTGTGTGCTTTCTGCTAGTGTGACTTCTGTAAAATCTGTCAGATTTACAAACACATCTGCATCTGACAATGCTTTTGTTCCAGTTATTTTATATAATTCTGGATTTATAAACACCTGTCCAGAACTATTAATCAAGTCACATTTCAATATAATGCAAAAAAGTACAAAGAGCATAACAGAAGTAGGTATAACCAAAAGAAACATGACCAGCAAGCGGAAACCTGTTTTACACACCTTTATGTTACTATGAGTAATCAGCTCAAACTCCTTTTATGAGTCTATCCACAAAGCATGCTGGACATGAACAGAGTGGCATTGTGGTTGGTTAGCTGGGCAGGTGTTGATATGTATTTACTAAAGATTTCTAGGATGTTGCCTAGATCTCTTTTAGAGTTGCTAAGGCGTAGGGTGTTCTGGTTTTAAATATGTCCTCTAAGTTGACCCAGGCCGAGGAGTGACGGAGCGGCTCTGATTTCATTTCACATGGCACAGAGATTGCTGCGCTGCCATGTGCTCAGCTCCTGTTCCTCTGTCCTGCCATGTACGTCACGTACCGCAGATTTAATGTGCCTTTGGACACGTAAGAGCTCCACATCCAAACCTGAGATATTCAGTCACGACTCCCGAACAAAAGCAGGTATTCAAAAGAGATATATTAAATGAAAATATTTTTAATGAGCAGATCACATCAAAAAACAAAACAAAAAGATAAATCTATTTTACAAGAATATTTCCTTTTTTTAAAACCATGCGTCTGCTCACCAAGGCTGCGTTTATTTAATTCAGTAAAAACAGTAATATTGTAAAATATTATTGCACTGTTTTCTGTTTGAATATATTTTATAAAGTAATTTATTTCTGTGATTCAAAGCTGAATTTTCAGCATCATTACTCCAGACTTGATCCTTCAGAAATCATTCTGATATGATGATTTGATGCTTAAGAAACATTTATGATTATTATCAATGTTGAAAACATTTTTTCCAAGATTCTTTGATGAATAGAAAGTTCAAAAGAACAGCATTTATCTGAAATACAAAGCTTTTTTAACATTATACACTACCGTTCAAAAGCTTGGGGTCAGTAAGAATCTTTATTTTTATTTTTTTGAAAAGAAATTAAAGAAATTAATACTTTTATTCAGCAAGGATGCATTAAATCGATCAAAAGTGACAGTAAAGACATTTATAATGTTACAAAAGATTATATTTCAGATAAATGCTGTTCTTTTGAACTTTCTATTCATCAAAGAATCCTGAAAAAATAAAAAAATATATATATATTGCACACAATAAATGTTTCTTAAGCATCAAATCATCATATCAGAATGATTTCTGAAGGCTGGAGTAATGATGCTGAAAATTCAGGAATAAATTACACTTTACTATATATTCACATAGAAAACAGCTGATTTACAATGGAATAATATTTCACAGTTTTATTGTATTTTTAATTTTAAATACATGTATATATTTAAGAAATATATCTTATATTTATATAAAAAATATCTTATATAAATATATATTTATACATACATGCATATATTTCTTAAATATATATATGTATGCGTGTGTATTTATATATACATAATAATTATACACAGAACAAACACATATATTACATATGCATTATATACAGTATATATATAGGCTACATAAATTAAATATATATATATATATATATATACACACATACATAAACACATTACATGTTATATATCAGTAATTATGTTTGCTATTCCCACCCCACTCAATGACACAATGTCCTTCACCCTTCCTCTTCCGGATCATTACCACAGTGTATAGCGGTGAAGTCTGGTGGCCGTCAGTCTAAATGCTACAAGTTTGTTGCACTCATTTTCAAGCCGATGGTATCAAACAGATGTTATATTACCCAAGAAGAGCTTGTTTTTGTCCCCTCTCACTTTCTCTGGATGTTTACTTGTTAAACCTCATATCCATGAAGGGACTGTCTCACTCAAACCACGGCTGCTTTTAGACTAGACAGGGAGTAGGTGGAAGCGGTCGCTTAGTCTAACCACACGCTTATATTCGCCCAAAAGAATACAACACGGTTGCCAGTTCTATTTTAAACATACAAATTCATCTGACACAGAACCCAACCTACAGACGTAAACAAGTCTTTGAAAATGAACATCATCCTCGTTTACTGGACTCACGTTTGCCAGATTTTTAGTGCCAGGGGGCATAGATAAAATAACAGCAATAACTGAACATACAGTTTGCATTAACTTCTTCAGCACATGAAAAACTGTAGCATTCTGTAGACAGACATCACACGTCCTTGAAAAGCTGACACAAAACACCTTCAGGAATGTCTCAAAGTGCAGCTGTGTCCTGATGGGAGTTGTGGGATCTCACACGGAAGGTGTGCATCTCCACACTTCAACAAAACAGCAGATGTTTGTCATTGTCAACAGGCAAGGCGAAGTGCAAAGTTTGTCCTTTAGGAGACAGATGTCAAAAGAATCTCAGCAGTGCTTAAAGGGAGAAAGACTACATCTATTACAGAAGATCTGCATGTCATATTTGTGTGCAAATGTTAGTTAATAGATGATCAGTATCTCATGGGAATGAATGATAATTCATATTCAGAGATTGAAAAAAATTGAGTTTCTATTTTTATGGAATATTGCATTATTTATTTTTTCATATCATTAAAAAAAAAAAAAAAAAAAAATCATATTCCACGTAATCTTGAATCAGAATATCTTCCCCTTCCTCTTGCAGCGACATCTCTTCTTTACTCTGATGACGAGGGCGGGGCGACCTGTCAACCATCCAATCAATTCCCCACAGAGAAAATCAAGCCCCGCCCTACATTTATTCTTGTTTGCGAAGCCGTTTCGCTCGGATATACGTCACAACAGGGAAGAAAAGACAATCACAGCTTCCGTTTCAAGGCAAATTTAAGGCTGCGTCCGAAATCGTATACCCTCGTTTTGAATATATAACAATTTCACGAACGCTAAAAAGTATGTTATATAGTATGAATGTGTGTAGTAGCTATAAATGTAATGTGGACGTACTACAGTCGCCATGTTGTCATTATTATCATGTGACCTACCAGCATCACTTTACTGCCATTCACAAATCTTCTGCTGTGGCCTTTTGGGATAGTATAGTTAACTTTTTACACGTACACGAGGGTCACCCACAGTGATTTCGTCATCAGAAGAGTACTGTACGCACACCGCCGGATAACTATATGCGCGTTTCTTTCTTTTTTTTTGCAGTAATTAGTTTATCCACAAGGTGGCAACCGTGCTCTGTGGGCGTCGATTCACAAGGTAGTCCGGCATAAACAGAACAGGAACGCATGCAAGCTACAGCGACAATGGAGGCCGACATAGACGAGAGATTGTGCGAAGAGGTTAGAACGTACCCTCATTTGTACAACTCTAGCATGAAAGAATACAATGTTTAACTCGTGGCGAGAAATTGCTCAAAACTGCGTCGAACGCCTGTGTACGAGTCAAATGAAGCGCACTTTGCAAGGTTGTGCGTTCAGCAAAAAAACTAAGTATACCCAGGGCTTTACTTTAACTGTTCAAATATTATATTATTTAATTAATAATAATAAAAAAATTAATTTAGTCTGTTAAGTCATAAGAAAGCACTTTAACAGAAGGGTCTCCAAACTTTTAATTTGTACTGCATATATGCTCTATGAAAAGTTTTTAGTACTACATGAAATAATCATAATATTTGTTGATGTAATTACTGAAATGGTAGAGATGAAGTATATCGAGCTGTGTTGTAGTCCCGCTCTCATCATCATCATCATCATCATTTGAGTATGGACTGGGACAGTCCCTCCTCACAGCTCGTGCCTGTGTTGAGCTCTCTCGCGCTCTTTCCACTCCACGCTGTCTCTTCTGCTGTCCGTACGTGAAGGTAAGGGCTCGATTTTACTACAGTACAACTCACTTCACATATGTAAACTTTTATTGCTCGCATTACTGTTGTAATAGTTCTCGTTTTAGAACTGTATTTTCAAACACCGACAGTAAAAAGATGAACAACGGTGTTTTTTTTTTTTTTTTTAGTAACCACGCTACCCGCGTTTTTTTTTCAAGCACGTGGATTTACGTCAGCGTCGTGTTTTATATGTTTCGCGCGAGACTAAAGTTACATTTACCGGCAAAGATTTTTTAGCGAAACATTGGGCGGGTAGCTACTATGAATATAAGTTCTCTGAAATATTTGATATAATAAATGTCGTTTATTAATAATCGCTCGCCACGTGTTTCGGACATCCTGTATAAGTTAACATAGAAGTTTTATCATACAGCTTGAGCTTTAAATACGTGCTAATTTTCTTGTTTATAAGGTTTCCATGTCTAACCCTAACCGTGAGGTCATCTAGCTAGTTCACTCTTAAAGTTTGATAACATTCACTTTTACAGCAAATGCTTCTTGGGACTGTGTTTGGTCAATAAAAGATTTTGCCACAGTTGTTGATGTGAAACTTATGTTGACCTTTGGGTATGTTTACTATGATTAAAAGAAACAACCTGTTTTGACTCTGTTTTAATGACAGTTCTGGTTTCTGCGGTGTATAGTTTTCTGCATTGGTTGAGCATCATGCTCGTGCACTTCTCATGCACTTTAGATGAGATTCATGTGAGCTGTATCATTGGACAGAGACAGTGAATTCTCAGTACTATAGCCGGCAAATGTTCATAATGCAACTCATGTGGCGTGTGTGCAATGCTGAACATGGCATGCAACTCTTGCTGCATGCTTGCGTTATGTGATCAAAATCTAGGTTGGTTTCCTAAGTGGCAATGCAGCTGCAATAAAAATGTCAGCACAACTTATTTGTCCGTGTTAAGACCGTAAGAATGTTCCTCTTCAAAGTCAACAAAATCAAAACTGTTTGTAAATGATTATTTGTTATTCCAAATGAAAAATGAAATGTTTGTCATTGTAATCTTTCATCAGAATGCATTAACCCTTACATGGCTTTCCTTCTGACATCATAAAAAGCGTTTTCCAACCCGTCAACGCCAACCATCTGTTTTCTGTGGAAGCCTGTTTCCGCCACTAAATAAAAAAATTAAAAACAGTAATTGCGACTTTATCTCACAATTCTGACTTTTTTTCTCGCAGCTGCGTGATATAAAGTCACAGTTCTGAGATATAAACTCGCAATTGTGAGGAAAAAAAGTTGCAATTACTGTTTTTATTTTTTTATTTAGTGGCGGAAATGGGCTTCCATAGTTCTCACAATCCAACACTCTAAAAAAAAAACAACCCAAAATGGACAAACCCAATGATTAGGTTGTTTTAACCCAGCGGTTGGGTTAAATGTTTGACCCAGCCTGCTGGGTAGTTTTATTAAACCCAACTATTGTTTAAAAATTACTGTATTTCTTGCTTAAAATGAACCCAAAGTATGTTGGAAATTAACATTTATTAATAAGTTTAATGAATAATGATTAAACAAATTGCTTATTAATAAATGTTCACCTTTTGATTATTATTGTTGCCTCTAGTAATTATGTGTCATACATATAGTCAGTTTTAAACAATAGTTGAGTTAAATAAAACTGCTGTTGGGAAAACATTTAACCCAATCGCTGGGTTTGTCCATTTTCAACCCAACTTGGGTTGTTTTGACCCAGCATTTTATAAAAAGTGAATAAAGTTCTGTATTTTTAGGGTACGTTTACATGACAACAATCTACTAAAGATGGAAAACGTTTTTTTTCTCGTACAAACAAAACATTCACACGGATCAGCGAAAATGACTGAAAATGCTGTATTATGCCTCCAGGCCAGTAGATGGCGATGTCACTTTGTAAAAAAAACACTACGCACCTGTAGACTGAACATGTAATGCACGACGTCACCATTTTCACAAATTCACGTTTTTTTGTTTGTTTGTTTGTTTACGCGTATATGACAATGATATAAACTTGCACTTTAAAACCCGTTTTCCAAAGCTTGAGTTTTTTAGGCCCTCAACATGCCATTGTTGTGTAAATGAATGGCCAAAACATGTAAAAAGTTTTACATTTTTTTTAGTTGAAAACGGCCCTCTTAGTCTGATTGAATATCATGTCTAACTCAGAAATGCATCACATTAAAAGGATAGTAATTCTGTCATAATTTACTCACACTTTTCCAAACCTGTATGAGTTTCTTTGTTCTGTTGAACACAAAAGAAGATATTTTGAAGAGTGTTGGTAACCAGGCAGTTGACTTCCATAGTAGGAAAATAAAAACAATAGTAGTCAATGGCTACCATTAACTGTCTGGTTACCGGCACTCTTCAAAATATCTTCTTTTTTGGGTTAACTATCCCTTTAAGTAAGTAAAATGGGTTATGAATGTTGTTTAGAGTAGTTTAAAGCAAACTAGAGCTGTGGGTTTAATAGAGTTTTACTTTTGCAGGAAACGTGGCACAAATAAGCCAACATATTGCAGTGTATATTGCAGTCCCATTTCTTCATTTGTCACATGGCATAAAGTCAAACTTTCATAATCATTTCCTTACAGATTAAAATAGAGGGAAAATTAAATAGCCTTATGCTCCAGCCAAAAGTGAGTGTCTTACTCTTTAATGTCATCCAGAAGAGAAGGCAGGCCTGCTGTCCAGCTTTGAAATGAGTCAGGGAAAATAATTGTAATCGTGGTCTGCTGTTTTTCTGTGAATCCATGAGTTTCTCTGTGAGAGAAATTGGGCATTGTTTGGCACAGGTGGGGTGGCTGGCATGTTTTACAAAGAGGCTTTGATTGAGATTATACGTATTTATGATGCTCATAGTAACCATTGTGAAATTTAGCCAGGTCTTGGTTTGGGAACTGGGAACCATTTCTTATTCTAAACCATTATAGTATAGAAGCTGATTTCATGACCTTTAGTGCCATTAGTTTCAAATGCAGTTCGATTAGAGGAATGATTTTCACTTTTCACTGCTTCCTTAAAAGGACTGTAAGAATTGTGATGATGGAACATTAAGTGGAATTTGCAACCATTTCTTAAAATGGCTTTAAATGAGGTTATGCAAGTTTGATGGTGCTCTTAGTCATAGTAAAGGTCCAAATGTCAGTTTCAGTGCAGCTTCTACACGATCCCAGACGAGGAATAAGAGTCTTATCTAGAGAAATGATCTGACATTTTATAAAAAAAATATGTTTTTTAACCACAAATGCTCATCTTGCACTGCATTACGTAATCACGTTGGAAAGGTCACGAAAGTACCAATCCAGTGTCTACAAAACGAACGTGCAAAGACTAAGTCAAACGGCCTTTACAAAAAAAAAGGTAAAACAACGATGTCGGACGATTTTGAAGTTGGAGGAGAAAATGAGATGGAGTTTTTCACCCTACCGCTGACCTTTCCAACATGATTACGTAATCACAGATCAGTGCAAGACGAGCATTTGTGGTTAAAAAGTATATCATTTATATGGTTTCTCTAGATAAGACTCTTATTCCTCGTCTGGGATCGTGTAGAAGCTGCACTGAAACTGACATTTGGACCCGTTGAACCCCAGTGAAGTCCACTATATGGAGAACAATCCTGGAATGTCTTAATTTCTTTTCCACTGAAGAAAGAAAGTCATGAACATCTTTGATGACATGGAGGTTAGTAAATTATCAGGATATTTTAATTCTGAAGTGAACTAATCATTAATGACCAAATTTTCATTTTCGGGTGAGCTTAACCCTTTTAAAAGTTTCTGAATGTTCGCAGTTCAGTTAGAGAAATGATTCACCCAAACTTTTCACTGCTTCCTTAAAAGTGCTGCAAGAATTGTTAAAAAAAGGATCTTTAAGCGGAATTGGAATCTGCAACAGAAGGATTAAATTCTTAGGATTTTCATCCATATTCATGTCGTCTTGTTCTAGTGTTGCTGGGATAGACGGCTAGAATTGGTTCACAGGGCCTCTTGAACACAAATCTGTTCCAAGCTTGTTCTTGGATGCACTACTCATGTTCTCCGGTTACAGACCCTCTCACAAGGTCCACTGAAGGCTCAACACCCCAACAGACAGGCTATTTCTGGACCCTGCAGCTTTGTTGTGAAAAATTGAGCCTATGAGGGATCTTTTAAAAGTGCAGTCCCAGGAAGCAGAGTCAGAGGACTGTCCGGGAAACCAGCCAAAGGTGTTTTTCAGGAAGGGAGGTGAACCAAATCGGGGGCCTGAGTGATTGTAGGCTGCTGGGATTAATTTGTGGAGTGTGGCGGTGAGTGTGCACATTGGCTCAGGTACAAAGTGGAAGACTTCTTTTGGTTCTGGCCCATGAGCTGATCTGGGAGTGATTGTCAGAGATGTTATTGACAAAGACTTGGAAAAAATGGTTATTCCAGCAAGGTTATAGGCTTTTAATAAATAAAGATGGATGTCTTTGTGTTTCTTGAGCAGCAAATCATCATATCAGAATGATTTCTGAAGGACCATGTGACACTGAAGACTGGAGTAATGATCACAGGAATAAATTACATTGGAATGTATATTAAGATAGAATACAGTTATTTTAAATTGTAATAATATTTCACTGTTTTTACTGTATTTTTGATCAAATATTTTCTGAATGGTAGTGTGCACCACATAAATAATATGTACAATAATTTTTAATATATGCAAGCTTGCAAAACACTTAATGGCATTTTTCTCTCTCATGCCTGCCAACCCAAGGGCAGATAAGTCCGGTCAAGGTTGAAATGCTTCATTTGGTTTCAGCCGTTATCAACCAACCATGACATATTGCTTCAACTAAATGAACGAACTCCCGTTTAACTTTGAACTAAAATATAGTTTCTACAGCTGAATGTCATGTTTCTTTACTGAGGTCACCGTGACCTGGTTTAATTGGTGAGATGATTACTATGGTTTTCTCATGATAGAATAAAGCGGATGTATTGATAGGAGAAGATCGTGTCCTATATTATTTAGAGTATAGCGGCTGTACTTAGGACATGTGATCACAGGACTTAGGTCAGTCAGATTCCCTCAGCGTGACTGAGATTTCCAGTGGTTGTAACACAGTTTGGTCAAATCAGATCAGTTGTGTCAGGTGGCTGATTTAAAGGTCTTGTGCGATAGGCCGGTGTCATGACATTTCATCCTACACATCAGATTGTCCTATGCGTGCATCAATATTTCACCTTTTTAAAAAAAATTTGTGTTCAGCAGAACAAAGAAACTCGTACAGGTTTGGAACAACTTGAGGGTGAATGTTCATTTTTGGGTGAGCTATCCCTTTAAGCTAGCTTGACATTGATAATTTCTCATAGAGAACTAAAATATTCTGATATGAATCAGAATTTGGTGATAATTTGGTTAGATAATGTGAAGAAAACACTGATTATCACAACAGCAGTGGAGCATGAAATCCTTCATTATTTGTCATTGTTTTTAAGAAATGGTGTGAAATTCAGCTTAGACATTTCTTTCAAATTAATTTTTTCATTAACATACAAAAGACTAGAGCTGTCAAAAGGACCAACTTCGCTACTGAAATCAATTAAGACGAGTCATTTCGCTCGGCGGCCATCTTAGAAACGCCTCTCGGACATCCCAAGTGCATCTCTTATATCTTTGAATGGGGAAACATTACAATTCTCCAAAGCTGTTCGCCAAGCTTTCGATTAAATTTCATATTTGAAATCACCAATGAAATTTGACAACAACTGTCTCTTCTTCTAAACGCTCGAATCATGACAAAAAAAATCAAACTAATGCGCATGCGCAGTCCTATGTGCGCGTTTTCCTGTTTCTATAGGAACCGGAGCTTCTAACGGCTGCTGCAGTGACCAAGACTTTACCAATCGCCGATTGGCTCTTATTTAGAAGGCGGGACTTATTCCGCCATATTGTGCGTTGCACTTTCTCCCATTCAAAACAATACGAGTGACGCGTCTTGTCTTTGCTGAAATTTTAAAAATGTGACGCTTTGCGCACTTTTGAGCGGATTCGTAAACCCCTCCGACTAGCCGTTGTGTTGACGCACTCATCAGATATGTCTGTGATTGGCTACAATGAAGTGTTTGAAAGCAGGCGTCTATCAGTGGACTGGTCCGTGATTGAAGATATGGCGAACCATGTTTTGACGGCCAATAAATATCTTAACTAAGAGGTCTGTTTTTGTATATCCAGACAGTTGTTTAAATGAAGAGTGTGTGTGTACAGAGAGTTGAGTGTGTTTTCAAGCTCACTGTTGTCAGTACGGCGTCCAAATGATGGTTCTATCTGTTTACGCACCATAAACAGCAAAGGGAACATCACAGTCTGTCATTATCATCTAAAACAGTTTATCCAAGACATCTTACAGTGCTTTGTTTCTAGGATGTTCCCTCTGAATCGCCTCATTTAAGACCAACAATCCATTTCCAAGCCTTAAATGTAGAAAGCACACTATACATTTAAAAAAACAAATTCGCAGCAGGTATCAATATCAATAGAAAACCCAGGATTAGACGCACAGAAGATGTCTGTCCTGGAGTTTATTAAGTTTCTCATTCACTCCATGTGATTATTCTCCAAGGACTGCAGAATTAATCAATATTTCACCATTTCTTGAGTGCAGAGGATTTTGTGATTCATTCCTTAAGGGCTGGAGATTTTTTTGGAATCCGGACAAGATGTCACTTGAGCTCAGGAAATTAAATTTCTGTTATTTTATGAACTCCATACCCAAGGCTTAATATGTTAAATATAACAAAACATTGGTTTAGAGATCTAGGCTAATTGCAAGCACATGTAAAAATGACAGTGGAGTGAAAATATGAACGTTTGTTTAATATGTTTGTATTGGTGCTGCCAAAATATCCATTGGGAGAATCAAATTTTTCGACGAAATGCAATAATGTTGGATGTTTACACAGTAAATCACAGTAGATCTGCTTGGTTACAAACACTCTTCTCAAGCTTTCACTAAGATTAGTCTATTGGGTTTGAATGAAATGATGGATCTTCTGTGGTGTTGTGGTTCAGCATTGTTAAAGATTGTTTCCATGTGATTGTAATTTCAGATTTGAAAGCGATCAGTGACAGATCAATCAGACACAATGACTGCCATGAACGCTCCGCAAGACAGGTAAATGTGTAAACATGGATGAAAAATGGTCAATAGTGAAACTTCACATGGATAAAATGCCATGTCTTCCAGGTACAACGCTGTATGGATCATATTCTTCATTCTGGGCCTGGGAACTCTCCTGCCATGGAATTTCTTCATGACTGCTACCATGGTAAACAACTTTATTAGATTAATCCACAATTATGTGAACGCGTTTTGGAGTACTTTTGGGCACCTTTGGTAATGTCAAATTCAGATGTTTAATGTAACTTAACTTTCCGCTCAACATCTTTGACTTCTTCTTTTTTTGCAGTATTTCACCCAACGTCTGAAGGACCCACAAATCAATGGAGAACACAATCAAACAGCCAATGGGACGGTGGTGATAGAGGGCGACAGTCGTAACGTCCTGGAGTCAAAGTTCAACAATGTGATGACGCTGTGCGCCATGGTGCCGCTGCTCATTTTCACCTGCCTCAACTCCTTCATCCATCAAAGGTGAGACAATGAATGAGATTACATGTAAGAGGGATTTACAAACGTACGTAGATTAGAGCTGCCACCAATTTAACTTAAAAGAAATTCATCTAAACTCTCTCCTGTGGGATTAGTTCATTTCAGAATTAAAATGTCCTGATAATTTACTCACCCCCATGTCAGCCAATGTCTTTCTTTCTTCAGTAGAAAAGAAATGAAGGATCCAGGATTGTTCTCCATATAGTGGACTTCACTGGGGTTCAACGGGTCCAAATGTCAGTTTCAGTGCAGCTTCTACACGATCCCAGACGAAGAAATAAGTCTTATCTTGAGAAACCATAAAAATTATATACTTTTTAACCACAAATGCTCGTCTTGCACTGCTCTGAGATGCGCCACGCATTACGTAATCATGTTGGAAAGGTCATGCGTAGGCGGTAGGGCGAAAAACATCTCATTTTCTCCTCCAACTCCTTACTTTTTTGCAAAGGGCGTCTTTGCACGTTCGCTTTGTAAACACTGGATCAGTACTTCCGCCTACGTCACGCGTGACCTTTCCAACATGATTACGTAATGCGTGGCGCATCTCAGATCAGTGCAAGACGAGCATTTGTGGTTAAAAAGTATATAATTTTTATGGTTTCTCTAGATAAGACTCTTATTCCTCGTCTGGGATCGTGTAGAAGCTGCACTGAAACTGACATTTGGACCGTTGAACCCCAGTGAAGTCCACTATATGGAGAAAATGTTTTCCTCAAAAACCTTCATTTCTTTACCACTGAAGAAGGAAAGACATGAACATCTTGGATGACATGGGGGTGAGGAAATTATCAGGAAATTTTAATTTTGAAGTGAACTATGAATTTCTTTTTAAATCTACAATTTAAGGATGAGTTGGACCAAATAATGAACATCCCTCGTGATTTATGAGTGTCATTAACACACTCCTCTTGTTTCATAGTTTTGTTGACTTGACAGTCATTCAACAATGTGGAAAATTAGTTGTAATAAAGAATGATGAGAGTACTGTGAAATTACCAGGAAGCAGAAAACGGTACGCCAGGAGAGGAGAGTTGATCTTGTGTTATTTTCTTCTGCTCGTTTCTCCCAGGATTCCTCAGAAGTGGAGGATCTCAGGCAGTCTGTCGGTCATTCTCGTGGTGTTTTTCATCACAGCGGTGCTGGTGAAGGTGGAGATGGAACCCCTGCCATTCTTTGCATTCACTATGATCAAAATCATCTGCATCAACTGTGAGTACCACCTATCCATCACCATCATCATCGTCATCATCACCTCTTTGACCTCAGTGCAGTGTTTTTCTCTGTAGTCATTCTCTCCTCTGGGTCAGGTCACATGGCTTGCTTTCATAATGAGTAAAAGATGGCTTGAGTTCACATACATGCTTTGATGCTGATATTAATACATGATATGTTTTGAAGATCAAGCTGAGGAAGATCCTACTTAAAAGAGCAGATCTGACGGGAGTGAATTCTCCGAAATGTTTCATGATGTTCTGTGTTGTCACGACCTTTACGACTTTCCACGTGCGTTTATCTCAAATCTTAACCAACGTTTTTCTTCTTCTCCATCTCTTTTTTGCAGCATTCGGGGCAATTCTGCAAGGGAGTTTGTTTGGTTTGGGTGGAATGCTTCCAGCGTCCTACACCACGCCCATCATGAGCGGCCAAGGGCTGGCGGGAGCGTTTGCGGCCTTCTCCATGATCTGTGCGCTCGCCTGTATGTGTTCCTCCTCCATCGCTCTAGAACCTTCAGTTCCTTTCCAGGTGCTTCTAGGTTTTGACCCTAAATCTTGTGTTTTCCAGCGGGCTCTGAGTTACAGGACAGCGCTTTCGGCTACTTCATCACAGCCTGTGTCGTTATTCTCCTGGCCATCGTTTCTTACCTCGCCCTGCCCAAATTGGTATGGTGTAAATCCCTGACTCTTGACATTCACATCTGTGTTTCATTTCCACTAATCAATGCGGAAAATTATGATTTGATGTTTACATGTTGAAGACTGAAACTGTTTGTTCCGCAGGAGTTTTTCCAGTATTACTCTGAGAGCAATGGCTCGCGGTCCATCGCAGATGAGGAAAACAAGATGGATTTGCTGAAACCAGGTAATGCCCAGTGCAGTGTTCCATATAATTGTCAAAATGTTCTCTAAACATCTGATGTCATCACTGATGTCATGACGTCAAACACTCATGAACAAATATACGAGACCACAGAGAAAACTTTACAAGTCCTGTTGTAGAGATGATGTTCTCTGAAGGCTACAAATCAACAATTAACTGAATTAATATTCAGACCACATATGCATACTTTATTTTATTTTATAGTATTTTTTGTTTTAACTGTATCCCTAAATATTGACACTTAAATATTAACATTCTTTTTATTTTATTTTGTATTTATTTTGTAGCATTTAGTTTTATTTCATTTTATAGCATTTTGTTTAGTTTTTTTATTGTATAGTATTTTGTTTTATTTTATAGCATTTTTTGTTTTATTTTATAGCTTTGTTTTATTTTTTATAGCATTGTTTTAATTTTATAGCATTTTGTTTTATTTTTTTATAGCATTTTTAGTTTTATTTTATTGTATAGTATTTTGTTTTATTTTATAGCATTGTTTCATTTTTATAGCATTTTGTTTTATTTAATTTTATAGCATGTTTAGTTTTATTTTATTTTATAGCATTTTGTTTTATTTTATAGCATTTTGTTTTATTTTATTTTATAGCATTTTGTTTTATTTTATAGCATTTTGTTTTATTTTTTTATAGCATTTTTAGTTTTATTTTATTGTATAGTATTTTGTTTTATTTTATAGCATTGTTTCATTTTTATAGCATTTTGTTTTATTTAATTTTATAGCATGTTTAGTTTTATTTTATAGCATTTTGTTTTATTTTATAGCATTTTGTTTTAATTTTATAGCATTTTGTTTTATTTTATAGCATTTTATTTTATTTTATAGCATTTTGTTTTATTTTATAGCATTTTGTTTTATTTTATAGCATTTTGTTTTAATTTTATAGCATTTTGTTTTATTTTATTTTATAGCATTTTGTTTTATTTTACAGCATTTTGTTTTAATTTTATAGCATTTTGTTTTATTTTATTTTATAGCATTTTGTTTTATTTTATTTTATAGCATTTTGTTTTATTTTATTTTATAGCATTTTGTTTTGTTTTATTGTATAGCATTTTGTTTTATTTTATAGCATTTTGTTTTATTTTTTTATAGCATTTTTAGTTTTATTTTATTGTATAGTATTTTGTTTTATTTTATAGCATTGTTTCATTTTTATAGCATTTTGTTTTATTTAATTTTATAGCATGTTTAGTTTTATTTTATAGCATTTTGTTTTATTTTATAGCATTTTGTTTTAATTTTATAGCATTTTGTTTTATTTTATAGCATTTTATTTTATTTTATAGCATTTTGTTTTATTTTATAGCATTTTGTTTTATTTTATAGCATTTTGTTTTAATTTTATAGCATTTTGTTTTATTTTATTTTATAGCATTTTGTTTTATTTTACAGCATTTTGTTTTAATTTTATAGCATTTTGTTTTATTTTATTTTATAGCATTTTGTTTTATTTTATAGCATTTTGTTTTATTTTATAGCATTTTGTTTTAATTTTATAGCATTTTGTTTTATTTTATTTTATAGCATTTTGTTTTATTTTACAGCATTTTGTTTTAATTTTATAGCATTTTGTTTTATTTTATAGCATTTTGTTTTAATTTTATAGCATTTTGTTTTATTTTATAGCATTGTTTTGTTTTATTTTATTGTATAGCATTTTGTTTTATTTCATAGCATTTTGTTTTGTTTTATTTTAAAGCATTGTTTTAATTTTATAGCATTTTGTTTTATTTTATAGCATTGTTTTAATTTTATAGCATTTTGTTTTATGTAATTTTATAGCATGTTGTTTTATTTAATTTTATAGCATGTTTAGTTTTATTTTATTTTACAGCATTTTGTTGTTTTATTTTATTGTATAGCATTTTGTTTTATTTTATAGCATTTTGTTTTGTTTTATTTTATAGCTTTGTTTTAATTTTATAGCATTTTGTTGTTTTATTTTATAGCATTATGTTTTATTTGTTTTGTTTTATTTTATTGTATAGCATTTTGTTTTGTTTTTGTTTTATTGTATTGTATAGTATTTTATTATATAGCATTTTGTTTTAATTTTATAGCATGTTGTTTTGTTTTGAATATACCCCTAAATATTTTGACTCTAGCAAGTGCCCTTAAAAACCGGTCTTAAATGCTTTAACACTAGTCCCAGGGTGGCTGAATGTGTCCTGATGTGTTTTTTCATGACATTTCAGAACTTATTTGCTGCTGAAGGACAAATACAGCTTTATGACTTTGTGTCTGACTCGTACCATCCTTGATATTTCCCTGGGAAAAGAGAAATCGATTGTGTGTTTTTGTTCTTGCAGAAGGTCAAGCAGAGAAGAGGCCGGTCCTCAGTCTGACCGATGAAGAGGCCAGACCCGCTGTGTCAGTGTTCGGCATCTTTAAACAGGTATTAACTTCGGCCACCTCAACCCAACCACACCTGCTTCCTCTCGTCTCTGTCGCTGGAGCAGAACTGGCACGTTAGTGATGAATAATAAAGCACTCAAGAGCAGGAAGTCTCCATTTATAATAACGCTTGTATGTCTCGTCTCCTGATTTAGATCTGGGTGACGGCTCTGTCCGTATGCTTTGTTTTCGCCGTCACCATCGGCACCTTCCCAGCTGTCACTGTTGACGTCCGGTCCACTATTGCTGAGGGGGGTCCATGGGGTGAGTGTGTTTGTGTGTGATGCTTTACTGCATTGATGTTCTTTACAGAGATATCACAGCTGTCTCTCTCTTTTCACAGAAACATATTTCATCCCGGTGTCCTGCTTCCTCCTGTTCAACATGATGGACTGGGCCGGCAGGAGCCTGACGGCTGTCTGTATGTGGGTACGTATGCGCGCGTGTTCGTCAGGACTCCTCAAACATGTGCTCCGAATGCTTCATTAGGGCTGGAACCAAACGGAGCATCTGCTTTTTGTATTTGACCGTCCCCTGGGATTTTCATGGAATTCCTATAAAGATGTTCTTTCTGAAAAGACTCGAACTATAAAGAGCAGAGCCGGGAAAACATTTGCCTGGAAAATCCTACATCATGTCAAACGAATAGTTCAGCCAGAATTAAAACTGTCGATCCAAACCCATGTGACTTTCCTTCTTGGACCAGAAGTGGTCTTCTGAGGTCATGTGATAGCTTTGTGTGTGGAACTGACTGACACTAAACTACAGTATGTTAGAGTACAGTGTTCAGGTCACATGACTACTGTTATGATTGTTGGTTAAATAACTGTTTGATAACCAAGTAGATATCAAGGGTTTATTTATTTATTTCCATCCATTCACCCATCATCCATCCATCCATCTTTCTACCCATCTATCCATCTTTCCACCCATCCACCTGTCCATCCATCCATCTTTCTACCCATCCATCTACCCACCATCCACCCATCCATCTACCCATCATCCATCCATCCATCATCTACCCATCATCCATCCATCCATCTTTCTACCCACCCACCCACCCATCCATCCATCCACCCATCCATCCATCCATCCATCCATCCATCCATCCATCCATCCATCCATCCATCCATCCATCCATCTTTCTACCCATCATCCATCCATTTATCCATTTTTCTACCATCATCCATCCATCCATCTTTCCACCCATCCATCCATTCATCCATCCATCCATCTATCCATTTTTCTACCCATCCATCCATCCTTCCACCCATCCACCCATCTACCCATCATCCATCCATCCATCCATCTTTCTACCCATCCATCCATCCATCTTTCTACCCATCCATCCATCCATCTTTCTACCCATCCATCCATCCATCTTTCTACCCACCCATCCATCCATCTATCCATCTTTCTACATATCATCTTTCCACCCATCCATCTACCCATCATCCATCCATCTTTCCACCCACCCATCCATCCATCCATCCATCCATCCATCCATCCATCTATCCATCCATCCATCTATCCATTTTTCTACCCATCATCCATCCATCCATCTTTGCACCCACCCATCCATTCATCCATCCATCCATCTATCCATTTTTCTACCCATCCATCCATCTTTCTACCCATCCATCCATCCTTCCACCCATCTACCCATCATCCATCCATCTTTCTACCCATCCATCTTTCCACCCATCCACCTGTCCATCTACCCATCATCCATCCATCCATCCACCCATCCATCTTTCTACCCACCCATCCATCCATCTATCCATCTTTCTACCCATCCATCTTTCTACCCATCCATCTTTCTACCCATCATCTTTCATGTATTTATAATTTATAATAATTTTAGTTAACAATGATACTTTTCCTTTTCAAATGTGGGAAAAAAAGTCCATCCATCATCCATCCAACTGTCCGTCCATCCCTCTGTTTGTCCGTCCGTCCATCCATCCATCCATCCAACTGTGTCCAACTGTCCACCCATCTGTCCACCCATCCATCCAACTGTGTCCAACTGTCCACCCACCTGTCCACCCATCCATCCAACTGTGTCCAACTGTCCACCCACCCGTCCATCCAACTGTGTCCAACTGTCCACCCACCCATCCATCCAACTGTGTCCAACTGTCCACCCACCCATCCATCCAACTGTGTCCAACTGTCCACCCACCCGTCCATCCAACTGTGTCCAACTGTCCACCCACCCATCCATCCAACTGTGTCCAACTGTCCACCCACCCATCCATCCAACTGTGTCCAACTGTCCACCCACCCATCCATCCAACTGTGTCCAACTGTCCACCCATCTGTCCACCCATCCATCCAACTGTGTCCAACTGTCCACCCACCCATCCATCCAACTGTGTCCAACTGTCCACCCACCCGTCCATCCAACTGTGTCCAACTGTCCACCCACCCGTCCATCCATCCATCCATCCATCTTTGCACCCACCCATCCATTCATCCATCCATCCATCTATCCATTTTTCTACCCATCCATCCATCTTTCTAACCATCCATCCATCCATCCTTCCACCCATCTACCCATCATCCATCCATCTTTCTACCCATCCATCTTTCCACCCATCCACCTGTCCATCTACCCATCATTCATCCATCCATCCATCCACCCATTCATCTTTCTACCCACCCACCCACCCATCCATCCATCCATCTATCCATCTTTCTACCCATCCATCTTTCTACCCATCATCCATCTTTCCATCCATCCATCCATCCATCCATCTTTCTACCCATCCATCTACCCATCATCCATCCATCTTTCTACTCATCCACCCATCCACCTGTCCGTCCATCCTTCCATTCTTTCACCGTATCAAGGCTCTCTTTAATTTATTTTTCCATTTATTATAATACAATTACAGTAGATATCAATATTTATCACAATAGAAATATAGTAAATATTCATAAATTATTTAATGATCTATCAGTACATATCAAGGCTTTTATGTTTTTTTTTTTTTATTATTAATTTTTTTATAACAAGACAGATAGTGTTACACAATAATAAGGTTGCCATGTGACTAAATCAACACTCAGACAATAGTAAGTCAAGTCTAACTTTGTGTTTATGTATTTGGTGCCTGGGAAGGTCAGGGTGAAGTTTCTTCCTCATCCTGTTTGTACAGTCTAGAGTCGATCTGCTTTCAGTATATGGTGACTTCATTTCCTCTAACTCATTTAAAATACAGCTCAAAACAGAAAAGAATTACATGGAATTCAGCCTGTTACTTCCGCCATAAAACGTCAAACTCACTTGTGGAAAACTGATAAAGTTATTAAGGAAAACCTCAGTGGAGCAGATGGGAATCATTCTGGAAATCCTTATCAGTATTCCTGGCATTTAACAACATGCCCACTGGAGGCCCGTCCCATGTGCAGTCAGCTGATGTGCTTGAGGATACTTATAGATTGAGTCCATTAAACCGTCCATCTGCATGAGAGATTTAAACAAGTGTGCATTGTTAGGGAAGAGCTGAGCATCATGGGAGAAATTTGGCTGCTGTACATCAGTCAGTACTGAGGTGTATAGAGATGGTGGATGAGTTCAAATGTCATGTCCAGCCAATCGCTGTGAATCTTCTGTATTTAGATATAGTACTGTCATGGGTTTTGTGTATTTTAAGGGGGCGAAACCACGTTCACATGATCACAGAACGTGTTCAAGATGCTGAAGGGCTGATCTACACTTTCTCACGCACTGATTGGCTGTTTCAGTAAATGGATTGCAGTGGTTGACCAGCATGGGTTTATAATGGCCGATTCTGTCCTGATGGTTTATTTATATATGATAACCACAGATAACTGTTATGATATAATATAAAAGTATGATTTAAAGCAGACATTGATACAAAATTGCTGACTGCTGGAACTTTTACACAATATTTCTATTAATATTTATTCGTCTCGTGTTAGTTTAGTATTATTTGAAGTATTTATTAATATTTTGAATAAGCTTGTATTTTTATATTTATAGTTTTCATTTTAATTTAAGTTTTAACCATTAATTTTTTGTGCTTTTGTCATTTTTATTAGTTTTTGTTTTGTTGTTTTTAATATTTATTTTTATTTCAGTTGTAGTAATTATTTAGTACTTAAACTTATTTAAGTTGCCTTGGCAACATTTCTAAAGTTTAAAAAAAAAAAATTAATATTTATCTTTTATTTTATTTCAGTAAACAAACATTTTTATTTAACTTTATAATATCTTTCATGTATTTATAATTTATAATAATTTTAGTTAACAATGATACTTTTCCTTTTCAAATGTGGGAAAAAAAGTCCATCCATCATCCATCCAACTGTCCGTCCATCCCTCTGTTTGTCCGTCCGTCCATCCATCCGTCCGTCCGTCCATCCATCTGTTTGTCCGTCCATCCATCCATCCGTCCGTCCGTCCGTCCATCCATCCATCCAGCCATCCAATCGTCCACTTTTCTATCCATCCCACCGTCTGTCCGTCCGTCCACCCACCCGTCATCCATCCAACTGTCCATCCATCCAACTGTCCATCCGTTCATCCAACTGTTCACCCATCAATCCATCCATCTGTGTCCGTCTGTCATCCGTTCGTCCAACTGTCCATCCGTTCGTCCAACTGTCCATCCGTTCGTCCAACTGTCCATCCGTCCACCCACCCGTCCGTCCAACTGTGCACCCGTCCGTTCGTCCAACTGTGCACCCGTCCATCCATCCAACTGTGTCCAACTGTCCATCCGTTCATGTCCATCCGTTCATCCAACTGTCCACCCATCTGTCCACCCATCCATCCAACTGTGTCCAACTGTCCATCCGTTCATGTCCATCCGTTCATCCAACTGTCCACCCATCTGTCCATCCAACTGTCCACCCATCTGTCCACCCACCCGTCCATCCAACTGTGTCCAACTGTCCACCCACCCGTCCATCCAACTGTCCACCCATCTGTCCACCCATCCATCCAACTGTGTCCAACTGTCCACCCATCTGTCCACCCATCCATCCAACTGTGTCCAACTGTCCACCCATCTGTCCACCCATCCATCCAACTGTGTCCAACTGTCCACCCACCCGTCCACCCACCCGTCCATCCAACTGTCCACCCATCTGTCCACCCATCTGTCCACCCATCCATCCAACTGTGTCCAACTGTCCACCCATCTGTCCACCCATCCATCCAACTGTGTCCAACTGTCCACCCACCCGTCCATCCAACTGTCCACCCATCTATCCAACTGTGTCCAACTGTCCACCCATCTGTCCACCCATCCATCCAACTGTGTCCAACTGTCCACCCACCCGTCCATCCAACTGTCCACCCATCTGTCCACCCATCCATCCAACTGTGTCCAACTGTCCACCCACCCGTCCATCCAACTGTGTCCAACTGTCCACCCACCCGTCCATCCAACTGTCCACCCATCTGTCCACCCATCCATCCGTGTCCAACTGTCCGTCTGTCCATCCGTTCGTCCACCTGTCCAACCGTGTCCAACTGTCCACCCATCCATCCGTGTCCAACTGTCCATCCGTCCGTCCATCCATCCAACTGTCCATCTGTCCACCCATCCATCCAACTGTCCATCCGTTCGTCCAACTGTGCACCCGTCCGTTCGTCCAACTGTGCACCCGTCCGTTCGTCCAACTGTGCACCCGTCCGTTCGTCCAACTGTGCACCCGTCCATCCATCCAACTGTGTCCAACTGTCCATCCGTTCATCCAACTGTCCACCCATCTGTCCACCCGTCCATCCAACTGTCCACCCATCTGTCCACCCATCCATCCGTGTCCAACTGTCCGTCCGTCCATCTGTCCATCCGTTCGTCCACCTGTCCATCCGTCCAACCGTGTCCAACTGTCCACCCATCCATCCGTGTCCATCTGTCCACCCATCCATCCAACTGTCCATCCGTTCGTCCAACTGTCCACCTGTCCAACCGTGCAGCCGTCCGTCCGTCCAACCGTGTCCAACCGTGCAGCCGTCCGTCCGTCCACCCGTGTCCAACTGTCCATCTGTTCGTCCAACAGTCCATCCGTTCGTCCAACTGTCCGTCCATCCATCCAACAGTCCATCCGTTCGTCCATCCATCCAACTGTGTCCATCTGTCCACCCATCCGTTCGTCCAACTGTCCACCTGTCCATCCGTTTGTCCAACTGTCCATCCGTCCAGCCGTCCGTCCGTCCAACAGTGACCAACCGTGCAGCCGTCCGTCCGTCCAACCGTGTCCAACCGTGCAGCCGTCCGTCCGTCCAACCGTGTCCAACTGTCCATCTGTTCGTCCAACTGTCCGTCCATCCATCCAACAGTCCATCCGTTCGTCCAACTGTCCGTCCGTCCACCCACCCGTCTGTTTGTCCGTCCCTCCATCCGTCCATCCATCAGTCCACCCAACCGTCCACCCATCCGTCTGTCCATCCACCCATCCTTTTCCCCATCCGTCCGTCCATCCATCTATCCATCCAAATGTAAAAAAAAAATAAAAAAAATCACTATTTGTAAAACTATTATTCAGTTTTGAAATTGACATCAAAGAGCTTTTGGTTAATTAGCTCAATATAATATAAAATGACCAATATATCAATCTCTCACTGATACAGTGTCGACGGTGTGGATTTCTCTCCAGATCTGGGTGATGATGATGGGTTAATGAATGTCTGCAGACACATGTATGATCAGTTTAAGTCTAACATCTGCTCTCTCTCTGTTCAGCCCGGTAAAGACAGCATCTGGCTGCCCATCCTGGTCATCGCACGCGTGGTGTTCATTCCTCTCTTCATCCTCTGCAACGTTCAGCCCAGATACTACCTGCCTGTGCTGTTCTCTCACGACGCCTGGTACATCATCTTCATGATCCTCTTCTCCTTCAGCAACGGATACCTGGCCAGTCTCTGCATGTGCTTTGGACCAAAGTAAGTACAAAACAACATCATCAGTGTGTTTGAGAAATAGAATAGAAAAATTATACAGTATTATGTATTAAATTGCAAATGTAACTTGTGTACTACATTCACCATGTGACCTATCAGCGTCAGTTGTGTCGCTTCACTGCCATTCACAAATCCTCTCCCGTGGCCTTATGGGATAGTAAAAGTCCATCATATGCATCATAGCAGGTCATCCGGGTACTTTTTCCCTGAATACTGTGAATTTGGACATAATCATTTTGTCACATACTGTTTTTTGCCTACTATATAGTTGCTGTTCTCTCAAATAGTGCCCTATTTAGGGGTATAGGGGGCGATTTCAGACGCAGCCACAGTAATTCTGTGTCTAAATGATTATAGCACACCTGTGTTGTATTCAGTTCATTATTGTGTGTATTTAAGACCTTCAGTTTGTGTGACACACACCGTTACGTTGCTTCTTCTTCTGAATTGTGCACTTTTGTTAAATAAACTGTGTTTAAGATCCTCTACGCCTCATCTTCATCAGCATTATATATCGTCTGTACACACTGAACATTGTCCTGATGATTTCTGTCAAAACAGTTTAATCAAAGTTCATGTCCTCTAACATTTTGTGTTTGTCCCACAGAAAAGTGTCACAACATGAAGCGGAAACTGCAGGAGCCATCATGGCGTTCTTCCTCTCTCTTGGCTTAGCTTTGGGAGCCGCATTATCCTTTGGTTTCCGGGCCATGATCTAGAACCGTGGCCTGGTTCTCAGTATGATGAAGAGGAACTTTAACCCTGTTTGTACACAGAGCCAGAGAGTTTTTTATACTGCACATATATTCGTTTTCCCCTCTTGTGCCTCATGAAGAACTGCATACGGCATCTGGAACAGACACACGAGGATTAAAAGAACAACATTATGATGTCACGAGCCAAAAATGAGCCAAAATCTGTCTGCAATTTTGTGTACTTGTATATTGTGCCAAATCAGTATTTAGCAATAGTGTACGGTTCGGGATAACCCCTTTCCGTTTTAGTTTTTTAAAATGTTTTTGTAGGTATTAACAGTTTTAATTGTCGTGTTTTAGATTTGTGTAGTGATGGCAGAGACTTGCAGCTATTAGGGCAGTAGTTCACTGCAAAAAATGATTTTCTTACTTAGTATTTTTGCCTTGTTTTGCATTACAAATATCTAAAAAAAAATCTTAGATCAATGAATTTGAGAAAAGCTTCTAATGAATTCATCAAAATTAAATTTATGCTTAAAACACTAAAAATATGTCACTGGGGTCAGAAAAATAATCTGGTTTTCACTTTGAATTAAGTTAATTTTTCTGATCCCATTGGCAGATATATTTTTCTAGTTCTATCCATGAATTTAGTTAATTTTGATCTTTTTTTTCTTTTCAGAAAGGCAAAACACTGCGTAAGATAACCAGATTTTGCAGTGTTTCTAGATAATCGTACTGTATCACACCATTAAAGGGCCCCAATTTGAGTTTATAGTGGTGTTTTGAATGTTACAGTCGTTCAGATGTCTGCGGTTTATTTTGTCAGCTGCATGTATTTGAAGAGTGAAGGCCTAAAATTGTTACTTTTGTCATTATTATTTATACCTTTTGTTTTTTAACAGCTTTTTGTATTACATATTGTTAAAGCAGCCTGTGTAATGACACGTTCTAACACAAAATGTACAACTTGCTTTGGTGCCTTTTAAAGGAGATGTTTTCCAAAAAATGGGCCAAATGGAAATGTTTGGGTGGGCGGGTGGGTCTGTGAGTGGACGGGTGTAGAAATAAACACATTTCTGTTTGAAATTGAGTGATGTGCATTTGTACGTGAGCTGCAGAAGCACAACTGCTCGTCTGTCACTCAGCGGTCTCATAATGGAGGGTTTCAGCAGAAAAGGTTCGTAATTACAGGAAGTTTACTTGATTATTGCCATCATTCCTGTGGCAAATCAAGAAGCCTTTTCATTAGCACTTGACGCAACTCTTAAATGTTTCATCCACCAATTGTCAGGCTATTTATAAAGGTTATATATATATATATATATATCTAATTATTACACACACATATATAATTATATATATACACACACACAAACTATGGTTGTTACTAAAAAAAAAAAGTTTTTCCTCAATGTTTTTGTTTTTCAATACAAATATCTAAATCAAGATCATTTACTTGAGATATTAAGTCTTGTTTTCTGAAAAATGTAGCAAAATGATGAATTTAAAGAAGAAAAATAGGGCAATAAATTTAATTCCCTTTGAATTAAGTAATTGGCAGTTTTTGTTTATTTGTTTTAAATGACATAAACACATTTAATTTTGATACAAAACTTAATATTTTAAGTCATTTTGCTTCTCCTGTAAATGTTTTTTGATTTAGACCTAATAATGTTTAGATATTTGTTCTGGAAAACTGATGAAGAAGAACACCAGTTTTTGCTGATTAATTTTATGAACTGAATCTGCTTATTTAAGTGTGACAATTTTAAATAAGAGGAGATTTGAATGTCATTGAATATGACAAGATGTATATGCTGCGGGATCGTTTCTCCTCACTATCTTAGATATTTGGTGATATTTTTTATTATACCTTAAGTAATTTCTCCTCAAGTTCACACATGTAATAAGGGTGTAGTTAATCAAATTTACTACATTTTGTCTTCATTTTCAACACTATTGTTTTATAATTTCCGAACACACGTATTTTATTCGAATGCTTAGCATGGAAAAGTACTAGCTACTGTTGCTAAACGTCGTGGCAATATAAACGCCTCGTCGCAAGATGGCGCTGTTTTGAATTTGAATTTCCATGAGCTAGCATACAAAGCCTAGCCTGTTCCTGTGACGTTACTGTGCTGCTATGGTGATCGGAGAAGCGTCCGAGGTTTTAAAGAGCAGTTTCAGGCGCGAATAAGTATTACAAAACATTCATACAAACAAAAATCAAAAACGTAGACTTAAAATGTATTAAAACACGTTATATTTATGTCTGGAAATCGTTTATAACACCAGCTAGTTATGAAGGATTAGTAAACTCGACCAAATGCACTCAGTGTATTAATAAACACAGCTGTTAATGGAGCATATTAGATCAATTTCACCGATCCTGCATTTGGATTTAAATAATTTAAACTCTCCTGAAGCTAAAGACAGCAGATATGTTCTGACAAGTCCACGTTCACTTGAATCCTGTGCAAGACTGGGAGTGAAACCTGTTGATCTGCTGTTCAGATCTTTCTCAGACTTTATCGATGAAAACCAGGAGTCTTCTTTGGAGGAACTGGCCATATTATATGAGGAGTATGAGAAAGGAAGAAGAGAACGACTGCGCTTGTGTCGAGAGGAGAGGGAGCGGATCATACAAGAGGGCTGGAATAGAAAGTCATCTGTAAAACCGTTCACAGCCCTGGAAACCGTCCGAGAGCAAACAGCTGAGAGTCAAAGCACAGAATCCAAAGCCAAATGTCCCAGCGATTCACAGTTCACAGATGACCGAGTTCACTCAAAGTCCGCGGTTACGATCTCGGACAGGTTTCCGACCGCAAAGTTCCCCTGCAGTTTCAGTCTGGCCAAACTCCGACATTCTCCTGCGACGGAACGCCGGCTAAAAAGCCTTTCGGAGGAGATCAGTCGCAAACTAAGCATTGCCATCCCGGAAAAAGATCAAAAGATTGCCGCGTTGATGCTAGCCAAGCACGAAGAGGAGCAGATTCGGTTACAGCAGAGCAAGTTTGAGGAGCAAAATCGCAATGAGGAGCAGAAGCGCGAGGAGGCGCGGCGAGCCTACGCGGAGCAAAAGCGGCGAAAAGAGCTTCTGCGACAAATTCGTCGCTGGCAGGAGGATTTGGAGGAGCGGAGGAGGCAGCGAGAGGAAGAGGAGGCCATCCTTGCGGAGCAGCGCAAGCGGGAGACGCTTCAGCAGGAGGAGCGCCGGAAGAGACTCGCAGAGGAGCAGCGAACTCGACGCAGGTTTGAGCATAACGTGGCGAGCAGGGAAGCAAAAGAACGCAAACGCTACCAGGAGCGGCTCCTGCAGGAGAAGGAGCGCACTGAGGAGGCGCAGCGAGAGAAGGAGCTGCAGGATGCGCGGGAAAAAGAGCAGCATGCGATGAGAAGCAAGCGAATGCAGGAAAAGAGAGAAAGGAGGAGAATCATGCTAGAGAACCAGAGGGAGCTACTCAAGCACCTCCTCCTAAAAAAGGAGGTCGAGGAGCAGGAGCGCGTGGAGGAGGAGCTGAAGAGAAAAGGAGTAGAGCGGAAGCTGCAACGCTCCGCAGAGAACCACGGAGTGCTTGTAGAAGCGCGGCTGCAGGAAATGCGATTACGCGCTGCGAAGGAGGAGGAGCAGATGCGGATGGCGCAGGAGCGCGCGGGGAAGGAGAAAAGGGATTGGCTGGAGCAGAAGCAAACGCTGGTGCAACGTTGCCAATTGAGGATGGAACGTGCGGTGCTGCAGGCGCAGGAGCAGCGTCATCGCAGAGCTCAACGCGTCAGAAGGGAAAACCAGGAAAAGGAAATGAATCATCGCAGACTACAAGACCAAGTCGTGGAGGAGGAGAAAGCGCAATGGGAGCAAAGATGCAACGCCGCGACGGAAAAGGAGCAGCGCAGGGAGAAGCTGCAGAGAGAGAGGGCTGAGGCCCAGGAGAGGAGCCGGAAAGTTGCCCACGCCTCCTGCTGCATGCGGGAGAGGGTGAGGGAGCAGACGTCTCGAAGCACCTTTGACCGGATGGCACGAGAAGCCGAGGTGACCGCTTATTTGGGCCGCCTGAAATTGTGAATAGTGTTAGTCCTACTGAAGAGATTCTAATTATAATAGTATTAAAGTCCCCCTGTGGTGAAAATCTAACTTTTAATGTTGTTTATGTGTCTATGTGGTGTTTTTAATATGCTTTATGTGCAAGTCAACACCATTGCTAAGTATTTTAACTTTAAAATGACGCGGTTTGAAATCGCTGGTGTTTCTGACGTCACAAACTCCCTTGTAACCAATCATGTCAATGTGCAGGCGGGCCTTAGCATATCATTAAGTATATGACTGATCTGAAGCAAGGCAGTCGTGCAACATTAGCAAAACATTATTAGCTGTTTGATAACATAGTCAAGCAAAAGGCTAATCATATTAATTACCGTCATTGTAAAAAGCGATAGCGTTGTGCAGTGTTTACCTCACTAAGTTGAGCGAGTGAATCTCTGAGCGGAGGCGGGGCTAATTAGCATATTCATAGATCCGCGTATAATGAATTAAGCAAGGGTGTAGTTACGTTCAAGCTATTTTTAGAATTTAAATTTAAATATGTCATTTTTGTGATCAAAGATGAGTTTGAAGGGATAAATTATTGACTGCAGGGGGACTTGAATGCAGCCAAATAGAGGAATACAAAAACAACTTTATAGGCACATTAGAAATGTAAATTAGTGTTAGACAACAGAGAGCTAGTTTTTCATACGAATGAGGCGTTTACAGTGCTGATAAATGTATTTATCAAGCCAAAGACAACTGATAAGCTTTTAGACTGCAGCAAAGACAGGCCAAGTATTTATTTTAAAGAATATATTTATTTATTTACTTTTACTGTAACAAATAATGGAATTTCTGAATGCTTTATTAACCAATAAAGTTTTCGAATTTTTCCCAATATTTCTCACTTTTATTTTTTTTTTTTGTTTGTGCAAATTTGAGACTGATTTGAATCCTTCACGTTGTGCTTATTGCTTCAGTCAGGGCATTCTTGTGTTACGTTCCTAAAAATATCTCTCATGCATGACTGACTAAACTCAAATTGCAGGTTTAAGATATATATATACACATATACACTGATCAGGCATAACATTATGAGCACTGACAGCTGAAGTGAATAACACTGATCATCTCTTCATCACGGCACCTGTTAGTGGGTGGATATATTAGGCAGCAAGTGAACAAGTTGATGTGTTAGAAGCAGGAAAAATGGGCAAGCATAAGGATTTTGACAAGGGCCAAATAGAAACAAGGGTTAGGTGCTTCTACATCAGTGTTATTCACCTGTCACTTCCCTGATTTTGGGGATAACTTTGGGTTAGGACTATGTTTTCAGACAGGAACGTTGATCCACGTCCACACAAGTGATTTGCAAAACACAAAATTGCACGCAAAACAGCAGCTTTTAATAGATTGTCATGTACCAGAGAGACTGTCCTGCCATCTGCAGAGTAATTCTGAAAATAAACATTGGTTTATACTAATACAAGGCATTCTTGGTTTAATACAAAACTTCAAAAAATAAGCAATAATATTGTTAAACTCTTTGGAAAAAGAGCCCCGTATTGCACTTAAGTATTGCAACTTTATGGCAGTGAGACAATTAATCTCCAAGACAAAATAAAAATTGCTTCTAGATATAAGAACATAAATATCCATCTTTTTTTGTCTTTGATTCGATACCGGACCCTAACTGCACATAAACACCGGCGTCCCACAGGCTTGTATTTTGTTTCTCAGCAAATAAAACAAATTAAGTGTTAAAACTGCCTAACAGTTCAGCTGAACAACTCTCAAAGACCCTCAAATCTGTATAAAAATATAAACATTTAAAAATTAATCATTACACGTGTCACAGGTCATGTTTGCCTGTTGGATTGTTTTTACAGATTAATCATCTGGCAGTCCGAGGGCCAACAGCACAGGAAGTCCCGCCCCCAGGATGAGCGTGAGGCTCTCTGTGATGCCCAGACCGTCCTGCTGATAGGATCTAGTTCCTGTATGATGGTGGAGGTGAGTGGAGCGCTGCTGCCCTCTGCTGTTGATTTCAGGCAGAACATGAACTGTGGCCACATACAAGAACGTCCCCGCTGAGAACAGCATGCCAATGCCTGTGGCGCTCAGGCGGTTCTGGGAAGAGCTATTAGACTGCAAAAGATTAAAAATATTTTTTAATTACTTATTTTTAGATCAGTGCAAAATAACAACAGAAGATTTAAACGAAATCTCGAAGGAACAGCGTCGAATTAGTCTTCTGGGTTTTGATGTCATGCCTGTAGCACTCTATCAATACCATAACAGCATATAAATAATACTAAAATAACACTGTATATTTGTTGCTTTGCAAACTATTCTACTGGAAATAAGTTTCAAAGGATGAATGAAGAGAACGGTCTCTCACCGCACTCAGGATGAAGTAAGTGCTGATGGCCATCAGTGGCGCAGCAGCAGAAAATGCCAGTAAATGCTTCTGAATAGTCTTCCTCTCCAGACCTGCGTGCATGAGGAAAGACACAAGACCAAACGCGGCTGGAGCCTAAAGAGAGAGAGTAAATTTGTGTTGAATAAAGCAAGACAATTGTACACTGTTATGGTACTGCATGTGGCAACAAATGCATGGCAGTGGACAGATTTTATATCTCACAATTCAGACTTTATAACTCACAATTCTGACTTTATATCACACAATTCTGACTTTATATCTCACAATTCAGACTTTATATCTCACAATTCTGACTTTATATCACACAATTCTGACTTTATATCTCACAATTCTGACTTTATATCACTCAATTCTGACTTTATATCACTCAATTCTGACTTTATATCACTCAATTCTGACTTTATATCACACAATTCTGACTTTATATCACACAATTCTGACTTTATATCTCACACTTCTGACTTTATATCTCACAATTCTGACTTTATAACTCACAATTCAGACTTTATATCTCACAATTCAGACTTTATATCTCACAATTCAGACTTTATATCTCACAATTCAGACTTTATATCTCACAATTCTGACTTTATAACTCACAATTCAGACTTTATATCTCACAATTCAGACTTTATATCACACAATTGTGACTTTATATCTCACAATTCTGACTTTATATCTCACAATTCTGACTTTATATCTCACAATTCTGACTTTATATCTCACAATTCAGACTTTATATCTCACAATTCAGACTTTATATCTCACAATTCAGACTTTATATCTCACAATTCAGACTTTATATCTCATAATTCTGACTTTATATCTCATAATTCTGACTTTATATCTCATAATTCTGACTTTATAACTCACAATTCTGACTTTATATCTCACAATTCAGACTTTATATCTCGCAATTCCGACCTTATGTCATGCAATTCTGAAAAAAGAAGTCAGAATTGTAAGATAAAAAGACGCAATTACATTTATTTTTTATTTCATGGCGGAAACGAGCTACCATAATTACCCCGCAAAAGATCATTTAAAGTCATTATTGTTTTAGATAAGTAAAGTATAAGTAAAAATAGACATTACAAATAGTATGAATATGAATGAAAAATAAAATGATACTCTAAAAATGACTAAAACATAAACCAAAATAAAACTGGCAAGTCACTCTCTTAACGATTGAGCGATTCATTCACATGGCCGATTATTTCAGGAATGAAGCAAGTGGCCATTTTTCTGAATCAATGACTCAGTCGATTCATTCAAAACCGTGGATTCATTCAGTAACATAACATCACTCTGTTCTGCTGTGGCTTTATTTAGAACTATTTAACTTCTTGTTTATTGAACTGTTGTATAAAATTGTGCAGATATTCTGGGGAAAAAAACGCACTCTTGCTCATGTGACTATATCATATGATATAAATACAGGAAGAAAACAATACTAGGGCATTTTTAGTGGCTTTTTAGCTTGGGCCGGGTGCGTTAAAAGCGTTTTTTCCCCCCATAATTAACACCTTAAATTGACAACCCTAATTTATAGTATTATATTTAAGACTATTATATACAGCTTCAATGTTTTGCGGCTAAAATACTTTTAAATTTACATTTATGCATGGGGGAAAATGTATGCATTTATCCAAAGTGACTTTCATTGAATTCAAAGTATAGATTTTATCAGTTCATGGTGGGAATCGAACCGATGATCTTGGTGTTACATGTAAATCATGCTCTACTGGTTGAGCTACCTAATACAGAATGACTCAGCAGTGTTAGTACAGATAGTTGAGGGAAAAAAAGACTAAGACCTTGTGCAAAATGACAGCCAAAAACACAACAAGCTGCACGGACACCTGCGACGAGGCGGCAGCTGCACCCAGAGCGACACCATCAGCTGAAGAGAGAGAGAGAGAGACAGTGTAAATGTCATGCAAATATGTTCCTCACAAACACAACTTCGCATCGCTTCACAACTGGCAAAACACAGCAACCAAGTGACCTGAGGCATCATTATTCACTTTGAGTGAAAACAGAAATGCAACACTAGCCATGAAAACAAAACCATACAATGAGTTGCATCTGTTTTTAGTTCCCAGATTGTGTTCTTTTTTTGTTAATATAGGACAGATGCTGTGATAAACCGACGATGGAGGACTATTGTTCACTTACTTGAATAATCATCCTCAGGACAAGCACTACTGGCATGAGTCACTGTAATGTAATCTGTTTTATCTGGGTAATGTGGGAACACAATAGTGGAAGTGAAGCCCTCGTTACCTGCGGCGTGAATAAGCAGACCCAGGGTGGCAGTAATGCTGTTGCCACTGTACATGTGCGCTCGGGATTCTGGGAAACAAGACAAACAGAAATATCCTCAAGGGAGCAGTTGACAGCGTTTCACACCAGGCTGTTTTTCCACAGACTTCATTGTGTCTGTCTGCGACCGCATGCTTTTGTATACAATTTCAAAAATGATTAAAAACAATATTAGGCAACATACACTATGCACTTCTATGATTGTAGAAGTATAGAACTGTGTTTATAATGAGAAGAAGCATCAAGGTACCGTGCATGGAGCAGTAGTTGGCAATCTGGTCCACCACAAACATGAGCGTAAAGCCCAAGACGAGAGAGACTCCTATGAAGAAGTGAGGACGCAGACCTTTTTTGGCAGCTAGATGAAGTGTTGAATTTGATTCTGAGATATTTTGATTCTCTCCCATAGTGGAGCAATACCAGTCTACATGTGGAGGAGGAGAACACGTGTATAAGCAAACATCAATTATTCATGGTCTGCTCATTATGGGGTTACCTTTTAAAGGATTAGTTCACTTCAGAATTAAAATTTCCTGATAATTTACTCAGGATTGTTCTCCATATAGTGGCCTTCACTGGGGTTCAACGGGTCCAAATGTCAGTTTCAGTGCAGCTTCTACACGATCCCAGACGAGGAATAAGAGTCTTATCTAGAGAAACCATAAAAATTATATACTTTTTAACCACAAATGCTCGTCTTGCACTGATCTGAGATGCGCCACGCATTACGTAATCATGTTGGAAAGGCGTGACGTAGGAGGAAGTACCGATCCAGTGTCTACAAAGCGAACGTGCAAAGACTAAGTCAAACGGCCTTTACAAAAAAAGGTAAAACAACAATGTCGTACGATTTTGAAGTTGGAGGAGAAAATGAGATGGAGTTTTTCGCCCTACTTCCACCTACGTCACGCGTGACCTTTCCAACATGATTACGTAATGCGTGGCGCATCTCAGATCAGTGCAAGATGAGCATTTGTGGTCAAAAAGTATATAATTTTATATATTTTTTGAGAAAATGGCCGATGGTTTCTCTAGATAAGACTCTTATTCCTCGTCTGGGATCGTGTAGAAGCTGCACTGAAACTGACATTTGGACCCGTTGAACCCCAGTGACGTCCACTATATGGAGAACAATCCTGGAATGTCTTAATTTCTTTTCGACTGAAGAAAGAAACACATGAACATCTTGGATGACATGGGAGTGAGTAAATTATCAGGACATTTTAATTCTGAAGTGAACTAATCCTTTAAATGACTTTGGATAAAAGTAAACAAAGAGTGCACATGAAAGGGAAGTGAATGAATAAAATAGAGGAAGATGGCCAGCCTCACCTTTCCATGACTCCTGCACTAACTCCACCCCCTCTGGGATGATGATTGACAGAGCAGTGCCACATAGAAGCCCCGCCCCCAGCACAGTAATCAACTGCAGTTTGTGCTGTAAGGGTGGAGAAAATGTCTTAAAATAACTAGTTTTACAATGTCAAAATAGACAGTTTTGCTGCATTGCCTGTTAATAATAATAATAATGGACTTACTATTATTAGATTAGACTTACTTAGAGTATTGCTATGTTTTTAGATATGCACCATGGTATATGAACATGGTAATCGTACCATATATACCACAGTAAGTTTTTGTACTTTGACATTCAATTCTAACTATATAAAGTTAAATGCTTGCAACAGTATCCAGAGATTTTTAGATCCAAATATCACGTGCAGAAAAACAGCTACGTGACTGAACTCAAATCCACAGGTTAAAGTACAGGGTATAGTAAACACCTTACCGATACAGCTAAACTTAATTTCGAATGGATGCAACAATGGTGTATTTAAATAAATGTTTTTATTTGCTTTTGATATCTTGATTTATCGTCTGTAACGTTACAGTTTACTATCCGATCCCGTTACGTTCTGCTTTAAATCTTAAGTACATCCAACACTTGTTGAATATGAATATTCATCATCTTACCTCTGATAAATTGACCAATAGTGGAATTATCCCGAGCACGAAACATCCCACAAACATAGCCAGAGATATGAGAATAACACCCCAAGCTCCGTCCATGACTGCTTCTGTTCTTCAGCCCTTCCGATTGAACTTCTTAACGCACATTCACGCTGCATCACATGTAATAAACACCCTAAAACACAAAAGGAAGACACAATATCCTCTTTGAACAAGGCATAGTGGAGTTCTCCACGTCTCAACACCCTCCATAACCTTACAAAACCCTAAACTACACCCCTAGAGTCCGTGAAACTGAATTACACGATACTAATGCTCAGAAGAGAGTTCGATTCATTTAAGAGAATCGGCTCTTTTCGGTGAACTGATTCGTCAACTCCCCGAAGTGTCCTCAGACAAACCCTCAATCGCGATTTTACGTTTTGTTTCTGTAGTAAAATTGATGTTTATTAGTATTTTATCACTATTAGGTTATGAAGATGTACATTTAAATTACACTATAAATTAACGTTTGAACTACATTCGTGAACATGTATAGTGAATACCAAAATACAATGTTTTTGGAAGATCACTGCCTATGTTAGGGGAAAAACAAACAACAACAACAACAACCACAGTTTGCAAACATACTTAGTTTCAGCTGGCAACAGTCACTTAAGTACGCTGTGAATATTCATATCATTTAAACTTTGTGGATTGGACCCTTTTTACATTTCCGGGTTTCTCAGAAGCGGAAGTCGTCAAAGTTGGTATAAGATAATATATTAAATATATATATATATATATATATATATATATTTTTTTTTTTTTTGTGTGTGTTCCCATTTGCTCAAATAGCAAAAGAAAAACTCCACAACAGTGTTTTTTTTTTTACAACTTTCAAAAGAGAAAAAAAAAATAGAGATCGATTGATAACGGCAGTCAGAAGAAAGATGTCAATTTGATCGTCACTCCCACAGCCGCATTAACTTTTTTTTTTTTTGTAATTTGATGCAAAGGTAATATAATACCAAGTATAGTGTTATAAATGTACATACATTAAAAAAAAAAATAAAAAAAATAAAATACTTTGCAGGATTTAGGATGCTGGTGACCGTTAAAACGCGTCATCACGTCGAACTAGATAGCGCGCGCAGAGCGTCTGAGGTAAGAGGCTGTTTCCCCTACGACTTATTACTGTATTAACTATTAAAAATTAAAATTAAAATACATTAAAACATTCTGTGAAAGTATTGTCATAAGAATATTGAGGTAATAACGTTATAAGTAATGAGAATTTTAAAATAATACGACTACAGCTTTGTTAATATGGTTATCATATTCATACCGACAGTTTGAATTCAGAACGGCGAATTCATTACTTAAATAAATATAGAAATACAACCATGGCGTCTAATATTTAACCTCTATATCTTTTTCCCCGCAATTATTGGTAAACACTAACACATTTTGCCGACGCCAAATGCAGTCAAATTATTCGACTCTACCATTGAAAAGAATCGGTTCGGGTGAACGATTCGTCAGTGAATCAGATATCAGAGAAACGTGAGAGCTTATGACTCTGTTCCTGTTTTTCCTTCTCTGGAGACACATCACAAGACTCCACCATAAGACTAAGAAGAGGTCAAAGATTGTACTTACTGTTTCTTGGCAGAGAGAAGAAAGCTGCCTTAAAATGACTCCTTATAGGAGAAAAAGAGCATTTTAAAACCATATTATTTAAACTTTATAATTGGATATTTGCATTATTTTTCTTGTATAAGTGTAAATCGTTTGTTTTTTAGTTAATTGACAATCACATTTTAGTAAGTCATTAGTGTTCATCAACAACGAAACGTTTAAGTAATTAAAAAATCATTTGTTTGGAAAGAAAACCTTTTTCATTTCTATACAAGCACAAAATACTCAATACTGATATATCAGTAAAATAATCATACTGTTCACTGTAATCTAAACTACACTGCTTGCTATGTTTAAAATAAGCAGTTTATGGTCCATTCTACAGAACTGGTTCAAAAATGTCTTTTTCCACAAATTTTGTATGTTTGCAAATTGTACACATTTCTAGTAATTGTACAGTTAATTCTCATATTGTATTTTCAGAAATATTTTTCATCTCCCCAAATGTGTCACTACCGAAAAACACAATAATAAATAATTTAATAAGAAGGGTCACATTGACCTATTAAGATTTTGTTTACATCTACCTTGTAAATATATTTTTTGCTATTTCTTTAAAAAAAAAAAAAAAAGTTTTCACAGGTAAATCAATAACAATTTTAACAATATTTCAAGTGTAATTTATGAGATTATTTGTATTTTGAATCCAATCTTTATTGTAAAAGGCATAAAATTGATCATACTGATTTCAAAGTGAAGGATTCATTAGTTTAAATATACATAGAAACAAACACTAATAACATCTTAGTTGATAATTCAATATACTTTATTTTTGACAAATGTTTCGGTCGTGACTGCACATTTTCGGTAGTGACAGTGATGTGTTGGTAGTGACCACATCACATCACACAATTTTTACTACATACTAAAACATATTAAAATACTAATGATATGCATAAATGTACTAAAATGTAGTTTATTTCCACAAAATAAACGATTGAGTTCCCTTTTGTCACTACCAAAACAACGATATCACTACTGAAACAGTCACGACCGAAACATGTGGTGAAGTTTCAGTAGTGACAATTTTAGACACTTTTGATCCGCTCAAAGATGCTAATCAGCACATGTTAGCTAGCACAGTTCTGAACAGATGTACACATAAAAACTACATTTTATGGAATAACACCCCAAAAAGTTTGCTTAATTGCAGAAAAAAGACTTTTGAACACATTTAGGGATATTTCCTGATCAAACATGCAGAAGTGTGTTAAAATCAGTCGCAGACAATAGACTCAAACACACACCGTTTTGTTTTTTTTTTACATAAAGTTTCATGATTTAAAAATTACAATTTTTTTTAACTTCACTTTAAAAAAAAACTCATATTTAAAAAAAACAATGAAAAAAATTGCAAAAATTATTTCAATATTTTCACAAGTTGGAATTTAGGGGTCAGGGTTCGGGACAGCCTCCTCCCAGCTGAAAGTACCCAATAAATTTCAATTTTATATATATATTAAGCTTACTGATATTTTAAATATTATTGTGGGATTCAATAAATAATAGAAGGATCTTAGTAAACATCTAAAATTTGAATACTTAAATGCTTTTTAAATGTGTTTTTTTGGTTGTTGGACAGCAGTTTACACCAATTTTGTAGAATGGCCCATATACATCTTTAAACCTATTTGGAAGCAAAGATATTATATATTATATATATATATATATATATATATATATATATATATATATATATATATATATATATATATATATATATATATATATATATATATAGCAGTCTTTGAATACTTGGGAGAAAAAAACAAAACAATGTGCAACAAAATGCTAGAACGGAATAAAAAAAAGTCTGTAAAGTGAAACACAATTATTGCATTTCTTTGTATCATTTATAAATGACATGTTGATAAAGAATTTCCTCACACTTTATATGGTTTTGTCAGTAAATGTCTATTTTATTGTTCAAAGACATGTAAGAGTTTGAAGATGACACTGTACAAAAGATCATTTGAGGGGAGGTTGAGATACAAAACTATTAAAAACAGCAATCGCAAGCATAGTACGATCTTAAGGGAAATCTGAATGGACAAAAGCAAACAATTCATGGTTGACTGTACACGGTTTCGCTGACTAAGCTGTACAAATGTAAATACAGTTTAGTGTTCCGAGAGCAGCGCAATGCTTCTATTTACAAAAATATTACAGTGATTTAACCTCTTCATTCCAAGTCAACAGCCAGTTAATTCAAAAGATGGAATAAAATAATAGACAAATGAAATAAATACTGTGGACAACATCTGTAACAAACAGGAAAAGTCATAAAGATGCATAAATAAATTATTGCCACCGCATCATGCTTCAGAACAGTGTTTTTTCCTTAAACAGATCCGGGATGCAGTCATACAGACATCACCTACAGTATCTAAGCAGCAAGAGCGTCAGACGTACAAAGTTACTCAATGTTGTCCAAACGAGATCAATGAGAAAAACAAAAATGGCTTGAAATTGTTACATACACCATGATAATGTTACATATTTTACATGAAGTGCATAGCCTACAGTGTTATTTGCATTTAAAAGTTACAAAGCTCCTCAGTGACTGGTAGATTAGTGTGATTATATACATAACTAAAAATTAGGGATGCACCGATAACATTGTGTACGACTGAGTACGAGTACCGATATTATTTTTCTGGTACTGGCCGATACCAATGCCTATACATTTAATCGTTTCTTTCTTTCTTTCTTTCTTTTTTTTGGGTGATGTGGCAGTTTTCCAAGCACAACACAGTGAGACTAATGAATGTAGTACAGCTTTATTTTCACCCCAATTAAAAAAAAAGTAATAATTTTTATTTAAAACTTTTATGCACAAATTTCAGTGTCCAATAACCTTCAAAGGGCATAATTATAAAAAAAAAACCTTTTTTAACCTGCCTATATTTTTATTTATATTAATTTAACATCTTTTTTTGTTTTATTAACAATAATGACAGACAAATATTTAATTATATTTAATCCAATCCATGGACGTAATACTGACTCGTATCCTGTTTTCACCCAGTGTCCACTTAAGCCATAACCGGCTGTAGTTACGTGAAATACTCCACACGATGGACATTTTGACAACTATAGACATTTGTGCATTTGACCATTCAAGCGCAAGGAGAACTAATCGCGCACTTTCTGCGAGAACTGGGAGAGCGCTTCTGGTCTGTGTCATTCCACGCGATTTGCATGCAGTTCGCAATGTGTGGGTTGTCATCATTATTTTTGAAGTATTTCCACACTGTGCACAGAAAATTCTGTCAGTTACGTCACGTGAGGTACAAGTATATAAGCTTGGTATCGGTGCATCCCTACTAAAAATATCACTGATTAGCTTCCTAATGTTCTAATTCACAAGCTTACACCTGATGACTGTTTCAAGTCAACATTTGTTGCAGAAAATGACAGTTCAAACACTGCATTGCTATTCCTGTAAACAAATGACACAATGAGAACTATTTAGGTCCACTAGCAGGAACGATTAACAAAATTAGGAGCTGGACAAAGAAAATAAAATGATGTTAAAGCAAGTACTCAGGCACAGCCTTTGTCTGCTCCAATAAAATATTATGTTTCCAGTTCTGACTTGCATTTCAACAATGCACAGAGAGCAAAAATGCAATTTGTATATAATGGACAAAGTAGCATAAATGTCCGAACATGGCGACAAACAGATATAAAGAGTGTAGTTGTCAAAAAAAAAAAAAAAAAAAATCAGTGGTCAATAAATAGTGGTCATTGTACTAGTTTTTTTTATTCTTTTTTTCAGGCTTCAACCACTAAATGATGCATAAACCCAATCAAATGATCTCAGAACTGCAAGTGTCAGTGAATGCACACAGGTAAGAAGAACCAAAGCACGGATTCTATTATTTCCAGTTCTCTTGTAAAAAATGCAAAAGAACACACCACAATAGCAATAAAGAAGGCCATATTAAAGACACATATGCTTATATGACCCAATGAGATCTTGCTATCATCATATACTACCCAATTTTAAAGGATGTTCAAAGATTCTGGGTATGTTTCCAATGCACAGTAATTTATAAGTAGTAATATATGTTTGATGTTTAATGGTTAATGTCTACATTATCACTTGTTAGCGCCCAAAAAAAATAACAAAACAAAACAAAAAACTGATGAAACCATCATACCCATGCATAATAAAAAGAAAAATCCCACCTTAAGGTCAACATAGGGAATCTGCTGTGCGTTTTAAGTTAAATTTGCTACAGTATCAGTCATGGACAGAACATTCCACAGTAGAGCAACACAAAGTTGGTCCATTTGGTGCCTGATTCATTCAGAGAGTAGTCATATCACGCATACTAGCGCAAGTATGGATTAGTAATGCGAAGGATTATGTTTAAACTCTTGAAACATTAGATGTGCAGAAGACGGTGGGATATGCGTTTGACTTTGACCTTGAATAGTTACAGGGATGGCGAATTGCCTTCGAGTCTGTAGGACAGTCTGAAAGTGGCTTTTCCAGGTGAGACCATTAGTGTTTTCCTCATAATACGTTAATTCAGCAGGCTGGAGTGAGTTTTCCATTAGTAATGGCCTTTATGTTAAATACATTCACTTTGTTAGAGAAGAATGGAAAGTTGCATGAATTAATCTGCATATTGTGCTATAGTGCCATATCAGCTCAAAACTTCAGCTCAACGGTCTGTCATTCGGATGGATGTTTATTCCACAAGCATTTCTAATACATGTGATTTCTCACAATATTGTCACTGAAAACACTGAAAGAGATAGAAATTGTTTGTTATCTGTTGCCATATACATTTATTCTAGTTTTTAGCTGTATAAGTCAACCATTACCCCATGTAACCAGTGTCCTAAGAAGAAATCTTCTGATATTTTCTTTATGCAAAAGATTTGGAGGTGATATCCACCCTGATATGCGATTTTACTGCCCACCTGAGATGGCACTATAGCGGTTTCAATTCATCATAACGTAGGTAAATTGAAATTTTAAATGGCAAATTATGAGTGATCATTACTATTTTTGGTATTATTTACTAGACGTGCGCTTGTGAGGGCAAGAAACTTGGTACTATTGACCAAATGCTGTACGAAGAGGGCAAACTATGAACTATGAAACTATGATGAACTAGTTTCTTATAGTTGGAGGACAATCACAAGCCACTTCAGATTCTTGACAATTGGCCATCCTGTCTCCAAGCCTCAATGATAAAGGAGTGTTTTAGCCGTCAGCCATGATGGATTCACGCACGCACGCACACACGCACACACACACACACACACACAGTGTAAGTGTAGTGAGGTGTAGTGGATCTCCTGCTAGTTTCTCTTAAGTTCAGCACATGGTGTGGCCCTAGCATGGGTCACTGATGCACCTCGTTCTCAATAAGGCTGTCCTCTCCTGACTGGAAATCACCCTCAGTCACCACTTCCTCATCTTGTGAGGACCCCTGGCCCTCGTCCTCGCCACTGCCCTTCTCGTCCTGTAGCACTTGGGCGACGTACGTCTGCTGATGATAGAATATGAAGATGTAAAGCAGAGAAAATATCAGAGCTGTACATTAAAGTCAGATGAATAACTACTACATAAAAACTAGGGCTGGGTCTTGACACAAATTTCACAAATTTGTTCACCAAATTGCAAGAAGACAAGAAAGAGAGGTCAGTTTAGTATTCGCACGCCGTTTGATGCGGCTGTTTGGGCAAGCGCTTCGGATGTGTGCACACAAAACTTTACACACACAGTGCGCGAAAGAAATGAGCTCCCTTTCTTGTCAAAAGCTTTCCTTATGATGCAGCGCTGGCCCGTCAACTGTCCCGAGCGTCGTTTACGTTTATTTATGTTCATACATTGTTAGAATTCATAAAAATGTTACCAGCCAGCTGGCGAGTTATATACATATATATCGCCGATTTTTACTCTCATTTGGTGCTTAGCGAGTGTTCATTTTATGGCCTGTTTCTACTCTAATTTGTTTTTTGAAATATAACATTTTATAAATTTAAATGGTGGCTGTCATAACTTGTCTTCATGACAGATTTATTCATAATATCGAAGAACAGGTTAAGTAGAAACAATGAATATGTAATATAGTGCATATATTTAACAAAATGCAAATTATTCCAGCTGACTATCGAGTTCATGCAACATTACGTGACAATGTTCACAAGCTGTTTTATTGATGTCTTTCCACGGTTGAAACGCTAGTTGCGTTTACGTGGACCCTAATAATCCGATTGTAATCGGACTACTAGCACAGTCAGAATGAAAATGTCACATGTAACCATGCCAATTTGAATGAATTGGTCAAATCCGAATCAAATTTAATTCGGATTGTATGGGGTTGTTTAAATTTAGGAAATTTAGGAAACTCTGTATATTTGTCAAGCTTGTGACATATAAACGCGCACATCAACCTGATCGCTTTATTTAGTATTCATGTAAGCACTACGTTCGGATTCATCAATGAATTCATTCCGATTGAAACAAAAAGTGTACATGTAGCTACTGATTAAACGATTACAAGACATTTCTGTAAGTTGTACTGTATCTTTCAACATACCTTCTGATGTTCACTCATGTTTATTGCTTTAACTAGTAAATCAGATTATCAATTCAAGTGCCGCTCGAATTGAGGCGTCTACAGCAATTTGTCATGCCACATTAAAGTGCGGCAAAGCGATTTACAAAAAAAAAAAATGGACAGAATTTGAAAGCTGAGACTTTGTTTTATATCAAAACTAACAAAGCACAAAGCTTTTTACGATTTATTGGCTGGAAGGCGCTACAAAGTTTTGTTCATTCATCAAGTGAAGACAGCATAGATTAAAAGATTGATTCTTGGGATTTAAGGATCTATATCGGTTCATCAAATTAAGAATAGATTAAAATCGAGAAATCAAACTAGGGATGCAAAAATGCTTTCTTGCTCATCATGATGTGACAGGCACAGCTATCATTATAAAAACTTACCACAGACTTGATAGGTGGGGAAGAACCTGGTGGTTGTCCATTGTCCACACCATCCATGTCAACCTGTTGTGAATACAGGAAAAACACTTTGCGGATTAGAGAAAGTTTTGGGCTAGACTGTGTATGAAAACCGAACAATTAGACAAAGCGGTGTCTGACCTTATAATTGTGCGCACTGAGGTATTTGAAATGACCGAAGACGACATGGGAGAGGCAAATGATGATGGTGATGATCAGAACCACAAAAGTAAACATTGATGTTGGAGCTTTAAAACCTTTAAAACGTAAAAAAGATAAGAGAAGAAAGCAGGGAGAAAAACCATATTACAAACATGACAATAATCTTTGTGTAGTTAATCTGAAGTATAGTATCTAAAGCCCTATTTCAACAGTAATCCTTTTTATCCATTTTTATGCACTGTACAGTAACTGTTGGGCTTCGTGGCAATGTGCAGCCATTTTAAATATGGACACATTACTGAAATACTGGAAATTGTTTACAAGAATAATATTACATCACCACTCCAATATACATTAAATATACATTATATATATTAAATTAATTATATTCATAAATTAAGGCTTGGACAAAATGACATCCATCAATTTGAGAGATAAAATGCAAGACCATTTAAACTATAGCATGTCAATTTTCCTGTTTTTTTGTTTTGTTTTAAATAGGATATTTAAATTAGGGCTGCTACTAACAATTATTTTGATAATCGATTAGTTGGCCGATTATTTCTTCGATCTGTTTGGCAGTGTCTTACCTGTACGGACAGTAGAGAAGAAGAGAAGCCAGAAGAGGCAGAGGATGGGTGCTGCCACCACTTGGTTGACAGCTCCAGAGTGGATTTTCTTATCCAGTTTGGAAGGCAGGTAGGCATAATACATGTTGTACCGGTCCACCAGGTGCTTCAGTAGCATGTACATCAGGCCTGCAGACAAAATTGAAGTCAGCCAGGTTTTTACACGGTTTGAAGATGATGTAAGTGGTGCTTGCCTGTGGAGAACGTGCCACCACGATGCAGGAATTCTTCTTCAGTGAGAAATGTGTCACTCACCAAATGGTACAATAATTGGACAGGTGATGCTGTAGGTCATGACCACAGTGAAGACGTTCATCATCCAGGCATAAGCAGCTCCAAACTGGAACTCATAAGCTTGATGCTGTAACAAAACACAACCACATGTGAATCACAACATTAGGATAGATATGAATTATTGAGTGTAGGCCCGTTCACACCAAGAACGATAACTATAAAGATAACGATAAAGATATAGTTCTAAAAATCATTATAAATATAAAAGAATAGTCCACACCACAGATATAACAATGATAATATAGAGAAATGATATCGTTGGGATCACTTTCAGAACAATTTTTTCCCAGCCTATCAGAATCCATTCTAATTGAAGAGCTTGCGCATTTAAAATGGCAGACGACATTGCGGAGAAGTTAAATCGCCAAAGTCTAGAAAAAGCCACCACCGTTTGACAAGTCAAATCTCCTTTAGGGATACTTTAAAGAAAATGGATATTTGAAAAACAATAGGTCATACCCTCGGAATAAATGGTGAGAAGTATTAATGATGAGATCATTATGCCAAGCTAGCAAACAGCGTAACATAAAACTACCTCAGGTATCCAGCGCTAGTTTTATCAACATTTTCACTGCAACTTCAAAAGAAGCAAGACAAAGTCTAGGCGTTGTTTTTATTCCACTATATTGACTAACCCTAAATTCACTGTTAGATTAAGTCGATTACGCTAGCTATTCACTCAAAACATAGCATGCTGAGGACATCTGCTGGTTAAAGCCTTGTAAACGCAACAAGAACAGCAAAAACATGTTGTACACACTTTGAAACCGCAGTGCTTGAGCTTACAATAAACAGACGTTGGTGTGAACACATATATAGTTAAACAAATCATGTTTAAATGATTATAATAGTAAGGCTGAGAGTATCATGTACACTTGCAAACTACACAGACCTTCTTTACGTTGCGCCTCTCGGCAGCTGAACGTGCCAGACACAGTCGGATCATGTACATGAGAAAATAAGGAATGCGTAACAGGTCCATGGCGTTACCAATGAAAGCAGACGCGATAACATAGTTCACAAAGAAAGCTCCATTATCTGGAAGGAAGACACACCTAAAAGAAAATAAATCAAGCCTTGAAAAAAAATATTGTATCTACAGTCTCAAAAATATGTGCATAAACCAAATGTTTGTAAATCCTTTAAAGAAACAAAAACAGGATGTAATCCTCTCATTAACTTACTCGAATCTGACTTTTGCCTGGTCAAGAAATGTCTTGTCAAAGAGCCAGCGGAAGAAAACATCCAAACTGCATTTAGGAAAAGATCATATGAAATGTTTAATGCAAATGAAAAACAGGTCAGTCCAAAATTACCTGGATTTTATTCATTTTGTATAATCAGAAATAAACTTTATTATGTGAAAATACACAAAAAGGCAATATTTGTATTTGTAAAAGAATTTTCAAAATATACAAATTACTATCATTTCAAATTAGCATATATCAACAACTCTTTGTCAAAAAGTTTATTCTGGAAAATGCTTAATAAACATGATTTTAACCCTCTTTTTAAGAATAAATTCACCATTAAATTTTTAGGATGCAAAATCTTAAATTGGGGCTCAGTAGCTATTGTGAAACATTGTTGAAGGATACAGTAAGTTTTCTTTAAAGGCATATGAAAAATTTAACTTAAAAGATGGGATAACTGTATTTTCTCTAGCATAACACCTGCAGTTCTGGCTTTTCAATGTAAACCAGGTGTGATAAAATACCTGCTCAGGCCTAGAGATGGCAGCAGCAGAACCATAAAGATGAGGAAGGTGTAGCATTTGTGCATGGTGGTTCTGTTCTCTCCAGATCTGAAGAGCAAAGGTCACATACTCTCTGAGTCCACCAGAAAATGATTTAGTTTACTATCTACAAATGATGAAATCATTAAAAACACATTGATATACAGGGTTTGGCATTGTACCGTGTCCAGTGGGCCTCAAAGAAGGCAGAGTAGTAGACGATGGTGGGGAGGAGGGCTGAGAAGCACCACAACAGCAGGGTGGGGAAGAACTGAGTGATGATGGGGTTCTAGAGGAACAGACACAGAGGGAAAGGAGGAAGGTGATGAGTGACAGATTCATGACCCCCATAGTAACATTGCATTGTGATGTACGTTAACTCTGTTCATTAACGCCCAGTTTAACAGTCTCCTTACGTTCAGGTACTCCACGGGTTTGGTGACGTTGAACTTGTCCATGGTGGTGATGATAATAGCAGGGGTGGTGAGGAAGAAGAGCAAGATGAAGAGAAAGCAGTTGATGACGAGGCAGCGGAGCCACCAGTTGAGGCCACCAACAGACAAATGCTCCCTGTGGAGAACAAGGTACAACTACTATAAGTATATCCAACCTTACCCTGATACATACAGTACACTTACATTAAGCAGCATTCTGTGTAGCAAATCTTAACTGCTTGATATTGTCGAAAAATTTAAAAAGTTGGATAAATAGTACAACCTATTTTACTTGCATATATACAGAACATTCATGTAAAGCAATATATACAACGATCAGGCATAGCATTATAGGCATAGCAACCTTCCTAATATTGTGTTGGTCCCCCTTTTGCTGCCAAAACAGCCCTGACCCGTCGAGGCATGGACTCCACTAGACCCCTGAAGGTGTGCTGTGGTGATGTTAGCAGCATATCCATATTCCTGAACCATTTCTTCTCTGTGGCAGGAGCATTATCCTGCTGAAAGAGGCCACAGCCACCAGGGAATACCTTTCCATGAAGGGTGTACATGGTCTGCAACAATGCTTAGGTAGGTGGTACGTGGCAGGACCCAAGGTTTCCCAGCAGAACATTGCCCAAAGCATCACACTGCCTCCGCCGGCTTGCCTTCTTAGTGCATCCTGGTGCCATGTGTTCCCCAGATGTGATTCATCAGAAAATGTGATTCATCAGACCAGGCCACCTTCTTCTATTGCTCCGTGGTCCAGTTCTGATGCTCCTGTGTCCACTGTTGGCACTATCGGCAGTGGACAGGGGTCAGCATGGGCACCCTGACTGGTCTGCGGCTATGCAGCCCCATATGCAACAAACTGTGATGCACTGTGTATTCTGACACCTTTCTATCAGAACCAGCATTAACTTCTGGAGCAATTTGAGCTACAGGAGCTCATTTGTTGGATCGGACCACACGGGCCAGCCTTCGCTCCCCACGTGCATCGAGTCTTGGCCGCCCGTGACCCTTTCGCCGGTTCACCACTGTTCCTTCCTTGGACCACTTTTGTTAGATACTGACCACTGCAGACCACTGTACCCCACAAGAGCTACAGAGATGCTCTGACCCAGTCGTCTAGCCATCACAATTTGGCCCTTGTCAAACCCGCTCAAATCCTTACGCTTGCCCATTTTTCCTGCTTCTAACACATCAACTTTGTTAAATGCTGCCTAATATATCCACCCACGAACAGGTGCCGTGATGAAGAGATGATCAGTGTTATTCACTTCACCTTTAAGTGCTCATAATATCATGCCTGATCAGTGTATTTCGGCTGCGTGACTGTCGCAAACATCATTGCAAAAAAGTAAACTATTATCGTACAGCTCTATATAAAAAGTTGGATATATTACATCCGACTGTATTCACATACATACAATACATTCCCAAAAAGGGATATATATATACACTGTATAGCAAATCTCAGCTGTCTTGATTTTTTATTTCGTTGCGAAATGTAATTACATTCTCGGCCAGCTTTTTATATAAAAGGTGGGTATATAAGTGTCCAAATACATAAATCTCAACTTCTTGATTGCTTGTATTGACACAAAATGTAAACTAAAAATTATCGCCCAGCTCTAATCTGCTAAATGCGCCTATAGGGCATGAAAATGTTAAAATATTATAAACATTAACATCATTTCACAATGTGTATTGTGAAAAGCGCTATACAAATAAATTGGACTTAATAATACTAGATACATATTGCATATTAAAATGCCAAGCCCTAGACCTTATCATATAATAAGTAATAATAATATGCATTATGCAGTCCACAATTAAATATTATTGTGGTATCATTGATTTCAGATTTATCTGCATGTAAAACTAACTGTGGTCAGTGTCTTCCTGTGTAAGTGGGCAGTTCTTGGCCATAATAAACAGCAAAGTGGATCCTGTCTAGCACTGTGAGGCTACGATCATAATAAATTCATGAGATTTATGAAGAGGATGTTACCAGTAAACATTCTGTGGATCTGGAGCATATGTGACCGTCCAGTTGAATGTGCTGAGGCCGTTGCTGAAGGGGGAGGACTTTGGCTCTCGTCGACAGTGACAGCCGTGACACTGACACGCATTAAAATCTTTCAGGATGCTGGGAAGGGAAAAAAAACACATTTTTTTTTTTTTTTTCACTTCTAAAGTATTGTCAAGGTGAAATGATAGTATCACTAGGTAATATACCAAGATACTGAATACTGCCATGATAATTTTCAGTACTTTTTTGGTTAGTGTCAACACACACACAGACCAAAATGTCTATTAGACTTACAGGGCTGTCATGGCTTCATTCTGGAAGGTAACAAAAGCCATTCCCAGAGGTTTAGTGTTAACTTTCTCACGTTCTTTTCTGTATTCTTCCTTTAGTTTGGCCTCAAGCTTAGTGTAGTAGTGGACAGCCTCTTCCTGCAGGGATGGATTAACATGATAAGAGTTAGACATTTTAATTCATTTTCTTTTAAAGAACGCATGAAATAATGTATGATATTCTGGTCTCTAGATATGGTACAGGTCCCTTCCTCAATGCAGCTTTATGTGATTTTCTGGACTGTTTGATCAACAATGCATTTTGCACAAAATGAGAGGTGGTTTGAAAGAAAAATGTCCTTATTTAATGTGAATTAATCAACAAACCCTCTACTTAACGCACTGTACACCTGCAAGTTACGTTTTTGCATTATAGTCATAGTCCAGAAGGGGGGGATGTGTACTACAGAAAAGGGCTGTTGTGACAAACTGGAAGTCTGTTTATGTAATGAGGACACTTGGGAGCTGCTGAATATACCTGCGCTGATGCTGAACATGTCTCACAGTAGCAGAGCGAACATTATCCTGACTAATATGACTAAATATAATGAAGCGTCAGGGGCTGTGACATACTGACTGCGTGTCTAATGGGGAAAGGTTATGCATTCATGATTTACATTTGAATGTGATGTGAAATGCATGATGGTTCATGTACTAATATGAGATCTAGATACTCGCTACTATTCAAAACTCTTTGGGCGGAGTGACTTGAGAGGTTATAATGCATGTGAAGCTCCCATGAGCCTCAGGATGACTCTGACCTGCTCGCAGCCATTGATGATGCAGCAGCAGAGGTGGCCGCAGGGTTTGGGGTTAATCATAGTGGGGATGTGCTCCTTGGACATCAGGTCAGTGTAGAACTTTTTGCTGCGTTCTGCCTTTTTCCTGCAGAAATTTGTAACAATTTCTATTAAAATATGAAAACGTAAACCAATAAAATGAAAAATTCAAACAAATAACTAAATTAAGAAGCTGAATGGCCAACAGGCCCAAATTTACCTGCCATTTACTATAACTTTCTTTCTATCTATCTTTATCATAATACAAATATAGTATATATCAATGTTTTTATTTATCACAAAGAATATAGTAGATATCAAGGCTTTCTTTCTTTTTTCATTTATTTACTTATTTATCATAATACAATTACAGTAGATATCAAGACTTTTATTAATCACAATAGAAATATAGTAATCCACCCACCCACCATCCATAATCTATAATGCATCCACCCATCCACCCACCCACCCATCCTTCTACCCATCCATCTATCCATCCATCTAACCTCCCACCCATCCATAATCCATCCACCCATCCTCCCTATCACCCACCTATCCATCATCCATCCATCCAATCACCCTCCCATCCATCCCTTAAAATGGTGACTGAAACTCAGCTTGTAAAATGTTTACCTTTCAGACTCCAGAGACATAAGCTTGGCAACATCGTAACAAATGCGAGCATCCAGAACAATGCAGTTTTCATATGCTTTCCTGGATATTAAAACAAAGAGATAAACATGAGAAAAAAGTGAGGGAGACATAAAACTCCCATGAGTGGGACAGGAAATATTTCAACTAATTTCCACTTTCTCATTTCCTAGGCTCTGGAACACAATGTTGATAGTCTAGCAGGAGCCAGGCTTCAGTATTGTCTGGTGCACACTGTAGTTTATGCTAGCCAAGAATTGCTTACTTAGACAGAAAGCGACTGACTGATAAGTAAAATGAAACCACTGTTTTTTTTTTATGTGATGCATAGAGGCGAGTAAATCTAAAATCGATGGTACCAAAATAAAGGACTGGCATGCAACAAATTGGTAGGCTTTTCAAATAATGACACAGCAGTCTCTGTGAGATGATATACACACTGAAGGCATGAGTTGTAAATGTGTACACTATGAAATCAAAATTTCCATCCGTTCTAAAGCAATAGGTCTATGGGAGTCTACAGGGCTGATGACTCTTTTCCCAGACGGGCAGACTGCAGTATGCTTTGAGATGTCTGTGAGACTGATATCGGTTCTACTTTATTTTGAGTTTGTTCTAAGCATCCTCTTTGTCCTCGATCTACACATCCAGCCTTGAAAAAGACATGTATTGTCCCCACACATTCTTGAGCAGGAAATGAGATTAGACAAACTGAGTGGATGGACACACTGAGCGTCTTGTAGCCACATGACCACTTTCAAGCATTTAAAACAGTTGAGGTTGTCATTGTCTTACGTGTCTCAAGACTAAGCCTAGGCATGTCAGGGTGCTTGAATTTACTGTGTGGATTGGGAACTCTTAATGGGACAGTTCACCCCAAAATTTAAATTCTGCCATCATTTACTCACCCTCATGTCCAAACCTGTATGACTTTTTTCTTTTGCCAAACACAAAAGAAGATCCAGCAAAAGGTCCAAACAACATTGGACCCCATTGACTTTCAATGTATAGAAAAATAACTTTCTCTTGTGTTCCACAGAAGAAAGAAAGTCATACAGGTGCATAAATTACACACTTCTCCTTTACCGATGATGAGAAGGTAGATCCTAATTAGCATTGTGACATAAAATTACTATTTTCAGCAAGAACTTACTCAAAATGCTGCTTTATTTCACTCTCTTCTGCATATTTGGCGATCCCGTTAATGAATAAAGTGCGTTTCACCTGTGAATGGAGACAATGTGGAGACAGAGTACAGTTTATTAGCATTAGCAATATTATTTCAACCACAATATTGATTGATGCTCATTGTTGATCCCCATTAAGAAAGAAATATCACGCAGCACTAATCTATGCCTTAGTCAGGATATACATTTTTAATTTGAAACAGAGGACAATGAGTCCGTGAAGGGACATACTATATCTGTTCATATCATATTTTCTACCCCTTTTTTAAAATCTCTAATGGATAAAACCAAGTCCCACCCTTCATTTTTTTCAGGATGAATATCCCGTTTCAAAAAAATATACCAGATTACGCAAGTTAAAACTATAAGTAAAGTGGGTTGCAATGGGCTGTTTACCCTGACTAAGGTTCATAACTCACCCTCAGGGAAAATATTTCACTTTACAAAAATAAAAGAAAATAAAGAAATGTTCTTGGTTCAGTTTCAAATTGTTTTGTAGTTACAATTATTTCATGTGGTACAGGACATTTTGCCAAATATGCTGTGTAAACAGCATTATTTTAGTATCGAGATATTAGTATAGTTTTTATTCCTATTTCAAATTATTTTTATTTTCCATTTTCTTTCTAATTTTAAAGGGGACATGAAAATCTGACTTTTTCTGTGTTTAAGTGCTATAATCGGGTCCCCGGTGCATCTACCAACACAGAAAACATGAAAAATGATGATCCAATAACTTAGTTTTGGCAAGTCTTTCTCTGCAAGCATGTGAAAAAACGAGCAGCTCAGATTTCACTCCCCTTGTGACGTAGTAAAGGGATCTTATTATAATATTATCGCCCCTTAATCTGCACGTTTCCACCCACGGTGGCGCCATTTTGATTTCGCAAGCGACAACGGTGTACCAGTTCTAACGCCATGGCAAAATTTGGAGCAAAGCATGCTAACTGTTCTGTCGTCGGCTGCACAGACGAGCACTGAACACTATTTAGAGTCTCGTTAGCTTGGATAGCCTGCAAGTTGACCCTGGCAAGCTCGATTGCTAAAAAATTAACGTTTCTGTTAGAGCGATATTTTGGAAAACACTATTAGAGCATTCACAGCATTTGCTGCACTTTTTAAGACCTTTTAAAGACCTGGAGAAATAAAAATTAATACTATACGTTAGAGGTGTGCAACATTGATATATTTGCCACCTTAAATTGATTTCCAGGGGCATTTTACCTACATAAGGGCATTTTTCTAAACATATTAGATGTATGCATCACCTTTTAGGTCAAATTCTAACATTCAAATTAAATTCAGTTAGAATAATAGCACAGTATAGGGCTGTTATTACCAATCAAATGAAATCTTTTATCAACAAAATCCATCTTTGCAATGCAGAGGTGACACAGAAGCGGCATTCATATATTTACACATCATTTACAATTTGTCTACACAAATTTAATTCAATATTTAAATATACAATTTCTAATTTTAACTTAATTTTAAACAAAATGTACTTTAAATATTAAACTAAACTGCCAGTAGGTGGCAGCAAGTCACTGCCTGAGTCATTCATTCAACCGATTTGTTCAAACAACTGATTCATTCAGGAACGAAGCAAGTGACCGTCTTTATTGATCGGGTCATTAAATCATTAATAAAACTGATTCGTTCAAAAACGCGGATTCAGTCAGTAGGCTATAAAAAAAATCATTTCTGACTGTTGCACGGAGACTGTTCTGCTGTTCTTCATTTTGAAATTTTCGTTGGCAAAATAAAGAATTTGTTTATTCAATACTGTATCTAAAATGTAACTCAATATTAACTGTTTATTTAACTGTTGTATAAAATAAATATCACATTTGCAATCGTTCTGATTTGGGGAAAACGACACTCTTGCTTGTGTGATAATTTATATCATATGATATGATGTCAAAAGACAAAAACTCATCGGGGGCAATTTATTTAATGCCCATTTATCTTGAATTTTGAGGGCATATAACTGCATACATCATGCAGTGAAAGCGTGAGTGACAAACTCAATGTCAGCTCGCACTAAAACAATAATTACGATATCATCAACATACTTATCACACACTCCTTCGCACATAAAGAATGAACAACGGTTATTTTTCCTTTTGCGTGCCGTACGTAATGATAAATGCTGCGAGGCCCACGAATTGTCACGTGAACAAGCAAATCCACAAAGAAAAAGAAAAATAATATGTAAGCTAATTAGATAGTTTTAATCTGGTAAATGATTTAGATATGTCTTAAGTCAAATTGTCAACTAAAATTTAAACTTTTAAAAACTTATTATGGCCTTAAATTTTAGAAATCTAATTTAAGACTTTTTAAGGATCCGCTGGAACCCTGATTTAATAGCAGTCATAAACGTTAGCCTGGTGTGTATGGCTCTGTTTGGCAAACAGGTACACTATGTATAGTGGGTGTCCAAAGATTAACATGACGGCCGATGAGTTGAATCAACTCCACTGACCATTCAGAAACGTCCAGTTTCATTCTCTCCATCAGTGTCGACTCCGGTTTGAACAATGTAAGGCTGAACACCGTCGCCATTTTGGCAGCGTGAGATTCTCCAGCTTTGTTGTTGTTGAGCAACCGAAGCGTACATTTAAAAAAAAAAAAAAATGTTGTGCGTTTTTGTCCTTTGTATTATTATTATATTTGTTTTTAATATATATATATATATATATATTATTAATTTTATTTCAGTTTCAGTTATTATTATTATTATTATATTATATTTCAGTACATCATGTTAAACTAAATGAAAATGAGAAATGTTGCCTTGGCAAGTTTTTAGTTTATTTTAGTAAACGTTTTCCTTATTTCAAGTAATTATAAATGTTGTTTATAGTTTTAGTTAACTGTAATAAGCCCGGCAGTAAACAGAAACTTGTACTGAACCCAGAACATTTCTCTGAAGTGTTTTGGGTAAGTTGTCTCTGCTCACCAAGTCATCCTCTTTGTAGTGCATCTTTGATGTGTGTCTCCTCATGCTGTACACAGTCAGTAACAGATATAAGCAGGCAAATGTAGTGTGTAGCCATAGCAGGTTATTACTGAAAGAGAGCGAAAAACAGAGCTGATGCATTCCTCATCAATCATTCAAGGGTCAATTCAGTGTCATAAACATTAACCTGGGACTTACTCCGATTTTAAGTTGGCTATTGTAGTTCGCCCAAAACTGTAGGCATTATTTTCTGTAGGAAGAAAAGACAAGAAACGAGTCATATGGAGTCTTTAGTCATATAAGGAACAGAAACTCGAACGGCTGCATTCAGACATGTAATCCTTGATGACTCACTCTCAAACTCTCCTGACTCACCTAATAGGTCTCCTGAGAAGTTGACGGGCAGGACAATGCCCACAGAGAGCACGCCCACCACCACCAACAGACCAATGATGTGCCTCTGGAATGAGAGGTAGTGCACGGCATCCTCGCCACACTTCTCCCTGATCTCATCATCTCTGTAAGGGTGAGAGAGATGTGTTAGTACCAAGCGGCAACCTTCCGTTCTCTCTCTTGAATCCAAAACTGCAATTTATCAACTGGCCGCTAGAGACAGGCTCCAAAAGGGAGTCAATCCCACAGACCCCTTGTTAAAATGCCCAACTTTACAGCAGAAGAAAAAAAAGTGGTTTTGGTCTATATAGCTAATTTTGCCCTTCATGACAACTGTGAGGGAATTTTTTTTATAACTCATCCGTTTAAATTATACTAGGCCTTAAAGTTGTGCATATTCAAGGGCGTGGTCACTTGAGTGACAGGTGGATGGCCGCTGCTGTAATTGTAATTGGCTAATTACAGCCACTGAACTTGGTTTCTCTGTGTACATGTGCACACATGAGGAAGATAAACAGAACACACGTTGTTAGATCATCTTGGCATTGGCTAAACATTTTGTCCATCAGATTTACTACAATGACAGTGGCTGGAGAATATGCCTCTCAAGACACCACAAAATCCGACAACACTGCTTGGATATTATAAGTAAAACTGCTGTACTATACTTTGGACGTTTGTGAGAGTGTAATGTATATGATAATATACAACTTTACAACATAAACGCTGCTCAGATTGCATCATTTTGAGGACAAGAAGTGCTGTTGGATGTTTTTCATGGACATTTTACCCAAGTGCGACGGATTGGATTCATCTCTTGATAGCCATTTACAAAAGTATGAAGTCCAGTTTTGATTTTGCATGTTGTCGTTTGCACACCCAACACAAATTACAGTATTACTGTTGCTGGAACATCTATCTGGTAAAACAGACACCATAGATTGACAGAAAACCCTTAGAACTTTTAAATAATGTATAATTTGTTATCATTATTATTATTTTAGATAGTGTCTAAGATAGGTAGATAGATAGCTCCTTAGCCTGAGCTAACTTGATCACGTCGAGCTAGGCGGGCGTGGTTTCAGCAACCTGGCACCTCAGCTCCACCCACGCCCCACCTCTTTGCCCATTTTCGGTTATCTGGGTGTGGTGCTATAAAAAACTGGAATAATTTATTTTTCCTACGTCCTCATTTCCTCTACTTCTAATTTGAAAAGGACCACTGACACTGCTGACATGTAAAATGTTTTTGGGTTTGCAGCATAGTTCCTATAGTTAGTAAGCAGAAAGGACTCACTTTATCCTGAAGATGGCTGTTAGCCAGGAACAGAAACCCTGCAAACAGAGACAAAGAACATCATATTCAATGCACTCTAACTATTGCCTGTCAATCACCTCAACATTCAGAGACAATGTCTCCAATGCCGTTTGAGGAGTTGTTCGAGGCTGTGTGGGCACGTGACACCAGTTTACATAAGTGCAGTTATTCCAGATCACAGCAGGGAAGGGAGAGGCAAACAAATGGCTGTCAAAAGGCATTGTGTGTTCCATTATGAAATCCACAGGTGTGTGTGCATTAAGAGAGATAGATGACAAGAAATACCGCCTGTGTGTGCTTTTAAAAACCGCGAGAGTGAATATGCGCGATTTAGGAAGACAAAGGGAATGTTGAGAATGCTTTTATATATACCAGCTTTACTAATATTTCGGTATATGCAGTATGAATACTGGTTTATCCGGGTTTCTGTGCATATTGAAAATTTGCATACTATTTTTGAGAGTAAACTGCCTTTCAAATGACTCATGCACCTCTCAACATGCAGCATGTGCTGCTTTGACCTTCACAAACAACACTGCAGATAGCTTTAAGGCCTGTTCACAACAAGGATAATAACTAAAGTTTTAATAATTATTCTAATTCTAGAATAAGGAAGTCCACACCACTTTATAACTATAGTGTTATTATCATTGATATACTATTATAGTTTTTATTCATATTTAACATTTTTTTTATTTTTATGTTTTCATTTTTAGTTTAGTTTTTAAAAAAACATGTCTATAGAGTTCTTATTAATTTTTACTTTTAGTACTTCATCATTCTTGTGAATGGAATGCGAATTTACACAGAATAATTATTTATTAATGCACATAGAATATCTAATATGTTTAATACTGTGTGTTGATTATTCTCTGTATGTACAACTTAAATTTATCTACAAGTTTCTATGTAGTAAACTACAGCTCGACTCCCATTATTGCATACTGAATGCTGTTTCACATATGTTTTAACAAATAGACTGTGCGGTTAACTGTGCAGTATGCTAGTATTCCATTCTGAACACAGCCATAAGCATCCACAATAATGACATCGCAAGCTACTTACGTTGTCCCTTTGGTCAAAGTCGACCGAGCTGGACACAGAGGTGAGACGCTCGTATCGGGAGTCAGCAGGCGTCTGCATGGCGGAGGCCACACTGAACAAAAACACACATGATCAAATACACGCCCTTTCTGAGCACTGAACTCAAGCTAACATTTAAGTGTACAGTCACTTAATGGCATGCCACTTCATAAATATAAGACATACTGTAAGATTTGAGCTAATACTAATATTTCCAGCAAATAACACATGCTAATTCATTAATACATTTTTGGGTTTTTTGACATTTACTTGGATAGTGCTTTTCACAATACACATCATTTCAAAGCAGCTTTACAGATAATCATGATGTTAATGTTTATATTATCTTAATATCTTCATGCCTTATAGTCACATTTAGCAGATTAGAGCTGGGTGATAATATAGTTTACATTTTGCGATGATACAAGCAATCAAGCAGTTGAGATTTGCTATAGAGTATATTTTTTATATACTATTTTGATTGTCAGCTAATTATTAAATACCTGTGGTGAAAATCAAGTTGTTTATATGTCTATGTGGTGTTTTTAATCTGCTTTAAGACAAACCATGTGCAAATTTTCCCCTTAAAACTGAAAAAAAAAAAGAAACCGCCCATAATTCCATTTGACTGGTGAGTGGATTCTGACTAAATTAAACACCCCTGATTGGCTACTGTGTTCAAGAGATCAACAAACATGTCTGTGATTGGCTACATTGCTCACTGCTGCAAAAACACATTGCGAATAGAAACATTTGACGTTCTCCAGAGCGAAAACACAAATATGCACTGGAGCGTTTGCCAAATTTGTTTCGTCAATTTGATGACGAAGTTTATATATTTTTTAACCACAAATGCTCGTCCTGCACTGCTCTGAGATGTGCCACGCATTACGTAATCATGTTGAAAAGGTCGACGAGCATTTGTGGTTAAAAAGTATATAATTTGTATTTTTTTTTTTTTAGAAAATGGCCGATGGTTTCTCTAGATAAGACTCTTATTCCTCGTCTGGGATCGTGTAGAAGCTGCACTGAAACTGACATTTGGACCCGTTGAACCCCAGTGAAGTCCACTATATGGAGAAATGTTTTCCTCAAAAACCTTCATTTCTTTACCACTGAAGAAAGAAAGATATGAACATCTTGGATGACATGAGGGTGAGTAAATTATCAGGATATTTTACTTCTGAAGTGAACTAATCCTTTAAATATGTCATTGTGATTATCAAAGTTAAGTTCTAAGGGATAAGGGAATGGCTAGGTCTTCCAGGCTCAGATTACTCCAGCTCCATCAGGGCATATCAGGGCTAACCAATGTTGGGCATGCAGCAATAAGTGACTGTGCACATACAAACGTGAACACAGAATTAGCATCAGAGGCTCAGGGGCGTTACACACAGATTGTTCACAAAGAGACTGCAGTAAACCTAGAAAGGAGATGAACATGCAGAGAGAGGAACATAAATTTGATTAGAGGCAGAGTGTGTTAAACAGAGATACGCAAAGACAATGATACAATGACCTCCAAAAGCTGTAATTCATAAAGTATGAACTAATATCTAAGAAAGTGGCATTTAGCTTGTGCTGCCAGTCAAAATAAAAGTCAAACAGCATTCGGTTTCATAATTTGCAATCTAAAGCATTATGCAAGTGTGCCTTAAATATCAAAATAGATTTTGGGGCCAGTGTATGTGTCATTCTCTGGCTACAGTATCCACAAACATTTGGACTGCTTCTATAGGGCCACTTCTAATAAGTATCAGTACTTTCTGCTTGTCAGTGACAAAACAATTAAACAACTGGACAAATCACAGGTATTCATCAAAACTAGGTCTTACAGTCACACAGGGGTTTTCTATGCCATCACAGGATGCTTTACCTCTCCCTGTAAGCCTCTTCCCTGTGGGACCTATAGGGTGCAAAGACCCTGGCCAGAAAGTGCACGCTTAGAGGAACGAAAACATATCAATTAACGGTGAAGTGTGTAGTTTTTGCAATGATAAAAAGAGAAACTAAGTAAAGAATTTGTAGTTTGACTTCCCTAATTGTGCTCTGTTTGTTTGAGCAGTTTGTTATGTCAACAACAATGGAAGACAGAGATGAGAAAATGTAGTAGAAGAGTTCAGGAGTCAATTATTTCTGCACCAAACGATGATGCAAATGGCATGGAAATTACACACTTCACCTTTAAAAGACACAAATCACACAATTATATTGATTAGCTCAGGTAAATGTGATGATTTATCTTGAGAAACCCTCAACCAATGGACTCTAGGAAAGAAGTAAAGTAAAAAGGACAATAGAAAGAAGTAGAAAGGGTTATTAGGAAACAGATACACAGTGAACGAATTCACCCCAAGTCCACCCGATAGAGAACACAGCAGAGGAAATGCCAGAGGGTCAATTCAAAAAGCAGACACAAGGCGTCCTTGGAAGAGAGATCTGAAGAGTAAAAACAACACATACTATTCCTCGTCCAGACGTTGATAGTGCTGATTCCGCCTACTGAGGGAAAAGACATTATTCAAGTTCATGCTTGACAGAAACTAGACAAAATATGAGATCATTCATTCAGAGGAAGAAGATACTATTACTCAGCTGATATGCAATGACACTATTAATTCAACTTTTCCGGTGACTCTGTGATGCGAGTTATTACATGTAATCAGACCAAATCTTTTGCATTATTGGTGTTTAAATAAAACAGTAAAATACATATAAGAATGAAACCATACTAAAAAAAAACAAACTATATTAAAAATACCACAAAATTATTAAATCCTTGATTCTGATTGGATGTAGCTAACAGCACGTATATCCAGTTTTTGTTAGCAGCTTTTTCACTTTCAAACCAGTAATGGTGGCTTGACCTGTTTTCAAACAAGATACTAAATCTGCGACATAAGGAAACAGTTCTACACTGTTAGGGACGAAAACCTGGAAAATGTCTTGGGTACTTGTGGCCACCATGATATGCAGTAATTCACTGTTGAATCATTTATTAAAAATGTAATGCACAGCCGAATTGTAACAGGCATTCAGCTTCATGATCATTTTCAGGATTTCACTTGACCCCATGCAACTTTTATAACGTTTAAATAGATGACTGGAAAGGTATAATGTAGGTGCTGTAATTCAGGGAAATGTTTATGGAACCAAATGTTCAAAATAGATCAATGAATGCTGGGTAGGTACACACAAAACAAGCCATTCCATGTATTTAAGGGTTGACACTTTCCTAAATTACTACATGCCTGCGAGTTGGTCGTAAAATACTGTAAATGGATCTGACTCGAGCTGAATCATGACTTTGTTAAAGAGAACCCCTGGTGTTAAGACTTGTATGGCTTAATATAACGTAAATGATGTCTCTTACTGAAATATGTAGTAGATTACCGTTGAACCAAAACATACAGATAAAAAGCCTCAAAGTCATCAGCGCTAAAGTAAAGACAACAAAGACGCAGTTTTTATTCGTCCACATTCTGCACAACGTCCTATTCTTTTCTCCTCTTATCGCTAGTAAAGCAGTAAAGACTTGCATCGCTTCTCTTGTGGCTCATCGACTGAAATTACAACCAAAAGCTGCACAATGTGGCGTCGTATATTATATTCAGAGTTGTGTTGCGTTAAAAATAGCAATATGACAGTGTCAGTAGCTCAGTGAGTGCAACCATTTGACGTCACCGACATAGAATGGCGCCGCCCATTGTCCAAATATGTCATGGGTTTTTTAAATTATGTAAATCTTTCATGGGTTTTCTACTACATATTTGAGTAAGAGACATCATTTACGTTATATTAAGCCATACAAGTCTTAACACCAGGGGTTCTCTTTAAAATTGATGTGCTAGCCTGAAACATAAAGAAGAGGTTCTGACATCAGAGATTTCAAAATGTGACACAACAAAAAAATGATGGTTGGATATATAATCAGATCTCCTATAAACGCAATCTCTCGTGAACGTAAATGCCGTTCAAACCAGTTTCCAAATCATAGGATGTGAGTGTGATTGAAAAGCAGGGTCATATTACTAATCGAATAAGACTGGCTGAGCTGTCTGAACAAGCAGTCCATTGGCTAAACCAATTATGCAGCAGTTGAGAGCATGCTGTTGTCTTACAGCATTCAATGCATTCCTGCAGAAGGCATTTTCTCTTCTATCTGGGCAAATCAAAGGTCTACATCATGACTGATGAATCAAGTGTCCAGCTGTATATATTTAGTCTGGCAAAAAATGCCAGAAAATGTTACTCAATGTTGGAAAGATGAGTGTTTGTTTGGGGTTAGCTTGGGGCCAAGAGCGTGCTGTGATAATGCAGCCAGCTGAGAATAGTGCTGTCTTCATGGTTTTACAGTTTTCTTTTATTGGGCTATAATGAAATTGACATCAGAACATTTGAAACAATGTACTACAGAAATCTACTGTATGGAATATAATTATTTTTACCTGTCAGCATCAGAGACCAATGCGAGACGGCCATAATCCCACGCCACCTTCCTCAAGACCGAGAACACACACAGCAGCACCTGGAGACGCAGAACATACATGTTACACAATCAAATTCACACATGCATTCAAACACAAATACTTGTTCACAGTGCCGGCCAAAATACAAATTAAGCACAATTATGAAACACATTCCTAAAGTGCATAAATTTAGAACCGCAGCAAAACTAGATCATCACAGATTTAATCGAAGACCCAAGATTATTAGAAATATTTAACTGTAGTGTGAATGATAAAGACTTCCACATAATTTAAAGCATCCCCAGTCAACATGAAAATGGCTTTCGCAACCTGCTAACTCTACTTTTATCCATTGGGAATTGATTGGATAATGGAAAGTGGGCATTTCACACCAGAACTGACATGAATGTGAATTTGCAGTTAATTGAACAATGACCTCCATTTATTGCAGTTGACTCCCCTCCTGAAACACTACTGGCACCCACTTATGAGGAGGCATTTTGACTGAAACATGGAGGATGAAAGTCAAGTACACCCGTGAGAGCATCTGGATGTAAGTTAACACTTCTTTTTTGTTATTTTTACATTATTATTAATCAACATTAAAGGGTTAGTTCACCCAAAAATGAAATTTCTGTCATTAATTCCTCCCCCTCAAAGATCTTTGTTCATCTTCAGAACACAAATTAAGATATTTTTGATGAAATCTGAGAGGTTTATGACTCGTCCATAGACAGCAATATAATCAACACTTTAAGGTCCAGAAAGGTACTAAAGACATCGTTAAAACAGTCATGTGACTGCAGTGGTTCAACTTTAATGTTATGAAGAGACGAGAATACTTTTTGTGCGCAAAAATAAAACAAAAACAACCACTTTATTCAACAATCTCTTCTCTTCCCTGTCAATATCCGTACGCAGATGACGCAGTAAGCACAGTGAAGGCTTCAGTGTTTACGTCCGAATGCCGGCTCAGTATTGGCCAAAGCTGATCACGTGATCAGCACGACACATGCGTGTGATGCTGACGCAGGAGCCGGCCAATAATGAGTCGGCGTTCTGATGTAGAACCTGGAAGCGCTGGACGTAAACAACATACGTGAATGACACAGAAGAGAAGAGATTGTTAAATAAAGTTGTTATTTTTGTTTTGTTTTTGCGCACAAAAAGTATTCTCGTCTCTTCATAACATTAAGGTTGAACCACTGCAGTCACATGACTGTTTTAACCATGTCTTTAGTACCTTTCTGGACCTTGAAAGTGTTATATTGCCGTCTATGGACGAGTCATAAACCTCTCGGATTTCATCAAAAATATCTTAATTTGTGTTCTGAAGATGAACGAAGGTCTTATGCGTGTGGAACGACATGAGGGTGAGTAATTAATTCATTTTTGGGTGAACGAACCCTTTAAAGTTGCTATGAAGTGGAAGTAGCAACATTTTTTTGTGTGTAACGGATTATTGAAAAAGAGAAAAATGTAGGGCTTGGTTCTATCCATCGGTTGTTGATTGGAATTTGAGGTGTGGGCGTTGCTTTTAAAAATGAATGCAGTATTGTTGTTGATTGTGGAGAGGTGGTGTTTAAAGGTGACGTTACAAAAATAAAGCGTATTTTGGAAAAGCCTCTTTTGCATCGTGCCTCCCCGAACTCAAACATCACAAATACAGCTCCTAAAGGTGCATGCTACCTCAACAGATAAAAGTAGCTACTTTCAATAAAAGGTTTAACATATTAGGAATACTTTTAGCTGTGTGTCATGAGTGAGAAATTGAGTAGGCTAACACTCTGTGACCGTGACCGTTTCACATATAATGAACCCTTTCCAATGTATCTGCACTGGTGCATTTTTTGACATGACATGCCTGTTTGAGGCTGTCTACACTGGACACATCAAAGTAAACAATATAAACTGGTACATTTGTCTTTCTGAAAGGGTGCATGATGGTGGTGTATTGAAGCACCCCACACCGGTGTCATGAGAAATCAACCAAATTAAGATTTTTTCATAAAATCCAATGGCTCAGTGAGGCCTGCATTGACAGCAAGACAGTCAACACTTTCAATGCCCAGAAAGCTACTAAAGACGTATTTAAAACAGTTCATGTGACTACAGTGGTTCAATCTTAATGTTATGAAGCGACGAGAATACTTTTTGCGTGCCAAAAAAAACGAACGACTTTATTCAACAATATCTAGTGATGTGCGATTTCAAAACACTGCTTCATGAAGCTTTGAAGCTTAACAAATCATTTGTTTCGAATCAGTGGTTCGGAGCATGTATCAAACTGCCAAAGTCACGCCCCCCAGTGGTGAACCATTGGAATTTCGAAACACTTATGACTCGTTTACTGAAATCACGTGACTTTGGCAGTTTGATACCTGTTTGATACACTGATTTGAAACAAATGATTCGTAAAGCTTTGAAGCTTCATGAAGCAGTGTTTTGAAATCATCCATCACTAGATATTGTTGAATAAAGTCGTCATTTGTTTTTTTTGGCGCACAAAAAGTATTCTCGTCACTTCATAACATTAAGGTTGAACCACTGTAGTCACATGAACTGTTTTAAATACGTCTTTAGTAGCTTTCTGGACATTGAAAGTGTTAACTGTCTTGCTGTCAATGCAGGCCTCACTGAGCCATCGGATTTTATGAAAAATATCTTAATTTGTGTTCTGAAGATAAACGAAGGTCTTACAGGTGTGGAACGACATGAGGGTGAGTAATTAATGACATTATTTTCATTTATGGGTGAACTAACCCTTTAAATGCACAAACGACATGCTAGAAATATGAAATAATGCCTATGTATTGCATAAAACAAACTGGAAACAGATATTGGAAGCAAAAAACATACCTAATATAATATAAGCTAAGATAGCAGGCTAATCGGGTAGAAATATGCTATGCTAGTACTAAAGAAACAGTAAGAATGAGAAATGCTTGATTTCAAAAACTTATTAAGAAAGTAAACGGGGTCCAGATTAATTTCATGCTGACTTTAAATGACAAACCCATTACAAATGAAAATTGTAAGCTTGTGATGCGCACCAAGAAGCACATGAAGTCGAGTGCGAGTACGGTGGGCACTCCTCCGAAGGGCAGGCCCTGGAGCACGGTGCTGCGGATCCGGGCCGTATAGCAGTAGTCCCTGGAGCTGTTGGCGGTGTTGGAGCTGTTGGAGCTGGAGCAGTCCTGCGGGCCTGTGCAGCCCTCTGTTTCACTGCTCCCAGCCATCATGAGCAAAACTAAGACAATCAGCATCCTCAGTACTGCTGCATCCTGAAACTCCACCTGTTAGGAGACAAGAGGAAGAGCGTTATAAATTACTTGCATATAGATGACCCAAAGCTAACAAAAATGGACAAAAAGCTCTAATACTGATCACCTAGGGTCTTTAAAGGGATAGTTAGATGTGAAAACAATGGGAAAATAGTCTGTCATGCTGCCTGCCATCTTTCATAGAAATTTGGAACGACATCAGGGTGAGTTTTTTGGGTTAACTAATACTTTAAGATCGTAGCTAAACACGTTTAAGGAGCGAAAAGGCTGAAATAATGGCAAACAATCAATCTGGCTCTTGCTTTCTTCAGAAACTAAAGAGAGCGGTTTTGCAAAGTATCTTACAGGAAAGACCGGTTCTGTAATGTAAGAGAGAATGCATTAAGAGAACACACCAACACAACACATCAGCAGTCTCAGTTCGATATCATCAATCTGTCTTGTGTCTATGACTATGATGTCTGAAGGTGTAACTTGGTGTATTATGTACCTGCATGAAAGCTTTGCTGTGAGTGACTGAAAACAGATCTCTACATTAAGAGATTTGTGGACCTCCAAGGCTGTGCATGCTGTGCTCTGGCATGCTACTGCTGGCTCAACACAGACACATCTATATTCCTCCTACGGTGAGATCAGCCACCAAACGGATTGACAATGGACAGTCAGTTTGAGGCATCTCTCTGAGGCCAAACGCACCAACTGTACCAAGTTCTTCCCGAGGGAACACGGTCTAAAATCACTGTATATTTCAAATACTAAGGAATATTTCACTAAAAACTATAATAGTATCTTAATGACAATAAAATAATACTGCTTTAAATATGCAACTGATTGGCATCCAATTCCTGGGTGAATGAGTTTAAAGGATTAGTTCACTTCAGAATTCAAATTTCCTGATAATTTACTCACCTCCATGTCATCTAAGATGTCCATGTCTTTCTTTCTTCAGTTGAAAAGAAGTGAAATGAAGGAAAACATTCCAGGATTGTTCTCCATATAGTGGACTTCACTGGGGTTCAACGGGTCCAAATGTCAGTTTCAGTGCAGCTTCTACACGATCCCAGACGAGGAATAAGAGTCTTATCTAGAGAAACCATCTTTTTAACCACAAATGCTCATCTTGCACTGATCTGAGATGTGCCACGCATTACGTAATCATGTTGTAAAGGTCACACGTGACGTAGGAGGAAGTACCGGTCCAGTGTCTACAAAGCGAACGTGCAAAGACTAAGTCAAACGCCCTTTACAAAAAAGGTAAAACAACAATGTTGTAACAAATTAGGAGTTTTTCGCCGTACCACAGTACTTCCACCTACGTCACGCGTGACCTTTCCAACATGATTACGTAATGCGTGGAGCATCTCAGAGCAGTTCAAGACCAGCATTTGTGGTTAAAAAGTATATAATTTTTTTATTTCTTTTAGAAAATGGCAGATGGTTTCTCTAGATAAGACTCTTATTCCTCGTCTGGGATCGTGTAGAAGCTGCACTGAAACTGACATTTGGACCCGTTGAACCCCAGTGAAGTCCACTATATGGAGAACAATCCTGGAATGTTTTCCTTCCCTTCACTTCTTTTCCACTGAAGAAAGAAAGACAAAAACATCTTGGATGACATGGAGGTGAGTAAATTATCAGGACATTTTAATTCTCAAGTGAACTAATCCTTTAACAAATATTACCATTTATTCCACTGGTCATTTACATTTGCTACTATTTTGTTTAAAGGATGCAACGAATCTGCTAAAGCAACACACACACACACACACACACACACACACACAGGCTGTCCAGTGTGTATTAATGTCAGAACCAAAGTTATGTTAACTGTGACAGCAGGACTCTGACTTTTCCAATGGAAAATAAATACAGCATATAAGGGTGATGGGGGAGAGAAAGTCACACGCTGCGTTCTGTAATAAACCAAACTCTGTGCCAAGCCAGCTGAAGGTGAGGTTACTTATCAGCATATCATCTTTGACACCAGTTCACTTTCAAATTCCAGTACTTTAAAAGGAAAGCGAGCACTTTAAATAATTGTTTAACAGCAGAATTCTTGGGGAAAAAAATAAATAAAAATTCATTACCCATGATTCTGCAAAGAAAATCCACTCCCATTCAAGACTGCAAATGATGTTGAAAGGGATTATAGTTCTTGAATACGTTAAATACGTTCTTGTACTTTTGTCTTTTTTGTTTTTAAATCAAACATTATAAACCCGAACAAGTTGGCAAAACTTTAAAAAAAATTTGAGTTAAAAAATTAAGAGTTTAAGTAAGCAAAACTGGCAGATTTTTATTTTATACTCATACATTTTAACTGTTCTTAACTTGAAATGTTTGAGTACACTAATGCATACATTTAACTTAAAATTATCATATAACCTCAATGTAAATTAACATACTTGCTCTCAAACCTGCACCATGATGGTAACTCTCCAAAAACTCACATTAACAGAAACTCTTCTAAATTAGCATAAATATAAAATATCTCTTAATCACTACTGAATCTCACACTTAGCATTAATCTTGCACAAAAAAAACACTATATAACACTTAATCTCCCTTTCGAGTGCTATGGGCAAAGCATGCTGGGAAATAGAAATCCAAAAGAAATCTAAATTAAAAGAAATAAGTTCATTAAACTCAAAGCAATGAAACTGTTAATTTTACTTAAAATATATAAGTTCTGTTAACTTGAAAGAAAAAGAAAGTGGTAAATACTCATGAAAGTTAATTTGACTGAACTAATTTGTTTCATTTAAGTTTGTCCTACTCAAACCAAGTAATTATTTTGAGTGTTAGGGTTTACAGTGACGTTTATAACGTTGCGATTCACTCGTAGCTGGTTTGGTTCATGGCTTATAACTCTTAAAATAAGGCTTTTTTTTTTTAAATGTGAAAAATACATCAACTTTTTCAGTGGTCTTGGTTTCTGGTGTCCACAGTCAGTGTTAGAGGTTTGTTCAAACTTGTGCACTTCTTCACACAGAACACAATGAAACCATTAAAACGCCAGATTAGATCAATCAGTTAACTGCATTAAATTCAACGCATTTAATTAACCGCAAATGTAAATGCATTGCCTCTGGCAGCCGTGGAAGAGTTCCTTTGGGACAGATGGCTGGGACATCCACCCCGCTGCTGTTCCTCTGAACTCATTGCTAATGCCGAGTCATGAAAACAAACAGCGCATGACAGCAAACGTTACAAGCTTGTGACAGCCAAGCTCTAATAAAAGCATCAGCTTGCAAATGATCCATATTACAGAGACTCATTCACTGACTGACTGCCTTTATTTAAGTTCAATTAGGCCTGCTGCCACACGGACAGATCTTGTGATTTCCAGGCATCGCCATACTCAAAACTGTTGAGCAGTGCTCCGTCTGAATACAATCAGTCTCATCTGGACAAACCGTATGTTGTCAGGCTGATGTCGCAAGCAGTGGCGCCCCCAGAAAATACGAGGCCACAGCAAATCTTGGGGTGGCAAAAAAAAAGTATATATATATATATATATAGCGCACCAACACTAGTCTAATCTACAAGACAACATCCCATACAGGGACGTCAGATCGATTGTGCATCATTAAAACAACAATTATGATAAAATCTCAGACTAAATATATCGCACACCCCTACCCTACCCTCTTCACAGTAATTATTAATAACATTTGAGGTCTGTAGATATTTCTATGTAGACTCTTGGGGGCAGTGAAACAGCAAGGCTACTCTGGTGGCACCAATCAATCTGCAATCTTTTTTGGTGGCATTTTATTTTCTTTTACTTCATGAACTTGTGAATTTACATTATGCATTTAAATTGATAGTACCCACTGCAAAATCATACTCGGGTGACCACAGGGGTCGTAAGGTTGATAGACTGTTGCTCTTTCACCTGTTTTTGAGATGTCTGGAAATGTGGTCAACAGATCAATGAGAGAACTGATTCTGAACGGTTCACTGGAAACTACATCAAAGCATACGCCTTCCCGTAACATGCTGACACTTGTTAACTTCTGACAAGTTTGACAACACTATAAAATCACTGCTGATTTGTTTGTTGTATTCAATGATTTGTCTACCTCAACAATCTTGCTGTCATATTATCGATGGAGAGAAATTATATTCCATGCTGATAAGGGAACTTTAAAGCAGATGAGAATATCAGACCAAAAATATGATGTAACATGTCTCCAGTGCTGCTGACCTCCTTCATGCAGGTTTATTCCACTGGGCTCAGCAAAACTCACATGATCTTTAACAGTAGTCTGCGAAAGTTCATCATTAGAGTATTGATCTAAGTTCACAACACCTGCAGCATTCACTAATATCAAACTTGGGCAAAATTGAGAACTTAAAAAAAACTGGCTCCTATTCAAATCATGAGTGTGAATTTGAATTGAATGCCACAGATGTCACATAACGCTGAATTGGATTGATAGGAAAAGGAAGTTTAAAAAAAATTCAACAACAGAGTCACAACAGAGGAAGTTCATTAAACTGTGGAAGGATCATTTAAAGGATAATTTGACTAACTGTGATATGTAGGATAAATTATATCAACATATTCCTCTAAAATAAGTTCAATACTGTCAAAACAATTACCAAAACTGATTTTAACTTTGCCATACAGAACCACGAAATGTCTAACTTTATAAAAATGATATCATTATACAGTATTTTGTTAAATTAGAGTATTCTGGGAAATTCATTTATTTATATCATTATATTTAATTTACATTACAAAAAAAAAAAAAAAAAAAATACAAATTAAATACACATTTCAAACATGGAAAATCTAAAGTTTCTTTATGATGTCCATATGGTAATGTTTATGGGTAATTCATACTGAAAAAAATGAAATATTCATAAAAACTATATGGACAGAAATGTTATGAATTTCATTTAAATTAGGGATGCACGATATATCGGCCACCATATCGGTATCGGCAGATAAATGTTCATTTTTAATGTTATTGTTAATCGGTCTGATAAGAAAATTTGGTCGATATATTAAAGCTGATAAATTCCTTCAGATGCGCACGGTTCACAATGATGGTTTTGAATTGCTTGAAATATAATTGAAAATACAGTAAGTGCAAGTTTGTCATATATGCTAGATAAAATTATAATGAGAACATTATAATTGTGTGCTTGGGACATGGCTTTTATTGGTGCGACTTTTGTTTTTGGAATCAAAAATTATATAAAAATTTTGATTTAGATTTATCGGCCAATATATCGGTTATCGGCTTTCAAATATAAAGAATTATCGGTTATCGGGATCTGCCAAAATGTTCATATCGGTGCATCCCTAAAAATAAAAAAATAAATATTATTAAAAAAAAAAATATGGCCATAAATGTTTTGAATTTAATTATAAAAAATGTAAACATAATTTTGCATTAAGTTTCATGGTATTCGTAATACAATTCTGAATGGTGCTGCACAACCATAATAAATAATACATTAGCCTTGCTACCTTTTAATGGAGAGTAACAACATCAGCAAGTGACCTTAGATCAGCTCAAACAACTGCTATTGCCTGTAAAATCCTAACAAACAAACAAACAAACAAGTGATTTCTACACCCAAGAAACTTTATCATTCTGCAATGCTTACAAATACATCACCTTCATGCCCTGTTGGACTACACTTTAGAGTTTGGCTTTCAGGAGACGGACAGACAAATCGAATGCTGTGGATAAGAATGTGCCGTTCTGATAATCTGTTCTTTCGGCTTGTTGGCCTCAGGGTGAAAGGAAATAGTCGATCATTAACCACATTACAAGAGTGAAGTAATACTGGCACCATTTCATCATGCTAAGCTGTAAATAACATATTATAACATAATTTCCAAGGTCAAAGTCATTCCAATTCACAAACACTATCAGCAGTCTTCAAGGGAACATTAGAAAACTTTCATAGAGTTTGTTTTACTGGACTGTATGTAATATGATATACAACAACAATTAATACTGTGGTATCACTGTCTGCTACTGAGTTTCACCACCTGTATACATATTTCCTGATCAAGTGCTAAACACTTTGCCACTTTATTTTTAACTTGTACTCTCTATATTCATTTTCATATAGGCTACTTATGTCTGATTGCAATTGTCTAGTGTCTTCTGTTTCAGCAAACTGATTCTCATCACAAGCATTTACATGTCCAGTGACAGGACTTAAAGGTAGGGTAAGGCAATGTTTTTTTATAAACACTTTTTGTTATACTGGTTTTGTTATACTGGTCCATAAGGCTACGCAGAGCGCCGTAAACAAACAGCAGCACCTTTTACACTTCCTCCTGAACCAAAACAACAAACTCATGCTGCGTTCATAACCGTAATTGCAAGATTGTAACCTGTGATGTTGTACTCTGAGCCGTTTACGTTCTCAGATTTATGTGTTTCTATGTCAACACTATAAATGTGCTGAAATTAATCTGCAGCAGTCAGGTACAAGTCAGAGCTCTGCAAGTTGTTTACATTCATTAATATTATTATAATGTTATGTGCTTTAAGACGAGGTAATTTGACGCTGTCTCTCGTGATGCTTTGCAGACTCTGCTGTGGCTGTGCGCGTTCATGCGTTTTGGAGGAGGCGTGGCTTTGGAGACGCTCTGAAAGGAGGGTGGGGTCTTTTGCCTTCAAAGGTAGCTTGCTCTCCGAAATTGCCTGCCCTATCTTTAAAAGATGGCAACTGATGGCTGTGCAGATATCCTTAAAGTTTTACAAGTATTCCAAGTCACATGCAACCTTTCCAACATGATTACGTAATGCGTGGCGCATCTCAGAGCGGTGCAAAATGAGCATTTGCAGTTAAAAAGATGGTTTCTCTAGATAAGACTCTTATTCCTCGTCTGGGATCGTGTAGAAGCTGCACTGAAACTGACATTTGGACCTGTATGGAGCCTCCACTATATGGAGAAAAATCCTGGAATGTTTTCCTCAAAAACCTTCATTTCTTTTCGACTGAAGAAAGAAAGAAAGACATGAACATCTTGGATGACATGGGGGTAAGTAAATTATTTTAATTCTGAAGTGAACTAATCCTTTAAAGACATCTGTCTAGTGTTTAAACAATGGCACATTCTGGACCAGGTGAACAAAAATTAATAATACTGGCATTTGCGAAGCGCACAACACAAAAACAGTTCAAAAAGGCATAAAGAAATAACAGACACGTCACGTCTCATTTATGCGAATATATGGTGCCCACAAATATCGTCAATAAAGTCAGCTTCCAAAAAATGTTGCACGTTTAAAAGACTGCAATCTCGATTCAAACACTCACACGATCTTATTTCTAAATGTCACCGATTCGACTGTCTGTTAAATCTTTGAAAAGTACGATCACTGAGCCAGTTATTATAGGTATGAAAGAACTTCACAGTCTTTTCAACCACGCTGTATCTTTATTTCTGTCTCACAATAATTCATATTAATCACAGAAGTACTGGGATAAAAGTATATAGTTTGGATATAAACTAGAGCCCGACCGATATATCGTTTTGCCGATTTTATCCGCCGATATTAGCCTGTCGCCAATATATCTGCATCGGTGTATATGGCGCCGATATGAACATTTGTTTTTACAGAACATATAACACAGATAAAATGGTTGTAAATGGTGTGATTACGTAGCGCACTCCATTGTTCGCTACTGGCACAGGCCAACCCTTTCACTTCAGTAAAGAGGTATCTTGTTCGGGCAGCCGCAAGCAGCCAACCGGTGTCTTCACGAAGCGTTGTGCTAACTAGTTTGTGAAATACATAACTTACTGTAAAGTTAATAAACAGTGACCCCCCCCATAAGTTTCAATATAACATTAGCCCCATCCCTTAAAACTGCAATATCACTCATGCATATCATATCGCTCACATCACATATCCTAAATTAGCATCGTTTGTTAGCATAGTTTGTCAGTACAGTCAGTTAACGTAGCAGATTGAAAAGTTAATATCTTTCTGCAGTCCAATAGACCGCGGTGCGGTGGTGGCTTGAGTCTGTTGAATGCTAATTTAACGCTATGTTGTCACTGCTATAAAGTAAATAAACATGTCCCCATCTTTTACTCTTACAACAAGCTTATCATACTCGTTTGCTACATTAGTAGGATTTCCGCAATGCAGAAAACGCAGACGAAATCACGTAATCCAGTCATAAATCCAGGATTTTACTGTATAACACGGAATGTCATATTTTGATGAATAAATAAAAAACAGGTCAGAACACTTCAATCAAATCGCGATGTAGACTAGTGCCTGTGAATATTAAACTGCAAAAAGACTATTTAAATATGATCCTCATGTTCTGCTTGAGGATAATAAGCCATCGACTGCATAAATCTGCCCCTGTTGGATTGGCAGTAGCTTGCTTGCCCTACACAGTTACCTTGTTTATTTTCTTAATTCAAGTTATATATTGTTCTATTTGTGTTGTAAAGTTATTTATAATAAGTGAAGTTTACTGTTCAGTGCACTGATGCCAGGCTTATTTTGGATAATAAAGTTTATTGTTAAATTGTTAAATACCCTGCCATCATTACATATCTTTATCACGTCAGTATAAGTGTTTGATCACCACATTTGTGTGATGTTTATGTTTATGTATATTCTGTTTATGTATGGTATTCAATATATAGTACCAGTCAAAAGTTTGGACACCCAAATGGGAAGTACTGAACTATAATATACACATAAAGAATATCGGTTGATATAACGATATCAGACTTTTTTTTTTACTTCCTAATATCTGTATCGACTCCCAAAAACCCATATCGGTCGGGCTCTAATATAAACACTGATGCCTATGTTAGCGATCAAAATAGAGTAAATCACCTTTTGAATTTGAAACTTGACACTTCAAATAAAGATTGTATCAATTACATCATTGCACCAGTAGGTGGCGACAAAAATTCGTATTCAAAATGTATTTGTCATCATCATTCAAGAAATTTGTTCAAAAACACTGATCTAGTCATGAAACAAGTGAAGTCTTTATGAGTGAGTCATTGAATCATTCATTCAACTCGATTTAAAAATTTAACTCAAATTTTTTTTTTTTTTTTTTTAAATAGACTGTTTTGTTTAGTTGTCTATTCAGAACCGCGAGAGAATCGTCACCTCTATTTTAAACAAAAGTCACGATTTATCCAGAATCGTGCAGCTCTAAAACAAATGATACGGACAAATGATTCGATTTAAATTGAAATTGCAATATTGATCAAAAAATCATGATAGTATTGCGTTTCGATGATCATTTATGTTTCCACAATAGTTCATTCTAAGTTGACATTGTATAAAATAAGTGTTGATTTTGTGTCAGCAATTAGAGCATGGTCAGTCTTTCACCCTGGGCTCTCAATATCAGTACTGGCCATTGAAAGCCGGTGGACCACTAAGGCAACATTACTAAGTCTTGTTTGCTGTACCATGCAAACTGTATATTTGAGTCAGGGAGAAGACAGGATAAGAGGTGTGACAAATGGAACGTATGCTGAGCCCAGGAGCAGTTGTTGCTTTCCTGAACAAGACCTGGTTGAAAGGAGCTTTGTAAGATATGACATTCTCCTCAGTTTTATCAAATCCAGCCAAGCCCAAAGGGTAAACTTCTTTCTGACTCCTGAGACAATATTAAACTTGGAGTGAAGCCTTCATCCTTTTGAAATGGTTTTAAAACTATATCCAATTTCTAGAAGCTATCTCCAAGACACCAAAGAGCTCAATATATTGATTTTCGTTGCACTAAGATCTGTGCCAGAGGCCAAACGCAAGGATCAACCATCTGCAACAGAACTGAGTGATTTACCACAGGATAATCAAACTTTGGCAGACTGAAGGTTATTTATAGGGATGCATGATATATCGGCCACCGTATCGGTATCGGCTGATACAAGCTCATTTTTAATGTTATCATTATCGGTCGGGTAAGAAAATAAGTAATTAGAGCACAAAACAAACAATAAACCACATAATCGTATTCCTCATTTAACTACAATGTTTTCATGTATAAAGACCTAATTTATATGTTGAAAATGTTAAAAATGTGTGGAAAAAATTTCTATTATGTATTCATTTAAAAATCACAATATTCTACTCACGGCATTTATTTATTTTATTTTTATTTTTAGGATGCACTGATATGAAAATTTGAAAACGATATGAAATCGATACAAATTAACATATATTGGCCGATACCGATATGGTGGCCGATATTTCGCGCATCCCTAGTTTTTTTTCCCCAAATGTATTTACTTGGTTTATTTATTTATTACATTTTCTTGTGGCTCCAGTTTGAAAACCTCTGTTCTAGACTGTTTAATGCATTATCCAGATTTCCAGACAATACATTTAGAAATTCCAGAAGCTCAAATTCAACGTAAACGAACATAAAACAACCCTTTAGAAACACAAATGTTTGTTTCACAAGTCATATTCTAGTCAGATGGATCAGAATATGTGTCACTAGAGCCATAATCTGTCATGATGCTGGTGAGGATTGACACTAATCGGCAGATTAGCTATGCCACATATCACCTCAAGTACCTCAAAAATAACCACATAAAAACACCATGAACATTAAATAGACTTTTGGAAAAACAGCTGCGTCTATATAAGACGAGGCTAATCAATCCACGCTATATAACGTCAAACTAACCATATTAGCTATAGACTGGTTGTGAGACCACTATATTTAGTCATTAAAGATAAATGACAGTGAATTAGGTACTGATCTACCTTAAGAATATTTACTAATAAAGTTAAATAGTTGTTTAGTTAGCTACAGCTAAGGTGCTTAGCCGAACTGTTAGCCACTTTGTTGTGATTTCTCATCAACCGGATTAAATTATTTAACATTGGTATAGATTTACTTATACTAAATCTATCCACCACAATGATCAGAGTGACAACACTCAAACTAGTTAATTCAGATGATACAAGTTAAGTTAACTCACCTGGCCGGAGTGGTCAAAGCCAAATAGCTCTCGGTTAGCTACTGCTGTAATATCCCAAAATATCCGTAATATTATCAAAATTCCAGTTCAGGATTTCCTCGGGAAGGTTTAATAGTGTTGGGAAAAATAAAATGCTGAGGATTAGGTCATTATTCAGTTAGTGTCTCATCTACGACACTGACACTCAACAAGCCCTAGCATGGCTGTAATGGATCGGGCCGGTGACGGTGTATGTATGGTTGATAGGCAACCCACGAATTGTTTCTCAGCTGGGGCGTCGTCCATGCTCGGGTGTTTTCGGATTCTTCCGGCCACATTAGACTCCGCTTCCGAATTCTGTTGATCGCGTTCGGAATTGTTCGGTCACATTCGTCACATTAAAGGGATTTGTCACCTGGTGGCAGTTGTTACGCAGAAATTTACCACAAATTAGCTTGAAATTAGCTGAAACAGAAACGCATCTTTCCACACATATTCATTCTACTATCCCCAACCAATTCAAAGAACTTAATTGGCATGGTTATGTTTACATATAATATTGTCAAAGCGTCACAAAACAAGTAATGACAAGAAAAAGAAATGTACACTAAAAAAAATGCTGGGTTAAAAACAACCCAAATTGGGTTGAAAATGGACAAACCCAGTGAATCAAAGAACACAAGACGCATCACTCATATCTTTTTTATTTTTTATTATGCAATTATGTACAAAATTAGTACAAACGTATATATCTCACAACAAATATGAAAATAGAAAAAAAGATATGCAAACATTTTATGCAAAAAAAAAAGTGCAGAAATAAAGTAAAAAAAAAAAATTAATTAACCAAATTAAAGTGACAGTGCCTCATTTTTTGCTTTTCGGTTTTTAATATTGTGAAAAGTAGCACCTAGCAAGTCCCGCCTTCTAAATAAGAGCCAATCTGCGATTGGTAAAATCATCGCGTCACTGCAGCGGCCGTTAGAAGCTCCGGTTCCTATAGAAACAGTCAGTGCCAGAGAAACAAGCGCGCCGCCATTTTTATAATTTGTCTTTGAACTTCTGTTTTTGCGGTTGCTCCTATATTTCTATGGCATTGCTGTCAAAGAATAATTAGCTGGTTAAGTGGATTTACCTGCTGTAGAGTTAATGAAAGTTATCATGAGTACTGTTATGTTTAGATTTTAAAACGAGCAGTTCATTCATAATATGTAAAATCACTGTGGAAATATAAACCGGAAGTCAAAAGACAACGAGCGCAGCGCTGAAAAGGGGCGGGGCTACATAAGGTCTATAGAGACGCGCACTTAGGACTGCGCATGCGCATTCATCTTAAAGGGACTTTGGTTTTAACCCAGTGGTTAACCCACTGCTGGGCAGTTTTATTTAACTCAGTTATTTTATTGCTCGCTTAAAATGAACCCAAAGTATATTGGAAATTAGCATGTATTAATATGTATTTATTAATAGGTTTAATGAATAATAATTAAACAATAAACATTTATTAAACTGCTTATTAATACATGTAATTATTATTGTTGCCTCTAGTAATTATGTGTCTGATTTTTAATTTCCAACCTATTTCAAGTTAATTTTAAGCCAGACATATAGTGATTTTTAAACAATAGTTGAGTTGGGGCTAACACTTAACCCAATCGCTGGGTTAAAACAACCAAATTATGGAGTTTGTCCATTTTCAACCCAACTTGGGCTGTTTTTAACCCAGCATTTTTTTAGTGTACAATATTACAATAATAAATAACAATAAAATAGGATTAAAATAATGCGCAAAGAACTGAATAAAATACTTTAAAAAGGGTCTTAATAAACAATAATTATGAATACAGTTGTACTGCCATCTAGTGGCTATGTAAAGATTTCCATCCTTCGATCATGTTCTTGTTTTGTAGAGCTGTCGTATCTCGGCGTTTTCGATCTTTTGTGAATATATTTCGCTTTTTATTTAGATAATTTTGATTTAAGCTGATGTGTAGCCTGATGTTTTGAATGCACCATCACAGACTGCATATACACAAATTGCCAACGAACTTGTCGGACAGGGGGATTTTCCAGTATATATTTTTATTACTACAGAATCAAAGTTTTGCATGGCACATACTATAGACGGATCCCTTGGGAAATGTACACCATAGTGGAGCTCAAAGGGGTCAAGTGTGGATATCGCTGTGGCTACTGTGGGAATGAGGGAGGTAAAGCTTCATACGGTAAGTGAAGCTCGCATGGTTTTAGATAAATAAACACAGATAAAGTATTTGTACAAAACAAATTAATTAATTACAAACACATAATAGCCTTCACACTCCCGTGTACATTACAAACAAAACAAGGTTTTGCAGCGATAGTTTTGAATCATAAATGTTTTTATTACTTCCTCGCCAGTAGGGGGCTTTTATCACCACAGGAACTGTAAATCTGTGCTTCCGGGTTATGTAAAGCCGCGTTTAAAGCGCTCGAATCCTACTACGGTGAATGTTTTGTTCATAAATATTAACTATGGGACGTGCAGTCACGTAACCTCATTAATATTAATAACTAGTAGTTAGTATTCCAGCGCCCACCTAGTAACGACGGTTTTTCGGAAAATCAGACAGGCGCGCTGGGCGAACGTCATGAAGCCTAATTAATATTCATGAAGCAGGCCTATCCAATAGTAGGGTTCGTTAATGCTGCAGCTGATCGAGCGTGGAAATGGCAGCGGGTGGATCTTACAGTATAGTGGAGTATTTCGGGGGAGATGACGGCTATCGCTGCGGTTACTGTAAACATGAAAATGGCAATTTCTCGCACGGTGAGTGGGCATCGATCTGTTACTGATTGTTTGTGGTAAATATATCAGTGAATCGACTGAACGTTTGAGGGAAGCCGGTCTGTTTTGACTAGCGTTGACCGTTTCATGAGCTGATTAGCATAGTTTGTCAAATGCTTAAACGCTTTATTAATATTTTAGTATTAATTATAGAGTTCGAAATGAGTTACTTAATGGTCAAGTTAATTATAAACAGTAAGATGGTCTCATAATCTGTGGTGGATAGTAAAGACCTTGTCAGCTGTCACACAAACGTTTCCTGTCATTGAATATTCAACATCAGAATATTTTTTTAAAACAGAGAATATATTAATAATTTCCTGATATGAGGGAATAGCAGAGGCCTGTTCATGTTTGTCCATCCCTGTGTGATTTCCTCCTATGTGCAATCCTTGTTTTTCTTTACAAAAACAGTGTCCTGGATTCTATATGCTTTAACTGTTTATTCATCTTATAATAAAGTGAAGTCTAATAAGTAAAGTGCCTATTTTTGTGTAGTTTAGGCAGTCAGATACAGGCTTAGGGTCACTGAGTTTATACTCTACTTTTTACTGTACTTTAGCAATGTTTCAGCCTTTTAGATGTCACAGATCATATTTATATATTATCTGTATATTAATTGGGTATGAAATATTATTTGGAAAATATTTTGTTTCTATTAAGTTACATTATTATGTTTTCTACTCATTATAGTATTTACATTATTTATTAATTAAATAATATTTTTACACCGATAGGCCGCCATCACACATTTCAGTCTAGTCATGCAGGAGAATAGAGTTTCATTCACCGATTTCACTTTCAAATATATGAAAGTGAAAGGAAGTATCAGAACCTTTTAAAGTCAACATGAAATGCGGTTTGCGGCACGTTTTACTTTTATGATGTGATGCATTTCCAAATGAAACTGGGTATTCGATAAGAAATAATGCTAGGCAGGACTCAAATTTATTTATTGAAAATTAATTTGGGGAAAATATACAGTGTAAGAGGGCTTGATGATGTCGGTTAAAACTTTCAGAGTTGGAGCAAGTGGATGAAAACTATATGAAGATCGAAGAAGAACATCTTTTTTGTTTTTTTTTTGGAGAAATGTGCATCATGCACAATACTGTAAATGCATTGAGGAAGTGATTGGGGTCAGTTTTGGTTTCATCTTGACTTTTCAATAACATTTTATCTCTTATTTGGAAGGTGAACTATGCACAACTTTCTTTGCAAAGTACACTAATCAATTATCACAAATATCAGCACTCTAGTAAAAATTTAGAAACCGCAGGTGCTGCATGACTGAACTATCTAGAGGTGAATGACCTGTCATGAACTTTTGACTTTATAACTCTTAATCAAATTTAGATTGCATTATACCAGGCTAATGCTTAAAGGGTTAGTTCTGTCATTTATTACTCAGACCTTCGTTCATCTTCAGAACACAAATAGCTTTCTGGACATTAAAAGTGTTAAAGACGTATTTAAAACAGTTCATGTGACTACAGTGGTTCAACCTTAATGTTATGAAGCGACGAGAATACTTTTTGTGCGCCAAAAAAACAAAACAAATAACGACTTTATTCAACAATATCTAGTGATGGGCGACTTCAAAAACACTGCTTTATGAAGCTTTACGAATCTTTTGTTTCGAATCAGTGGTTTGGAGCGCGTATCAAACTGCCAATGATTCGTAAAGCTTCATGAAGCAGTGTTTTGAAATCGCCCATCACTAGATATTGTTGAATAAAGTCGTTAATTTGGCATACAAAAAGTATTCTCATCGCTTCATAACATTAAGGTTGAGCCACTGAACCACTGTTCAACCTTATATATAATTTATTATTTATTTTTTGAGATTATGCATTGTGTTTGAAATGATTACTCGCCTCTTCAATCATTTCAGGGCTTGTTATCTGCTTTTTTATCTGCCTCAAACCGAATCAGCAGCTATTGTGTTGTGTTCTGAAGAACAGGTGTCCTTTATGGGTTAGATTAATGGATGATAAGTCGGGTAAAAGCAAACCTCTTGTCTCTGTTGTTGCGGTGATCTGACTGATGTTGCATAATGGGTCTTTCTGGATTGTGTTGTGTTCTGTTGAATCATTTGTTTGTTTGTGCTCTGAGAGCCATTGGCTGGACCTGTAGACCTCAATGAGTGCCTGCTTTCCCAGGCCTGAATTCTGGAAGTATTTTAATTGTAATTATTTTACATTTACAGAAGGGTTTTTCGAGCAGTTTTCCTCCTTAGCCAAATCACTCCCAATTCCCAACTTTAAAATAGATTAAAATCAGAACAGAATACGAATAGATCATGCTCTTAAAATGTTGATGGTTAAGTGCTAGATTATGGGAAAGAGTAGTATGGCAAAAGTACTTGAAAATGCAAAAATTAAATATCAGCAGATGTACTGATATCATGCATTGCTGTTATTGCTCAAAGTCAGTTTTATATATGGTGATTCGGGCCATTAATTTTACAAGCAATAAATCAACTGATTGTCCTCTAGCCGTTCCTCCTTGGCAGATTAGAGGAGCGTTAGCATCTCCTTGTGTCTGTCCCAAAATCTACCAACAGCCTTATCAGTCATTTCTGTTAGTCCATTTTGACTAAATATTATATAAAAGATGTATATGAGTATATCTAAAATGTCATAATTATTGTATTGGTTTTCTAGCCTATTTCACATCCATTTCCCATTCCATCACTCATTTTTGTTGTGGATATGTGTCTTTTTTTAATGTCTTGTCAATATTGTGTGGTTGTAATCTTTGTGTTTTTAGTCCACAAGGTAGTGATAGGAGTCTCTTTAATCTGATATTCTCCTCAGTGTTTATACTGAATGCATTATAGCTCAGTCTACATAAAGAGATGTCTTAACCCCACAGCCAAAAAACTGAGAGGATTCTCAAAGCTTTGAGCACAGATGTCCTATACGAGCTTAATTCTCCATGACGTCAAAGGAAACATTTTCCCTTCCTGAACTGTGTGTCAGAGAGCTTTGCTGTCCGGGGTCCGTTTGAGGCTCAGAACACATAAGAATCACATGCCCTCCTGTTTTCATGATCATGCGTGTCTTTATTTCAGAGGTTTACCATGTTCTAAACGTTGTTGTTCTCTCTCTAGGCATGTGGTCCCATACTATGACAGTGCAGGACTACCAAGATCTCATCGACAGAGGCTGGAGAAGGTGCTGATATGACCTCTGAACTGTTAAATTCTAATGAGTGTTTTATAATACAGTCTTCTGACTTGACTTTACTGCATGAATAGGATTTCTTGCATAATGTCTTAGCAGGAAACACTTTTACACATTAACAGGATGCAGTGTAATGAGCTTAACACAGTGACAGATTCAGGGATACTCCCCTGAGCTCAGTCTCACAGACTTCTTCAAACAGGATAAATGGGTTTTTCATTCACTGACTGAGTTTCTTGAAGAAAGTGGTTCAAGTCAACATGAAACCACTTTTTAATCAGGATATATTTGGCAAGATGTCCGATGGCCAGTCAGAAATGCCAAGTTGCTTTGGAATACCCATCCATTCCTTCTGTAACATCTAGTAACAACTAAGGAGTCATATCATTGTTAAATTTTCCAAGTACTGATTTTAGATTGGGAGAAATTCTGATTAATGCACAAAACTGGACTTCATGCATCACTAGCTATGTTTCAGCTTTTTAACTTTTTTTTTGGTTGTAAATAAATATATTTGTGTTATTAGAATGTAATTTGCAGTAATCCGACCACGTAATGCATGTTATTTGTAATGCGTTACTTCACATAATCGGATTACTTTTTTGATGCAATGATAAATGTAATGGTTATTTTACTTATTACATCAAAAAGTAATCTGATTATGTAATGCACAGTGCTTGTAATGCATTGCTTTAATCATAACACCAAAAAAGTAATTGGTTATGAATTGCATGCAACTTGTAACGCACTACTTTACTCGTAATGTCAAAAAAGTTATCTGGTTATGTAATGCACGTTACTTTACTTGTAACTTTAAAAAAGTAATCTGGTTACGTAATGCATGTTAATTGTTACATCAAAAAAAAGAAAAAGAGAATTAATCAATTACAGACCGATCTCAAATCTCACTTTTCTGTCAAAAATACTTGAAAAGGCAGTATCATCACAACTATGTTCCTTTTTAGAAAGAAATAGTATCTATGAGGATTTCCAGTCAGGATTTAGACCGTACCATAGTACTGAAACTGCTCTCATTAGAGTTACTAATGATTTGCTCTTATCATCAGATCGGGGTTGTATCTCTCTATTAGTGTTACTGGATCTTAGTGCTGCATTTGACACTATTGATCACAATATTCTTTTAAATAGACTCGAAAATTATGTTTGCATTAGTAGAATTGCATTGTCATGGTTCAAATCATACTTATCTGACCGTTATCAGTTTGTAGAAGTAAATGAAGAGAGGTCATATCGATCACAAGTTGAATATGGAGTACCGCAAGGCTCGGTACTAGGACCGTTGCTTTTCATTCTGTACATGCTACTCTTAGGAGATATCATCAGGAAGCATGGCGTTAGTTTTCACTGTTACGCTGATGATACTCAGCTCTATATTTCTTCGCGCCCTGACGAAACTTACCAATTCACAAAATTAACGGAATGCATAGCTGACATAAAAAATTGGATGACCAGTAATTTCCTACTACTAAATCCAGAAAAAACAGAGATTCTAATTTTTGGACCAAAAACTTCCTCACGTAATAACCTAGAATACTGTCTAACACTTGATGGCTGCTCTGTTAAGTCTTCGTCGTCAGTTAGGAACCTGGGTGTGCTCTTTGACACCAATCTTTCATTTGAAGGCCATGTTTCTAGCATCTGTAAAACTGCATTCTTCCATCTTAAAAATATATCTAAACTACAACATATGCTCTCGATGACAAATGCAAAACTGTTAGTTCCTGCGTTCATGACCTCAAGGCTAGATTACTGTAACGCTTTACTGGGTGGTTGCCCTGCTCGCCTGTTAAATAAACTACAGCTCATACAAAATGCAGCAGCTAGAGTTCTTACTAGAACTAGGAAGTATGACCATATTAGCCCAGTTCTGTCAACACCGCAGACTGAGTCAACTAGATCATCCACTGTGAAGGCCTCATCGACACGACAGTTCAGATCTTGCTTTTCATGCAATGAAAACCACAGGGAGAACAATCCTGACTGAGTTTGTCACTTCATGCATAAAAGGGTTAATTAATAAACATTGGTTTATTGATGAATAAAAATTTTTGATTTTATCATATTCTAATTAAATTGATCTCCCCTTTGTTTTTTCCTGCTTTATTTATTTTTTTATTTTTTATAGAAGTGGCAAATATGTTTACAAGCCAATCATGAACAAGACATGCTGCCCACAGTACACCATCAGGTAAAAAGATTGCTTGTGTAAATAGGATACTCTGTGATATATTCAGATAAATATCTTATCGTTCAATTAAGACTATTGAGTAATATTCTTAAATGTGTATAATTTGGGAAACAAATTGTGTGTTTGGTCTTTCTTTATATGTGAATATGTTGTTGGACTTACTGTTTGGCAGGTGCCATGCCTTGAACTTCCATCCGTCAAAGACTCACAAAAAGACCTTGAAGAGGGTGAACAAGTTTATCTCCAAAGGAGAGATGCCAGTAGAGCGGTGTGATGAGGGACATGAAGGTGAACGAGTGTCACTTACTTGATAACCAGCTGCTAATGGTCGTTCACAATAACATCTACCTGCAGTACATATATATTTATAATGAGACATTTTAATATATGAGAAATGCCACTTAATGAATTGTGAAGATTCTGAGTGATGACAAACGTATAGTTGAATATTTCAAACTGTCCATTTATAATTCACAAAAAGTTTAGACTCTCTATTAAAACGTCTCATTACATCACTCTTACATTGGCAACAAAATCATATCTGAATATATCCGACTCCGTATATAGCCCAGTCTTAATTTGAGCCAAAGTAAGACGAGTTGCATCCCCAAGGCAGTGTTTTCTACAGGTATAGCCTCTGTCTGTGTCTTATATCTTGTGGTCTGGTCTGATTTAATATGCCATCCCAGGAGTTTTAGAAGAAATCAAAGGTCGTCTAAAGCCCTTCTCTTCCATACTTCAGAGGACAGTGGCTATAGCTGCAGGAAAAACCCAGTCGTTTTTGTCAGGTGCGCTTTCTGTGCTGTCGGACAGACATTAACCAGACGCCCCTCCCATCACCCAGGCAGCATGTGTTATCTCTCCCATATTTCACTATTTTCTTCTCGTTTTGTCTTTTTCTACACGTGTTTCTTGTGCTCAGTTTGTTTGTGACGAATTTTCTTAGTGTTTATGAACTAAAATTTCGTTTGCAAGTACAAGATCCATTTCATACCTTTTAGACATACAATTAAATACCCTTTAAATTTGTATGTTATTGCATATTGGGCTGTGTTTCCCAAAAGCATTGTAAGCCTAAGCTGATCGTAGAGTCATTTGGTGCAGTTGGTTTATGATCAACTTAGGCTTTTGAGAAACGCAACCTTGCATAATTTGATGGCTCCAAATAGCAGTGTGATTGGAGTGAATCCCTGTAGTAGACGGCATTGTGATGATGGCCATCTTGTGTTGATTCTTTAGGAGAGCCCATGGACTCTGTGCATGAAGAAGGTGTTCGACCACCCCCTGAAGATCCACTGAAAGCAGACCATAGTGAAGTACAAGACATCACCACCAGCCCAGACACAGACTCCACCAACTCAACTGCACCCACAACACCCAGAGAAGACGCAGCGCCCGCTGCAGCAGAGAAAACCTCAAGTGTTACGCCCAAACCGGGTCAGTCTCTACACTAATTTAAGTCTCAAATAACACTGCCACAGTTCTTGGTTGTCTTCGTGTCAGTCAGCCAGCGACTGATTCAGGCTTATAAATCTTTTTGACCAGCTCATTAAAAAGAATTGGTTCACTGATCTAGGGCCCTGTGATTTCCGTGATGCAGAAAACACGGACTCAATCACGTTCATAAAAACTGAATTTACAGTATAACGTGAAATGTCACGGAATTTCACGTCAAATTTTTTAACAGTAAATAAAAAGTAGGTCACTTAAATCAGATCGTGACATAGACTAGTATTTGTGTATATTAAACCGCAAAAAGACTATTTAAATATGAATCCTGTGTGAATGAATGGTGCAGACGCACGCATGACGTTCGTGGTGTTTTTAGCCTCTGCCGCCTCACTATATGAGGACACACATGAACTTCTTCTCCAGAGCCGCTTTCAAAATCACTTTTACAGTTTCATTTGAGAAAAACTATTGTCATATCATAAACACGGCAGCCCGTCAAAATAAAAGTTTTGGTTTAACTTGAAGAAATAGTGACAGAAATATATTACTGTTGTACAGTAGATTTTAGCTCAATGTAATAATACTATTATATTATTATTAAAACTTTATTCTTTAAGTAATAATCACAATTTGTCTTCCATGTTTTAATTATAACAGTAAAGCTTTGTTGTGCAGCATTTTGTTTGACAAAAAAGTGTTTAATTTCATAAATTAAATTAATGTTTTATGCCTTCATTTGACTGCCAGAAAAATTAAAATACACAACACAGAATTTCTTAAAAAAACAAAAACAAAACATTTCATGGAAATTCAATACATTTTGTTATGTTTATGAACTCAATTGATTAGACATGCTTTTTGATTTATTAAAATTAAATTAAATCATTAAAATGGAATCCAGATAACTATAAACAGAAAACACAGAATTTGAGGGGGGAAAAAGATTTCATAGGGCCCTAAAAAATGTAATTTTTGTTCAAGTTTTAATAAATTGTTTGGTAAATTGTATAAGTTTCATGATTTCAATTAATTAGACATGCTTTTTGATTACTAAAATTTAATTTCACTATGAATGTGGAGTCAAAAAAAAAAACAGAATCCAGAAAAATTATTAATTTGGAAAAAAATAAAATGGATTTCATAGGGACCTAATTATCCGTGAATCTACGCAAGTGCCACACAATATTCAAAGGCCCAATGACTTTTCCAGTCACTTGTGGTTTACTGGATACGTTTTTTTTGGTAACACTTTAGTATAGGGAACACATATAAACTATTAACTATGACTTTTCCCTCAATAAACTCCTAATTTACTGCTTATTAATAGTGAGTAAGGTAGTTGTTAAATTCAGGTATTGGGTAGGATTAAAAATGCAGAATAAGGCATTAATATGTGCTTAATAAGTACTAATAAACAGCTAATATTCTTGTAATACGCATGCTAATAAGCAACTAGTTAAAAAACCCTAAAATAAAGTGTTACCTTTTTTTTTTTTTTTTTTTTTTTGTAATTTTTACTCACAATTTCTAACTCATTAGTTTTTTTTAGAACTTGGCATAACTAGTAAAATGCATATTCATTGTAAAATTGCTCATTGCGTTTTAAAATTGTATGAATTTACATGACTTTTCCAGGTCTTAAACTCACATTTGTAAAGTTAGGCTTCCACATGTTTTTCAAGACCATCGGAACCCTGGTTCTTCAAAGAGAAAGCAAACGGCTGTTAACGGGGTGAATTAAGATAAAATTGTAGTTGTTTTAGCTTATTTTAATGCTTGTTTTATCTTATCCTAAATCTCTTGTGGTTGAGAACCACTGCATAAAGGGAAATCAATGTTATTAAAGTCATCTGGGTCCAAAAATAAAACCAGTTCCCAACCGGACTAGTAAGTGTCTTGATAAATGACTGCTTGTCTTTAGGATAGCAAAACAAGAGATTCCTCTGAGGATCAATAGAGGGCAGCATGTGTCCAGAAATAAATGTGGCGTCTCCCTTGGGATATTATTTTTTTTCCCACATCATCTGTGCAAGATAGCTATTCCTGTAAGTGTCACTTACTTTCATCATATCCTTTAGTTAAATGTAATTGTAATACATTTTTTTTTAGCTTTATCAAAAGTATCTACTTGCTTTCCTCCGAGGGTGAAGCGCTGTGAGCCAAACTGTAAATTAAATTCCCTGTAGACTTGAGGCACAAGGACCATACATCTTTGAATATGAATTTTAGACTAATTAAAAGTCCCATACATCTACAGGCCCCTGGAATGAGCACTCCCACAGAACAGTCCGGAAATGGGAAGGATTTATAGAGGCTCCCAAAAGGAGGAGAAAACTCTCGCTCTCTACTTCTCCAAACGGAAACCACCTGGTGACAAATTTATCGCAGCTTGCTTTATGACCATCTTTATGTCTGAGTTATGTCTGTTGTTAGCGTTGACGCAGACGGAGCTAAATGACTGATTTCTCACAGGAGGTTAACGCTCCGGTTATAAACAACAGAATCTGTAAATGGTTTCTCTGGGTATTTGAGCTGAATGTAGTGAAGCGAGTACATGCGAACAGACTTTCACTCGTAATTCATGTTAATGAGAAACTGAGAAAGAACAATTAAAACTAGATTTTTTGTGACCCAGCCAAAATCTGCAGACTTTTTTTTTTTTTTTTTTTTTGTTTTCTTCAGGGTGGTTGCTGAGGTATTCTGTGCAGTTTCTGATGTGTTGCTAGCTGGTTGCTGCGAGGGATTTTTAGTTGCATTACAATACATGACCGTGTCATCTGCATAAAAGTGAAAATTTGCGTCCTGAATATCACAGTCAAGACTATTTATGTAGATAAAAGGGGCCCCAACACAGAACCTTGAGGAACACCTTTAACAATCCACAATATTCCCGATCGTTTACTTCAGCCTGTACACATTGAGTTCTTCCACTTAAATAGTTTTTAAAGCAGAAAATAACATGATTTGATTTTAAATTTGAATGTACTTGAATTTGAGGATTTGTTTTTACACTGCCGTTCAAACATTTGGGGTTGGGAAGTTTATATATATATATATATATATATATATATATATATAATATATATATATATATATATATATATATATATATATATATATATATATATATATATATATATATATAATATGTTTTTGAATGTCTCTTATGCTCACCAAGGTTGCATTTATTGGATCAAAAAATCAGTAAAAAGAAAACAGTAATATTGTGAAATATTATCACAATGTAAATCAGCTGTTTTCTATGTGAATATATAGTAAAGTGTAATTTATTCCTGAATTTTCAGCATCATTACTCCAGTCTTCAGTGTCACATGATCCTTCAGAAATCATTCTGATATGATGATTTGCTGCTCAACAAACATTTATGATTATTATTATCAATGTTGAAAACAGTTGAGCTGCTTCAGATTTTTTTTCTTTGGGATTTTTGATGAATAGAAATGCATTTATTTGAAATAGATTTTTTTGTAACATTATAAATGTCTTTGCTTTGATCAGTTTAAAGCATCCTCGTTCATTTGTTTCTTTCTTTCTTGTTTATTTCTTTCTGTCCTAAAGCTTTTGAATGCTAGTATATCTGTGCTATATTGCTAAATTACTATATTGCTCACCTAAAATTAACCCATAATTAATAAATTAAAAATCAGACACATAATTACTAAAGGCAATATAGTCATATAGTAATTTTTAAACAATAGTTGAGTTAAATTAAACGACCTAGCAAACATTTAACCCAACCACTGGGTTAAAACAACCCAATCGCTGAGTTTGTCCATTTTCAACAAAAAACAGCATTTTCTTAGAGTGTACATTGAAATCTGTTTTTGAAAGCAACATGTGACTGTGTTTGCAACCCCTTTTTACTTCAGTATGATACATTTCTGAGTGAAACCGGATATTCAACTAAATAAAAAAAAAAAAATGTGGGAATGAAATTGATCTGTGGATTGTGAAAAGTGGGCGTTGCATACCAGAAAAAGTGTGTTTAGAGAGAGGGATTGAAAACTAATACTCATACTTGATATAATTTTGTTATATGAGTAAGTGCACTGATGAATCTTGCACTAAAAGACCAGAGTGTGTATTACGAAAGTACATTTTGATTTAATGTTGTCTAAGTGGTTGAGCCTTGTGTGTTTCAGTTAAGGCTGGTCCAGGTAGTAAAAGTGTTTCTCTTCCCCACGCCCCACTGTTCTTCTTTCCATATGTTTTCCTCTCATAAAGGAGTGTGCCAGCTCTAATTCACCCAGCCCTGAGTCATCCCCGCACAGCAAATATACCTTGCACTGTCCCCTCAGGGAGCGTGTGTGTGTGTGTGTGTGTGTATACATCTCAAGGAATGTGTCTTTGAGTAGCTGTTACATGTACATGAGTGTGCGCAACTGTATACGTGTGTGTATACATGAGTCCTCAAGGAAAGGCAGTTCTGGACTTTTTACGAACTGTTAACTGCTAGAGAGGGAGAATGTGTCTTCCGCAGGAACGGATCTGTCAGAGTTTATCTCTCCCTTTGCACACAACGGCCCGCTTGCAACATCACGTGTCTATTGCTAAAGGTCTGTCTGACCTCAGTACAATCTGCTCAGTGTTTTTATTCAAATGTGATAATATTCAGTTATTTATTTATTTAATTTAATTTTTAAAGGGGACATAACATGAAAATCTGACTTTTTCCGTGTTTAAGTGCTATAATCGGGTCCCCGGTGTATCTACCAACCCAGAAAACATGAAAAATGATGATCCAATAACTTAGTTTTGGCAAGTCTTTCTCTGCAAGCATGTGAAAAAACGAGCAGCTCAGATTTCACTCCCCTTGTGACGTAGTAAAGGGATCTTATTATAATATTATCGCCCCTTAATCTGCGCGTTTCCACCCACGGCGCCGCCATTTTGATTTCGCAAGCGACAACGGTGTACCAGTTCTAACGCCATGGCAAAAGTTGGAGCAAAGCATGCTAACTGTTCTGTCGTCGGCTGCACAGACGAGCACTGAACACTATTTAGAGTCTCGTTAGCTTGGATAGCCTGAAGTTGACCCTGACAAGCTCGATTAATAAAAAAGGAGCGTTTCTGTCCGAGCGATATTTTGGAAAAAATATTAGAGCATTCACAGCATGTGATAGCAATCATAAACGTTAGCCTGGTGTGTATGGCTCTGTTTGGCAAACAGGTACGCTGTGTATAGTGGGTGTCCATAGATTAGCATGACGGCACATGCTAGTGGATGAGTTGAATCAACTCCACAGCAACTACATACATTTATCCACTAACCATTCAGAAACGTCTAAAAGTTGTAACTTCTTCCTGAGTCTCTCCATCAGTGTCGACTACAATGTAAGGCTGAACACCGTCGTCATTTTGGCTGCGTGAGATTCTCCAGCTTTGTTGTTGTTGAGCTGTTAAAGCTCCGCCCTCTTCTGGAAAGGGGGAGCAGCAGCTCATTTGCATTTAAAGGGACACACACATAGTTATCAAATACATGATATCAGGATTTTTGGGTGAACTATCCCTTTAAGAAGATTCTCCTTGCTTTAGTTGCCTTGCTGGGTGGAGATTGTTTTTTTGTAAAGTTGTTTTGGAATGAAATGTATTGTGTAAAGTGCTGTACTAATACTTTTGAGTGAGTTGAATTGCACTTGCGTCATTAACATAACACTGTCGTAACCGGGCGGAAAGTGATAAAGTGACAAGTGATTAAAACTATCTCTTCCATGTTGATCCTAAGCAGCTGTATTGCTTTCAAACCAGTTGCGAATTGTACTAGGGACCATGAACCCCTGTCAGCCATCTTGAGGGGTTTCTTGGTGTGTGATGAATTCATATAATACTCTATTGTATTATAACCAAACAGAACCACACCGGCTCAGAGTTCAGTTAAACAGTGTAAGAAACAGAACGCAGGCTGTCCTCGACCTGGATCCGGCCCAGCATCTGCTCTCGCTCTCTCGCTCGTGTTTACTCTGGTTTGGAGGAAAGCCATTCAACATCTCCATCATCCCCGTGCCGTATTTACAACCCTGGCCGGAAACATTCCCTCCTCTAAGTCAACTGGAGGTATTAACAGGAAAAGAGGGAAGAATGAATGTTAAGAAAGAGCTAATTGTCTCAATGACTTGGAGGAAGTCACAGAGCAGCGCTCGGAGGTCCTGAAGGAGGTCCCACGTCTCATGTGAAGCGAGTGAAGGCCAGATTTATTGGAGGAAAGTGTAAATAGTCTGTTATCAATGTGCTTTTGAAAGCTGGTCCACATTTGCGCTTTGTATTGCGAGTGTAACTAACAAGTTGCATCCGGTTAATGCCGCACTTCTGAAGATAACTTCTAAATGTTGTTTCTTTTTTTTTGTAGTCTTAAATTAAAGAAGGGAAGTAAACACCGTTCTTTTGTTGTTCATGAGTGAATCCCTTGAAACTTATCCAGAAAATCTCCAGGTCATATTTCACCCCAATCCAAAAGGATTTTTTTTTTTTCTTTTTTTTTGTGTTTAAGTTTTTGGTTTAGGATATTCTATCCATTTCTCTGTGTCTCTATCTATCCATCCATCCATCCGTTTCCATCCATCCATCCGTTTCCATCCATCCATCCGTTTGTATCTGTCCATCCATCCATCTGTTTGTATCCATCCATCTGTATCTACCATCCATCATTCATCCATCCATCATCCATCCATCTGTTTGTATCCATCATCCATCCATCCATCCATCCATCTGTATGCACGCATCTGTCAGTCCATCCATCCATCCATCTTTGTATAATCATCCATCCATCCATCCATCCTTCTATTGTTCTATTCATTCATCCATCCATCCATCCATGCATCCATCTGTCCATCCATCCATCCGTTTGTATCATCCATCCATCTGTATGCATCATCCATCTGTTTGTATCATCCATCCATCCATCCATCTATTGTTCCATCCATCTGTTTGTATACATCTATCCATCTATCTGTATGCATTCATCTGTATGCGTCCGTCCATCCATCCATATGTTTGTATCATCCATCCATCTGTATGCATCAGTCCGTCCGTCCATCCATCCATCCATCCATCCGTTTGTATCATCCATCCATCCATCCATCCATCCATCCATCCATCCATCCATCCGTTTGTATCATCCATCCATCCATCATCCATCCATCCATCCGTTTGTATCATCCATCCATCCATCCATCCATCCATCCGTTTGTATCATCCATCCATCCATCCTTCTATTGTTCCATCCATCCGTTTGTATCCATCTATCCATCATCTGTATGCATGCATCTGTCAGTCCATCCATCCTTCATTTGTATCATCCATCCATCCATCCATCCATCCATCTGTTTGTATAATCATCCATCCGTCCATCTGTACGCATCCATCCATCCGTCCATCTGTACGCATCCATCCATCCGTCCATCTGTACGCATCCATCCATCTGTATGCATCTGTCTGTCCATCCATCCATCCATCCATATTCATATTTTTGTTGAAACGGTGATTATTTCTTCCCCCTCCATGGTTTCCTTGATGAATAGAAAGTCCAAAAGAACATCATTTACTTGAAACAGAAATCTTTTGTAACATTATTAATGTCTTTACCGTCACTTTTGATCAATTTAATGCATCCTTACTGAATAAAAGTATACTTTTTTTTTTTTTGTTTGTTTCCAAAAAAAAAAAAAAATCTTACTTGATTGGTAGTGTAAATGGTAAAGTGTTCATCATGTCTTGTGGCCTTGATTTATGAAGATATAAATTGTCACAATGTAACAAATCATAATAGTTTTAAAAGTAGGCTTCCTGTTTTATGCAGTATATGATTGCTTATTTTAATGAATTTTTATTTGATTTATACGCTCCTGACAGGTTTTGTGAGATGCAGACAGTGCTCTTATCCCTCTCTCTCTCTCTCCCCCAGCGGGGTGAAGGGTTTGATGGCAGGCGGGCAGGCTGACGCTCGGCGGCTGGCACAGGGACAGGCAGGAAATGGCCCTGCTTTCCTTATTGCTCCAAACAGGATGTCGGCGTGTAAACTGTTGACATGGGATGCCGGGAGCACTCCGAGGGACTGGCGTTGATCCAGAGAGATTGAGGGGGGGATGGAGAGAAAGAGAGGGAGTGAGCAGGTTATTGTACTGTATACACAGATATATACTGCCAAAGATTAATATACATTATCACACATAAACTGTTGTAGCTTGCATAGTCCAACAAATGGTTCTTGACCACTAGGGCAGAATGTGAACCATTTCTTTTTGCGATTACAAACACTTCTTGTGTCAAATATGTGCGTCTGTTTTCATAATTGCCAGTTAATCGGCTCAGAGTCGCCTGCAGCCATGTCTAGAGACCAGAATATCACAGAGACTTTGGAAAATGCATTGCAATCCCCAGACAAGCATCCTAAAATCAAATCAGCAAGTTTTGCACCAGCAAACACCATTTAATTGTCCTCGGAAATGTAATTATAGCTAGAAATGCTTCAGAATATCATTTTTAGGTGAAATAAGGTGATGGGGTGGTTGACGGTTGTCAGAGATAAACTGCACGGCTGGAGTGTGTGTCCGGGTGTTAGCTTATACACCATATAGCACTATCTAATCTTGTCTCAATAGTAAATGGATGGCCGACTGCCAGGGCTGCTGCCGCACACTCTGAAACAGTAACTGATGCAATGACCCTGTTCGTCCCTCTTTTCCTGACCAGCTCTGCCTGTCGTTCTCAATCTGGGATTACCACCTCCTTCGGTTTCCTTTAGGGAAAATGAACAACCATCTTGACACTTTCATTTAAACGTGCGAGCGGTCTGAACAGTCCTCGCAAAAGCAGCGGGAGTCCACAAACAGAGCCAGTGTTGTTTTACAGCTGCGATGATGTCATGATGTCAGAGGAGCGCAAATGACTTCCATCTAAACGGGAGGACTCGGCCCTGCCTTTACTAACTGGACGACTCATTGGAGTGCACACATCGTTCTCGTAACTCGCTCAAAGGATCACGCTCTCCTACGGTTAGCGAACGTGCCCGCAAGCCGCTTATGGAAACATGCTCTCACACCCAGCAAAACGGCTCCAAATGTGGGATGAACTCAAGACCTGTTGTTGATTATACCTCTCCTGTAGTCTTCGCCCCTTTACCAGACATCACCAGCAACAGTTTATGTGGTAGTCTGTAAATGCAAGCTTAGTTTTGTTTCATTGGGGATCTCGGCCCTCAGGTTTTTAGACTCCTGCTGCTGGTTTTCTTCGGCTCTTTTTTGGAGATGTCAGGTTTTCCACTGTGCATAACTATTTATTTGACATATTTTAGACTCAGGGTGTGCCTCTGCCTGTGGGCATACATTCTTAAAAATTGTGCCACATGTAGCTAACCAAGTCAACATGAAATCAAAATTGACCTTACTCAATGTGCATAATTCATCATTTTTCTAAATGCAAAAAAATTTAAAAGTTTAATAACTTATAAAAACACCCAGTTGTGTTTAAAGTGGTCATGACATTTATTTTTTTATTTTAATATGTTCCTTGAGGTTCACTTATAATGTTAATGAATGTTTTGCACACACACACACACACACACACAAAAAAATAAAACACATGTGGAAAAACAATTCTTTTCAACCTTCATTCTGACCCTCTGTCTAAAATGATTGATTTTTAAGGTTCAGTCAGTAAACAGCCACTGGTATGACTATCAACGCCCACTTGCTATTGCATGTGAGTAAGGGTTTAAAAACATTATCCATATAAAATTATTCATATTTTCCAATTATCCAAAATAATTGTCATTTACAGACAAAGCATTATGAAATCATTTATATGACTGGTGATGTAGCTGCTGTCAGATTCAATACAGATGACTATGGAAGCTTGGAAGCCACAAAGTTTAAAAAAAAAAAAAAAAAGGGTAAAGACTTTTTCTCACATCTTGTGAGATTTAAACTTGCAATTGCAAGTTATAAAGTCAGAATTGCAAGATATAAAGACATTTGACTTTTTTCTCGCAATTGCAAGTTTTTATCACGCAATTCTTACTTTATAACATGATATAAACTCACAATTGCATCTGATAAAGTCAGAATTGTGAGTTTTAAAGTCAGAATTGTGTGAGATAAAGTCAGAATCGCATGTTTATAAGAGATATAAAGTCAGAATTGCGAGATATAAAAACATTTGACTTTTTTCTCGCAATTGCAAGTTTTTATCATGCAATTCTTACTTTATAACTCGCAGTTCCCCCCCCCACCCCCCAGAATTGCATGATATAAACTCACAATTGTATCTGATAAAGTCAGAATTGTGAAATATAAAGTCAGAATTATTTAGTCAGAGATGTATATTCTCAATTCAGACTTTTTCTCACAATTCTGACTTTATAACTCGCGATTCAAAGTTTTACGTCACTGGACTATTTTGTCGAATTCGTCCCGGGGCAAATAGTTCCGGGTAATTTCGGTGGAAAAGTGGCTTTATATGTCAAAAGATCGAATTTGATTTCTCGTGTCATGACCCCTTGAACAAATGAACTTTTCCTTCTCTTTATTTTGTAGAATTTTGTTAACACCAGTAATATTTTGACAGTTCAGGGTTTTTATCAGTGATGGGTTTCTGATGGTCAGTAGTGACAAAATTGTGTAGTAAATAGTAGAAAAGTTTTTAAAGCTGTCCCTTACTTCAATAATAAAACAATTCTTCATCAATAAAGCTGCCCTGCTAAATTTATACTACCATTTAAACGTTTGTGCTCTGTTAGTTTTTTTTAAAAAAAAGAAGAAGAAAAATAATACTTTTATTCAGCATGGATGCATTAAATTCATAAAAAGTGATTAAAGTAAAGACATTTATAATGTTTCTAAAGATAAAGTTTCTATTCATCAAAGAATTTTGGTTTCCACAAAAATGTGAAGCAGTTTTCAACACTGATAATAAATGTTTGTAGAGCAGCAAATCAGCCTATTAGAATGATTTCTGAAGGATCATGTGACACTGAAGACTGGAGTAATTCAATGCAATAATGCTTGTACTGTCATCGAGTTGCAAATATCTTCTCTCAGTGTTGTCCTTTTAATTCTAGGTAATGGAACCGACCCCAACAGGCCTCTGTGTCGGAAAGCTAAGGACATTAGGAAAGAGAGACGACTTCAAAAGGAGCAACAGAAGCAGCAAGAAAGCGTGTCTTCTTCTCCAAATCCAGCCCCATCAAAATCTTCATCTAATCAGCCCAAATCATTGGAGGAATTCATTACAGAGTCCTTACCCAATGACCCGCTGCACCGTTTAGAGGTAAGTCATTAACTTTGCTTGTATGTAATCCTTCTTTGAGGTCAAGTAGCTAAACCAGGCCAAAGCAAGAGAAGATGCACCAAAACTGACCCTGCACCAATCTCAAAAGTGCAACTATCTCACACAGTGTGAGTGTCCTGGGTAAATATTCCAGGCCATTCTCTTCACAAACAATTCCCTCCTGCTTTTGCTGTGATTGCTTGGGTGAAGTCAGCATGGGTAAACAGCCAGTGTTTTTGCGTTCTAAGCAAGTCTGTATGAAAGGCCATCTTATACCCCGAACGTCATTGTCCCTGGAGACTGCGCTGGGCCGATTCATCCCTCAATTAGCTTGTTGACTGGATTGATTTGATTGACTTCAATATGTCATTCAATTATCCTAAGTGGATAGCAGTCAATGTCACTGTCATCTGAAGGTTAGTGGTTCACTTTAGAAACAATAGCCTAAATGATAAAATAAAGCTAGCTCTTGTATACAAAAACTCTTTTTTTTTTTTTTTTTTCATTATGAACTTTCTCATGCAAACAAACAATTCGTGCATTTATTTATTCAACAATGTAATTTGCGTGTCAGACCCTTGCGTCGAAATATAAACCGCCAGAGTGTAGTTTGATGCTGGTTAAACTTCGTCCTTGAAGTCTGTTTGTTACCACTTATCTCTCTGGCACATAATGAAAACGAATGCAATTAAAGCAGTTCGTGGAGTATCGCACGTCTCCTCTCCAGACTTCACTTTATCGCTTGTGAAATGGGGGTGTTAGGGCTAATTTCAGTAAATCTCAGTTGCGGGGTCGTTATGCCCTCGGAGAGCGACCTCAGAGACACCCAGCCTAATGAGATGTTTACATGCACACGTGGAGTGCGTTTTATCACACGCACTACAATCTAAGTGAAGAACTCATTGTTTGACAGGGAGAAGATTACTTTAAGAAGCCTTGGCACATTGTACCTCTAGCCTTCACTTGGGCTTTTGATGCTAAATTCGTTCAGGGTTCAATGTTGAAAGAATAGTTTTCCCAAAAATGAACAATGGAGAGCTCTTTTCTTTCTTCTGTGACATGCAAAAGGGGATGCGAGCAATGTTTTTCTCTGTACGATGAAAGTGCGATAATTTTTAAAGGGGACCTATTATGGCCCCCTGTGTATGAGATGTAATATAAGATCCCCAGAATGCGTCTGTGAAGTTTCAGCTCAAAATACCCCACAGATCATTTATTATAGCTTGTCAAATTTGCCTCTCAAACACACTGCTTTTGTGTGTGTCCCTTTAAATGCAAATGTCACGCAGCCAAAACGAGAATTTTGTCAGTAACAACCGAGTAGCATGTGCTGCAAGAATAAAATAATACAGCAAAGATGCATTAAATTTGACATTTAGACATTTATAATGTTACAAAAGAATTCTAGCATAGCATATTAGAATGATTTCTGAAGTAATGATGCTAAAAATTCAGCTTTGATCACAGGAATGTATTGCATTTGAAAAGATATTGTAAAAATGTTCGTTTTTACTGAGCATAAGATACTTGTAAAAGCATAAAAAAATCTTACTGACCCCAAACTTAAATGGTAGTGCATATTTGATATATTTTAATGATGCATTGTCTGTTGACATTAATTGTAAGTGCTTGACTGTAACCTGTTGAAATCATTATTGTGCTGATCCCAGATTGCTTTAAAACATCTACATGCCTGTGTCTTCTCAAGATTAATGATGATTGAATATGGTTGTCAAACCCCCCATCTACACCTGCAGAGGGCAGTAGAGGCACATTATAACTTTTCCCCATGTTCTTTTCAAATCCCCGTTTGTGAAGCCATTGCTTCTGCCCTCTTCCACCTCCCATATAAGTTGAAATGTCTGAGCTGTTTTGACAGCGCTGCGCTCTCTTTGTCTCGGTTACTCCTCACACACTTAATCAAATATCCACATCTCAAGAGAATCGCCCGGTAGATTAAAATACTCTACTTATGTTTATCTGAAACAAAAGTCGCAAATATCTTCATTAACTTAGCCAAGCAATAATGAGAGATATTCATTGAGGGCCAAATAAAATAAAATTGAATCTAAATCCCCCAGTCATGCTCTTCTGGGGAATTTGTGAACCATAAGCACCTCGTCCAATGTCTCAGTGAGAGGTCCTTTAATTAGGAACAGCTTCGCCAGTCAATTAAATGCTTTTTGGAGGATTGGATTTTGATTTGTCGCCTCAATTCTGAGGCCAGTTTGTCCTTGTGCAAACACTGATGATCCTGTTAAATGTCAAGCTCAGTTTTACTAATCAAACATAACATCTGATCCCACACAGTTAAACGTTTTAAACTCGTGTTAGACTTTTACACACCGCTTTATACAGCTAGTTGAATGAGCCTTAGTCTTACCTCGTCTTCAGAACCTGCATTATGTAAATGCATATGTTTATTTTAATTGTCCTTCCAATCAGTTATGTTTGGTATTATTAACCTGCATTTTGACATGCCAAATTTAAGCGTGTACTACTTTAAATAGCCCATTCATATATATATATATATACAAATAGCTAGTTTTTAAAATAATTTTTAAAATGACCTAAAGTATCGTTTCCTGCGTTTGACTGTGGTTGCTAATGTGATATAATGAAAGCCAGTTCAACTGTGCTTAGAAATTCAGGACGTTTCCTTTGTAACCGTATACAAGGAGACACTTTGAGATTGATTCACTGCAGGTCTGTGTTTAATCATTAGTGCAGGAAGTCATGTGTTCCCGTCTTCTCTATAGTTTGCCTCACACGGAGGACCAGGAAGTGGTTCTTCATCAAAGAACAGGTTTCTTGACACAGTAACGTTCTTCTAAAATCTCTTCTAAAAACTTCATGACTCTCATGAAGCCTGTCAAGGTCATATTTAATATTTTGGGTTCATAATTTGTTAATGCAAAGATATATTTTAGGTCGAAATATGACCTGAATGTGTTTTCATGAGTCACCCTTTCATAGACACATAATCTATAATCTTTTCTTGCTGAACTCATGCTGAATATCACCCAAACAATCAAAGGCTGTACTATGATGAATATGTGTTTCTTTTTCTTTACATCTTCATAAATGTTTTCTTAATTTGTTGGGGCGTAAGCATAAGGACTACTGATTTGCAGGTGTATGAGTGAATCTCATTAAAATTATGTGTATATATATATTAGAGATGCACCGATATATCAGCCAATAATCAGTATCGGCCAATAAAAGCAAATTTTCACACTATTGATAGATCACGGCCGATATATCCTGTCAATCAAAAGAGGGTGGGAAAATGCACTGAATTTGTGCTTTGTGTAAAGAAAATGCAGATTTTTCCATATTAATAATAATTATATGAATTGATAACATTCAGAAGGTTAAGAAATATTAGTTTAATCTTCAGAATTTAGTTAATGTGTGTTAATATTAATTTGAGTAATGCGTTTATGTTTATAACGGATACCAGTTACTCTGAAACAAGCTGATGAAATGGAAAGAATAAAGTTTTTATTTGCATTTCTTTAAAAATAATATAATGATTAATTATTAATTATAATGAAATTATTATTAATTTAAAAGAAGGTATAAAAGGCAAAATATAGTATCGGTGCATCTCTTTTTATATATATTATATATATATATAAAATATACTTTTTGTTATTTTCATACTCCTTTTCCATGACTGTAATACATTATTTTTCAATTAATGTGAAGTTATTATTATTATTTTTTTTAATCTTCATACTTTAAAAGCAGTACTGATTTATACATTTATGGTAACACTTTATTTTAGGTTCTTTTAACTAGTTGATTATTAGCATGCATATTATTATATTTATTTATTATTATTATAGCACTATAATATTGTCTTTTTATTAGTACTTATTAAGCACATATTAATGCCTTATTCTGCATTCTTAATCCTACCCAATACCTGAACTTAACAACTACCTTACTCACTATTAATAAGCAGTAAATTAGAAGTTTTTTGAGGGAAAAGTCATAGTTAATAGTTTATATGTGTTCCCTTTACTAAAGTGTTACCGAATTTTTGTTACATAAATTCTGCTTTTTTTTTTTTTTTTTGCCTTGTGATGATGAGATTTGGGTGTTAACTTTCTTAAATAATGTCATAAAAATTGTCACAATGCAAAAATATTTAAATTACAAATTAGCTTTATTTTGTTTAATGCCAAATATGATTTCATATTGCCAGGGTTCCCACGAGTCATTGAATTTCATTGAAAAGACATTGAAAGTCAGGGAATTTTATATATATTTTTGTCCAAGTCATAGAATATCAGGGAATTTTGTTTGTCGCTTTAAATTTTACTTTCCATTTATCAAAATGTAATTTCTCTATACCATTTTTTTTTTTTTTTTTTTTTTAATCACGTTGTTTCACGTGTTTTGCATATTGTTATAGGCTATTTTTTTGTCAGCTTAAGTCAAACGCAGTCACCTGTACCTGTTAATAGGGCAAACATGCCAGGAAAGTGTACATTTCAAATGCTTTGGCTACAAAATGACCACTTTAAAGACTGTCCTAACCAGCCGCGACACGACAGGATTCTGTTTTTGAAACGGTTTCTACATTTATGAGATTTTGCAGCTATTAGTTCAGGTCATAGAGAGGGAGCAAGGACATAAATGCAGAAAGAAAAGTATTTATTACTTACAGTTTGAACGTTGTTGTTTCCTTTAATTTCTTTTCAAAATCGGAGGTAAATTATCCATTGATGCTCTCGTCGTGGCTATTAAAGTCATAAGCTATTTATATAACATATAATATAAGATATTTAAGCTCAAACCATTTTAATATTATGCAAAGCTCAAACAAGTGTATTTTATGAGAAAGATTGTCAGTCACTGTCCATGTTTAATGGTTTTATTTTTGTTTAGTTTAATTTAGTTTGGTTTTCCTGTTTAGCTGCGAACAGGGCCCGCCCACACTTTTTTTATGATTGATTTTGTCGTCTTGTAGCTTTGTCACGTCTGGTTAGGACACAGTAAGCCGCCTTTTCACTGCACACGACATTAGGATACGACTGTCACATTTCGCCCCCTAGTGGCAGTCGCACAGAATTTTAATAAATAATTAATAATTATTTCAGGCTTAAATAATCTTAACCATTTCAGTCTAAGACGGTCTGCAAAAACTGAAGAAATAAAAAGACTGAATGATGAACTAGACTAAAAACTATAAATTATTTTTTGTAGAAATAGCACAGAGCTTTTTCATGGGTAAAAGCACAACAACAACAAAAAGCAGTGTGTTTAATTTAGTTTTGTACTAAAACCGTCTGTGAACAAGTAAATAAAGCTTGCGAATGGATGGATGTAAAACAGTGTCTGCTCAGTGCTCAGCACAACAGCGGCCTGTTTTTCCGTTCATTATAGGTCATGGAAATTCAGTTTTTAGTCAGGAAAAGTCAGGGAATTTGACATTTGGCTTAAAGTGGGAACCCTGTATTTCTTCATGGTTTTTTTTTTCTTTCTTTTTTTTTTCTTCATTTTGGGCCGAACATGTTCTTGACCTGTTTCATGAGATTCTAAGAACTGCATGTACACCTTTTTTATTCTGTTTCCATTCCAAATCATAAGATGTTCCATGTTCACCGTTCTCCTACAGTGCTGTATTCTTAACGTTTTCTTGGCTTGTTTCTTGGAAAGAATCTGTCATTTTTCTGTTTAACCCTCTGATGCTCATCCTCACGTTGAAGGTGAGGCTAGTGCGCTCCAGCCCTCCCAGTCCACAGTTCAAAGCTTCGTTTGACGCCTCGTACCAAGTGTACAAACTCTACCAGATGGCCATTCACAAGGACCCGCCTGACAAACCGACCGAGAGCCAGGTCGGGATCCAGAGCTTTCTCTTGAGCCACTGAGCACATTTGACATGGCCATCTTTAAACCATATAATATTTTGACGTCAGCTTACATTTGTGTATATAAGACATTCGACAAGAACAGGGGAATGCATATGTGATGCATGGGGCAGAAAGATGGGTGAAAAATGAAAGAGCATGAGTAGAAATCATGCAAAAAAAAACCACAGTGCACTGACATTAATGAGCAGTGTTTTAAAACAGCAGTGAGGAGGAGCAAGCCGAAAGCAAGCAAGCAAAATTAGAGCAAGAAATTAAATAAATGGATGTAAGCCATGGAAACTTCGCGAAACGGTATGAATGTAGTCCTGAAAAGAGGGCGAAAGAGAGAAATTGCAAGGAAATGAGAAAAATGCTCCTATCCGCACTGTGTGGGCAGTGTTTCTACAGGTGCCCGTGTAAAATGAGGAGATGTTTGGGTTCTTGCAGTTATTTTACCTCCTCTTTCCTCTTCTCAAGCCAAACTAACTGCCATTTTAGTCAAACATCTTCTTGTAGGTAGTGCACCTTCATTGAATCTTCTGTTTGTTGGCTTTTGCTCATGATATGCCCGTGCAATTTTCATACAGCCTCCGTTTTTTTTGATGTTTTTTTTGCTCTTATGACTATGTGGCACTGTTTATGTAAATGGAAGGAAGATAGGAATAAAGGATGAGCAGAATAAATGGGAATGAGATCCCTCACATTTGCACCACAGCCTTAATGCACTGATTGTTCTACAATTTTCTTTGTGAAGTTAATGTGAGAAATTACAATCCATTAATATCATATCTGTCATCATCAGCGTTTTCTGTAGCAGCGCTGAAGCTGAATCAACAGTTTCACATTTTAGCATTTTTAGCAACTTGTCTGAATGTGATGTGATGAAAGAGTTGGCAGTGCGCACGTTGCTCGTTTCATGTTGTAACAAACACATGCTGTGATGTTGTCCTGAATGGCTCTTTTGAACTATAATGAGTAGCTCAAACTGATTGCAAATCAGTCTTGAAGACATCTTTTGTGTCGCTCAAATAGGATTGTGACTGGAACACGCAACTAGAAAAACACCTTAGCTTTTACTGAGAGATTTTACTAGATTAGAGGATATATATAGAAAGCTGCATATGGGATTTTTTTATTTTGAGTTGGATTGAATTGGTGTTATACAGTACTTCAATCTTTGGCTTTTCTTCTTCTGTTCTTGAATTGGTTGTGAATGCTTTGTTTATAAATGTGTGTGTGTGTGTGTGTGTGTATCCACTAAATTCATGCATTACTGCTTATTTCTGCCTCAGACTGCTGATTTTGTTTGACTCAACACATTGGAAGAGGTAGAACAAGCTTAGATTGGGCTTTGTTTTTAATCTGTCGAGGGACCAGTACTTATCCCACAACTTGAAGTGTTAACCTGTAATTCTTCAGGTTCATTGATTAGTCTAGGGAAAGTGATTTTAGACTTTGCGCAGAGCTTCACGGCCTCAGTGCACCAGCCTCACCATCAGCCCCCCTTCCCTACATTTACCCTCAAACTCTGAGTTTTAATCAATAATGCACATTCCCTTTCCTGTCTTACTCAACACAGAAGCGCCAGGCGCAACGCAAATGTTTTTTTTGCTAGTTTCAGCCCGAAATGCAGTTATCATTTTCCCATTTCACATTAACCATGTGTTCGCCCGTGGTCTGAAACGAGGTGTGTTCAGGTGCATTGTTGGTATTTTGAGGCATCTGAAAACGACTGCGCCATTGACCAACTGAAACCTGCTCTAAAGTCAAGAAGTCGCAGTATTTTAAAGGTGCGTTAGTAATATGCAGCAGCACACAAACATGCCAAATATTAAAAATAAAAGGATTCCCCTCTGGAGAAGCGTTCGGTCTCAAATGTAAATGGCGGTGCGAGCACACCTGGCTTTTAAAGGGAATGGGAGATGAGACTCTGATTGGTTTATTGCTCGTTACGCCCAAAACACACCCATGACTCATTAAGAGACTAGGTACAACCCTTTTGGACCATGCGCCTGACACGCCGACCATTTTGTTTTACATCATTAAACTAGCGTAAGTGGATTCGGACACTTGCGCCGTGCACTTCAGACCATGTGCTTAGGTCGAGAAAATAGGGCCCAAATTGTTCATCACATTTTTCTTTAAATGGTCTGAAGCAATTCTGGAATGCTAAATTAAAAAAGTAAAGCGTAAGACAGCTTGGGAATGCAGTTAATTTTATTTAAAGTTTATTTTTGGGTTCATATTTACTGTCGTCACTGTTTCATTGTGAACAGCACAAATCACACTGAATCTGACAAGTTTGCAAAAGTGATGATGTGAACATCATCTTGAAATGTTCTTAAAAAAAGTTCTTTTTCTTTGAAGAACATGAAGGAATGGAATGGTTCCGTGGATGTTAAATGTTCTTCATGGAGCCATAGATACCAATAAAGAAACTTTATTTTTAAGAATAATATTTAATTATTTAATGATGAATATGAATAAGCATCGCCTGTTCAGACCAGTGCCTGATATAGGTCACATTTCAGAGGTCTTATGAACAGAAAGTTCAAAGTGAATATGAACCCAAAACGCTGCATATGTGATGTTTTTTTTAAATCATTTTATTGATATATTTGTATTAATCATTCCCCTTATCAACACATTTTTATTACCCTCCTCTCTTTTCCTTTCCCTCCAATCTTCCCATCTTCCATTGTTTATGTCTCATCTTTTTTTCACTAACCTTTACCCTTCCGTCTCCCTATTTTACCTGTCTTCTCCGTCCATATCTTTTTGTTTTCCCTCCTCGCTCTAATCATCCCTCCATCACTCTGAAGGTGAGGCTAGTGCCAGTCAGCTTTGAGGACCCGGACTTCCTGGCATCGTATGAGCAGTCGGCGGCGCTTTACGCCCGCTACCAGATGACCATTCACGGCGACGCTCCGTATGAGTGTGGGGAGAGTGAGGTACAGACTTCAGCATGGCCCATTCATAACTGCATGAAACACACAACCAACTAACCTAAAGCTCTGCTCGCTAACTCACAAATATATGCACACTTCTCTCGTATGCATTAGCTTTTTGCTAGAACTACACAGAATCTGTACCTGCAAAGTGCTGACCGAACTTCTGCCCATGAGTCTCTAACTCAATCACTAACTATCCAAAGTTGCACTCACAATTATGCTAATAACTTTTGAACCGTAAGGGCTAGAGACAAAATAGTTTTTTCCTCTGATTCCTTGGCGAGACTATTCGATTGCACCCTATGACAGCACGTTCCATCATGAACATTTTCCCACCATTTTGAAACATACTTTTTCTAACTCCGTTGCTCCGATTATCACAAAATTTGAAGGTCAAAACATGCTGATTTAAAAAGTTGTGGAAGTCTTCGTTTTCGAAAAACCTGCGAACAAATTTTACATAGAGCTTGTGAAAATAGACACAAGGCAGTATCTCCGCAATGCTTTATTGATTCAGACCAAACTTGGTACATGTCCTCACAAGCATGACCTGAAGTTACATGCTGCGTTTCAATGTAGCGCCACCTACTGGTCCGGAGATACGAAAAATTGCTATTTTTGCTTATAACTTCTGAACGTTTTGTCCAAAAATCATAGGTGGTCCCGCGAGATTCGGGGTATATCCAATTTTCCTATATCGGCCTTTTTTTTAATTTTTATTTTGTAGTAAAATGCTGTATTTTACGAACGCATCAACACGATGCCCTGAAAGAGTCTGAGAAGTTTCGGCCAGCACCACCTAGTGGTGAAAACGACATGCTTATAACTTTGGATGTGGTTGATTTATTTTCACAGCAGTCATCTCATTAGATCCCTGAATCCTAACCGAGTCCAACCATAACAAATATGCTAGGTTTCGCCATATGGTTTTGGCAACGTTGTGATTTAGCATTTAAAGAACATTCGTGAATATCTTAGAAACGGTTAGTCCGATTGAGATGAGTCCACTGTAGGAAGATCGAAAACATATAATTGAACAAAACATGAGATTGGCTCTAACTACAGTACTGTTGGTCTGATTGACTTCAAAACTGACATGCGGTGTCTTTGTCTCTGTTGCTATCATAGTCCATTATGACATTGCTGGTCTGCTGATAGCTTCCTTGTTTGCTTCTGTTGTGCTTGGCCCCGTAATTGCTGCTTGCAGCTATACTCCACATTTTTGTCTGCTGTCATCAGTGTATATTGCACAATGAAAAAATGTATATAGTGCTTGCAGAACTATTTTACAGTGGCTGAAGACTTGAACATTGTCTGGATTGGCCAATAATTCACCTGTGTTTTGCTAGAGAGTGAAATCTGTTGAGATGTAGGCGGGTAAAACCCTTCCGTTGTGTTTTTTCAGTCTTAGACTGGGCCGGGCCGCATACACACACCCTGCTCTGTGAAACACAGCCATAACTCAATTACATGTCATAAAAGAAGCAACATTCGCAGTCTGGGAGCTTGTAAGGTATCTTTGCATTATTAAAACACTGTCAGGAGGACAAAGGGAGGCCAAGATAAATCAAATTTTATACAAAGAATGATTTAAAAGAAAGCTTTGGTGGTTGTTGGTGGTTTGGTGGTTCAACTACATTGAACAATGTCAAACAGGTCATGATGATAGTGAAAGGGAGGTTTCATCTCCAATGTACTGGAGAGTTTTTGAGTATAAATGGGTTGTGGTGTTGAGGATGTATCAGATGTCTAAAGACACCAAATCTTATGCATTCTCGGTGCTTTGGAAAGAAAGAAACTCTATCACCTTCTTGAGACCTCAAGGTTTGTTACCACCACAGTCTTGACTGCATTTACGTTTGAGTATAGAAGCTCTTTCTGGCCTCAGTCACTTGCTCACTGTTAAGATGACTTGCTGAGGGTGAACTGGATGTGGACCTGCTTGACATTCTCAGTAGCCTGAGAGAAACCTTTGCCACCCTTAGGCCTGGAAACTAGCCCGGCTCTGCCAACAGCAAATGAGAGCCGTCAGTCTCCCACCAGATTCTTTCCTGGTGCCATAACAGAGCTCTATTTATAGTGCGGAAGGTGTGCATATGTTTGCATTAGCACAGCCTCGAGAGCATTATAGCCGAGACATTCCACTCCGATATGAGACATGGGTCTGTGTGTATAAATTGAGTTGGGGACTTTTCTTAAGTCACTTGTCTCTGTCTCTCTCCCCATTCCCTCCATCCTTCGCTTATTTTTCTTCCTTCGTTCTTTACCTCCTCGTACCCTTTGGTGGTGGATCTGACCCTGAAGAAAATGTGCTGCAAAGCTATTTCAGCAAGATTATTTCCCTGCCTGTGTTAAATTAAAATTGATTTTGTGTTTTGCTTTTTTGGATTCATGTGAACTTACACTACCCTTGAAAAGTTTTGGGTTGGTAAGATGTTTTAAGATGTTTTTAAGTCTCTTCTGCTCACCAAGGCTGCATTTATTTAATGAAAAATACATTAAAAACTGTAATATTGTGAAATATTATTACAATTAAAAAAACAAACTTTTTTTTTTTATTTGAATATATTTTAAAATGCAATTTATTCCTGTGATCAAAGCATCATTACTCCAGTCTTCAGTGTCACATGATCCTTCACAAATCATTCTGATATGATGATTTGCTGCTCAAGAAACATTTATGATTATTATCTGTGTTGAAAACAGTTGTGCTGCTTCATATTTTTGTATTAACCATGATTAAAAAATGATCAGGATTCTTTGATAAATGGAAAGTTGAAAAGAACAGCATTTATTTGAAATGGAAATCTTCTGTGACGTTATAAATGCCTTTACTGTCACTTTTGATCAGTTTAATGCATCCTTGCTGAATAAAAGTATTAATTTCTTTATTAACTTACTAACCCCAAACTTTTGAATGATATATTAATCATTGAATGAATTCTTAACATTACATCAAAGTCAGTTTGTGATAATAAAGTTATACTTTTGGATGTTAAAGTAACTGGTGGAGTAAGTTTGTGGGCGGTAACTCGTTTCCCTCAAAATCTGTGGAAATGCAGGACTTCTGGTCATTTTGTTGCTTGAAATCAGTGTAAACACCTTCTTATTGTGAGTGGAAGATCGTAGTTGGGACACACACACACACACACACACGGGCAGGGATTTCTGTTGTTGTAGTCTAGTTAGGCGTGACTGAGCTCCTACACATGTGGCACTGATTTTCAGCACAACAAATCCTGTTAAAACTGTATTTACTCCTAATGGCACACTAACTAATTAAATAGAGTACCTCTGGGGAGGAGAGGAGAAACACAAATCGATTCATACAGTATGTGTTTATTCTTACTAATGCCATCATCTTGTAGGGTCTCAGACTTTCTATATTAATGTATGCATTTGACGTTAAATTTTCCAAAATTAGCAGTTTCTCTTCTTAAAACTCCCCTTCACTTGAATATATTTCAGTGTACAAGTATATTACCTAGTTAAATGAAGTACGGTGTTACCTTATTACCTCTCTGACAGACGTAGGTTGATCTAAACGGCAGATTTCATGGTCCATTAAGGACCAGTCCCTAAGTTCACTATGTTCTGCTTAATTTCAAATCCCTGCTGAGCTATTTCACTTCCTACTTTTGGTCAGAGTTCACCTTTTTGCTTTCACAAAAGGCCATTTTGGAACGTCTCAGAACAACATATTTGAAGAAGGGCTACAGAGAGAGTAAAGCTATGGTGAAAGAAGCATGAATATGGGTAGTTGACAGGAATTGATTGTGAAAAGTGTCTCTAATATGATTGGTGGTTGGAGCGGAGAGGTTGAGATGTAAGAAGTTGTTTCGGAGACAGAGCAAATTGATTTTCTTGTTCTTGTTCTTTTCTATTCTTTTTTTTCTTGTTCTTTGGTGCATGCATGTGTATGTATATATTATGTATGTATATGTATATCTTGTGCATCCTCATCCTATCCAGTCTAAGTTAATAACCAAGCAGAGTGTTCACTGCCAGGCTCCAGGAGATCAGCAAGAAGACTAATGGAAATGGCTGCATTGCCCTTTCTCATAGAGCTGTTACCCACAGACTCCCACTGTTGAGTGCCTGGCAGCACAGGAGAGAGTCTTTGCCAGGTTTTACCCCCTGAGTGACTCACCGCAACCCTCTCCCATATCCCATCTTTCTCGGTTCCACTTTCCCAACAATACATTTCTCTTGCACAACTGCCGCAAATTGAGCCATTTGTTAATTTAAGTCGTACGGTTTTAAGTATATATAACACAGAAACAGTTCTCTGAAAATTGTATATGTTCAAGAACATTTAATGGAAACAAAAACCATAAATTGTTTTGTTGTTGATTCCCAATCCACATTCACTGTTAGTTCTCTAAACATCGCAGAAATCACCATATGGAGTTCGTAACTGCTGACTAATTCTCTCCAACCCTCTCGCTGTCCAATAAGCGAAGCTACTCACTGTTGTTTTGTAGCATTTTAAACCACAGGAGCCTGGTTTTGCCAGATTACAACCAGATTCGCTGTGTGTGTGTCTGTATATTAAAGATAGAGGGGATGAAATGTGCTTTTGTGTGAGTTCGTTACATGGAACCAAATGTAATTCCATCGAACTTATTCTGATGAAGATCTGGAAGCAGCAGCTTCTTTTGAAAGTTCATTCAAGTCTAAGTGGAAGTATTGCCATTGAGATTGTTTAGGCTGCCTCTCTCTCTCCCTTTCATTGGTTTGATGTTTCACTATTATAGCAGGGTATATTAGTATCTCAGGCCTGTGGATAAGCAGTGACAACCAGCTAAAACAGCCAATGCACACATGCTACAAGTGCCAGTGAGCATGGACCGTTTTATGGCTTTTTCATGCATTTCTGTGGTTGTGGTTTGTATGTTTGGATAAAGAGCTTTTAGGTGCTTTTAGGTGAGCTCATAGCTGACAATATAAGTGTCTGAGGCATCAGGGTTGTCATTACATTAATTTTCGATTTGAGATGATTAGTTCGCTTCAGAATTAAAAATTCCTGATAATTCTCTCCCCTCCATGTCATCCAAGATGTTCATGTCTTTCTTTCTTCAGTCGAAAAGAAATAAAGGTTTTTGAGGAAAACAGCCTCCATATAGTGGACTTCACTGGGGTTCAACGGGTTGAAGGTCCAAATGTCAGCTTCAGACTAAATTTCAGAAGCATATGCGACCAAAATGGTCAATTTTTCAAGCCTTATAAACAATGCGACGAATTGGCGCATTCTACGCAAATCGACTAATTTCGTCGATTGCATTATCGTTCCAGCCCTAATTTGTACAACTAAAAGTTGCAGGAAAATAACACTTGGTGGCAAACAAACACTTTTATTTAAAAATAAAAGATTACCACTATAACGGTAGATGGCGGCAAGCACTTATTGACTTATTAGACATTTCCACTCCCTAATATATTTTTTCACACATTTTCTCATGCTTTTGAATTTATATTTAGACATTATGAAATCACTATTATAAAATAACAAATCATAATTTTTGTACTGAAGTATGAAACACTGTAATCTGTTTTTAGTCCTGTGTGTGAGTTAAACAAATATAAGTCAGTCATCGATAAAGAAATCAAGGCCATGATGGCTTTAGCAAAGATAAAGTTATTTAAAACCTCCTTAATAAACATCTTTCTCTTTCTTCACAATGCTAGCCAGTTACTACCACCTCGCTTCGGCCAAAACAAACTATTGAGCGAACAGCTACTCGTTTTGAAATTAAGTAAATAATATTAAATGTCTTATGTCACTGTGATTACAAAAGTTGCTATTGTGTGTGTGAAGATTTAAAGCATTGATTTGTTTCTTTGGGCATCGTGACCAGCCCAACACTGCAACATGTTGTCTGCGGACGTGTTGTCATTAATCTTTTCTCACTACAGTTAAGCCTAGTCTGACATTAATGCACAACATAACATTGACAATACAGTACAAGTCTTGTAATGCGAGCTAAGCCTTAAATGATTTGGTGATGCAACAGCCACAGGAGAGATAAAATGATACAAAGGCCATATCAAATGTGTTCAAGTGTATACATGAGACTGCCCACCAACTATAACTGTTATCTTGTGTACTTTATATTTTGTTATGTAGTTGAATTTAAAGTAACGCTGTTCTTTTTTACTTCTTTCCTCTCACAGTTTAAGAGGTTCCTCTGTGACTCTCCTTTAGAGGTAAGTCTTATTTTTTTTTGTATGTACAATAAGATTTGCCAATGTCTTGGTCATTTTAGAGAATTTTTCCCTTTGAAATTGCACAGATCCAGTATAATCTCAAAGCAGATGATTTAATCATATTCACCATACGGTTCATGATCATACACTTCTGGTTTCTACTGAAGAACTCAAAGTGCACATATAGTTTCCATTGGCAGTCATAAAAGTTAGTTAGATATGATTTTGCACAGAACCTCTTTATATGTTTTTCCTTTTGATTTTGAAGGAAATATGACTGACATCAGGCATCATATATATCCATATAATACCACATATGAGTAACCTTGTTAAATTTGTGCAGTGGTCTATAGGAGTCTGATGTAGAGCCGCATTGAGACCAACAACATGTTGAACTGGCTCTCGGGGTAGCAGTGTAATTGTTGGGTTGTTTGTTTGTCATGAGACGATGGAAAAAGTTCAATGCGTTGTCTAGACCAACCACATTTCTGTGCAGCATGGCATGGCCACACACACATGGGACGGGAACGCAAACAAAGAGTTGACTGTGATGTGAAATTGTCCCTGACAGATTAACATCTCTGTCATGTCCAGCTGCCATCATCAAGCGATCCCTTTGTGGTAATTCCTTAATATTGAGGAGCAGAAGAGGGCATTAAAGAGCAAATGTGACTGGGCAAATGTTTGTTGATGTTTGGGATGTTAAATTGTGGCGACAACTTATTGACTTGGCTTTTCCATTCTGAAAAAAAGTACTGTGGCATGGCACAAATATTCTTTCATTTTATGTTAATGGTACTAAGTGTGTTTCCAGTCGAAGTGGGTTGCAGAGGATTCGTAGCCAAGTCCACCATTAGACTACTTATTCAGATGGGAGTCTGAGGATGTAGTCTATGGCAGGCCTTCAAGTGCCTCTCAGAAGCTGCAGAGAGAAGTAGCTATGGCTTAAAAGAAAGCATTATACATTCATGTACAGTCAGATGTCCGTAAATCAAACCAGTGACTAAACACTTAACTTCACCTTGTTTCTCTTAGTAGGATGAAAATAATCTGTTATTTAAACGGTGATTAAATTAAAGAACGTTCCCTTTACAATCACTAGAGCTGTCAATCAAACAGCACAAGTTTATCAGTGACTCACGCCAAAACTCCCGTTTTATTCAGAGAATCTCTTTTGTGAACCATAAGACAGCTGAATTTATTAAAATAACCCCATTCATAAATATGTGAATCATTGATTCTTAATACTGTGTGTGATTACCTGATGATCTACGACTAGTTAAACTAGTTTTTTTTTTTTTTTGTGATGGTTCTTCATGAGTCTCTTGTTTGTCCTGAGCAGTTAAACTGAGCTCTGTTCTTCAGAAAAATCCTCCAGGTCCTGCAGATTCTTCAGTTTCCTGCATGTTTTGCATATTTGAACCCTTTCCAGCAGTGACTGAATGATTCTGAGATCCGTCTTTTCACACTGAGGATGACTGAGGGACTCAAACACAACTATTAAAAAAGGTTCAAACATTCACTGATGCTCCAGAAGAAAACAAGATGCATTGAGAGACGGGGGGGTGAAAACTTTTGGAATTTGAAGATCAAGGTAAATTGTATTTAATTTGTCTTCCAGGAAAAATGAAAGTATCTTCTGTTGCTTCCGGAGGGCAGTACTAAATGGAAAAAAAAATGTATATTTAAATAAAATCTTCAATCTTCATCCTGTTCAAAAGTTTTCACCCCCGACTCTCAATGCATCGTGTTTCCTTCTGGAGCATTAGTGAATGTCTGAACCTTTTTTAATAGTTGTGTTTGAGTCCCTCAGTCGTCCTCAGTGTGAAAAGACGGATCTCAGAATCACACAGTCACTGCTGGAAAGGGTTCAAATATGCAAAACATGCAGGAAACTGAAGAATCTGCAGGATTTTTCTGAAGAACAGAGCTCAGTTTAACTGTTCAGGACAAACAAGAGACTCATGAACAACCATCACAAAACATAAAAACAGTCGTAGATCATCAGGTAACCACACACAGTGTTAAGAATCAATGATTCACATACTTTTGAATAAATTCAGCATTTTTTTTTGTCTTGTGGATTATATATAAACACCTTTTATGTAAAATATCTTACTCAGGACAGTACTAAATAAAAAATAACATGCATTTTGTGTGATCTCCTTTATTTTGTTAAAATTATTCACATTTTTACAGATTCTGCAAGTGCTTCACATACTTTGTCTTGCAACTGTACATCGAGTTTGAACTGTTAGTTATGATGAAAGCAGAAATTGAGTTGCAATGACGAGATCACTGCTTTTATGTGAAAATCAGAGTAGGAAAAATTACAATTTTTGATAAACACATACTAACATTATAAGCGCACCCCAGGAAGCATTATAAAACAACGCCGTTCATGACCCCTTTAACTTTTACTCACATATAAACATTGATCAGCGAACATAAACAGAAGCTCACAGAAGCTGTGTTCTGAAGATGAACAAAAGTCTTACAGGTGTGGAACGACATGAGGGTGAGTAATTAATGACAGAATTGTCATTTTCGGGTATATATATATATATATATATATATATATATATATATATAATTTTTTTATTTCAATGATCAAAAATGGTTTTTAATAGATAATAAAAAGAGATAATAAAAATGTTTATTTTTTATTTATTTATTATTATTTTTTTTTAGCAAATTTAGTTAACAGTAACAACACGGGTACCATGGTACTGCCACAGTACTTTTGTAAAAGTGTGGTATTATTATATCCATGGTAAGACCCGTTTTAGTATCTGCCGATTGCATTTGATCCTTAAATCACCGATCATAGTCACATTAGTCTCTGCGGTGAACCTACTGGTGTACAGCTGTTATATTTGTATTTTAAGTTGTGCCTTTTTGTTTAACTCTTCCTAATTTTTCCTTAAGAAAGGGGGGAGGATGTAGAGGGAAACATATGCACTCTGCTTCCCTCTTTGTGCTAATGAAGATTGTTACCATTACAAGAAACATGCTTTTATCACCTCGTCAAGGCTGTTAGCCAGACGCTCCAACATCAGCGATGCCGCATACTTTTTAGTTTACATTCCTATTCAAACTTCCATTTTTAGTTTAATTAGCAAAATATACACCACCTTTCAAAAGCTTTGAGCAACAGCTGTTTTTTCAGCATCATTACTCCAGTCTTCAGTGTCACATGATCCTTCAGAAATCATTCTAATATGATGATTTGCTGCTCAACAAACATTTGTGATTATTATCAGTGTTCACATTTTTGTGGAAACCGTGATAGTTTTTTTTTTTTTTCAGGATTCTTTGATGAATAGAAAGCATTTATTTGAAATATAAACATTTTGTAACAAATCAAATCTAATTAGATAAACTAGCGTTCTTAAAGGGGCAATTGGCATCAGGTGCAGAACCGTGTGCTTGTGGCGCATCCGTTCACTTAAAGATGCATGAACAATAACACTATTTGAACTTTGCCTGCAAAGTCGAAAGTAAACAAACATCATTGTAGATTTGCCGTTAGCATCTATTAGGCTCATTCACCTGGTTGCATTTATCTAGGTGTGTGTGTGTTTGTTCACGTGTGTGTCACATGGCGTGCGTGGCAGCGTGTTTTGCGTCACTGACATGCCCTTCTCCTGATGCACGCCTGTGTTGCATTTGTATGTCTGTTTCTGTTTGGCTTTTTTAAATGTCTTTTTATTGACCTGAAATGTCTGTCCTAAGGGGAAATGCTCGTTAACAGCGGTGTTGTGTAATTAGTCGTCAAGGTTTTATAGACCTCAAACCCTGCCTTTGCCCCATACCCCTGTTTTTCCACATGCATATACACACAAACTTGGCATACAGCACTCATGGCATAGTTTTCTTTTATTTTCTAATTCCAGTGACAAGCAATACCAATTAGTCTTCAACTGTCCATGTCTCATCACCTCAAACGGCCAGCATGACACACAGGACACAATGAAATCATTAGCGCATTAATAAACACTTCCCCATAATGTAATCAGAGCTCCACATGCCTGCATATATCCAGTACAGGCTTTGCATCTGCGGCGCAGAGGGAGCTGTTCCCGGGACAGGAGCGTGCCACGCCATGCCGTGAGTGCCGGCTCTGAGAGAAATGGCAGCCGTAATGGAGCGCTGCTGTTTCCACGTGGGGTTAAATGAGCCGTCGCTGAGCGCTGCGTCTAATGAGCGCTGTGTGTTCGGAGTGCCTGTGTGACTCGAATAACATTTGAGTCCTGCAGCGTTCCCAGTGCTTCTCTACGGCCCACATTTGAGGAATAATTCTTTGACATTTAATGCTCTGCGGGAATAATCACTGTAGTCAATAAATGGGATGTAATATAATATAATAAGGGTATTTTATATTCTGTTGTACAATACTCTAGTCCGTTTTCTTTGTATGGTGCTTTTGTGAATATCTGTCTAACTCTACTATAGTGTGAATCCAGGAATGTTCTATCTACCATCGTTCCATCCATCCATCTTCCATCCGTCGTTCTGTCATTCCGTCGTTCCATCGTTCCATCTATCGTTTTGTCCATCATTTCACCCGTCATCTATCCATCATCCTGTCTGTTCTGTCATTCCATCCATCCATCCATCCATCTTCCATCCACCTTCCATCCATCGTTCTGTCTGTCATTCATTCCATCCATCCGCCATTCTGTCCGTTGTTCTGTCATTCCGTCGTTCCATTGTTCCATCTATTGTTCTGTCCATCATTCATCTATTGTGCTGTCCATCATTCATTCCATCCATCTATCCGTTATTCTGTCCGTTGTTCTGTAATTCCATCCAACGTTCCGTCCGTCATCCATCCATCTATTGTTCTGTCCGTCATCCATCCATCCATCCATCCATCGTTCTGCCGTTCCATCATCATTCCATCCATCCATCATCCATCTGTTGTTTGGTCCGTCATTCCATCCATCCATCCTTCTGTCGTTCCATCCATCCATCGATCGTTCTTTCGTTCCATCATCATCATTCCATCCATCCATCATCCATCTATTGTTCGGTCCGTCATTCATTCCATCTATCCGTCATTCTGTCTGTTGTTCTGTAATTCCATCTATTGTTCTGTCCGTCATCCATCCATCCATCCATCATCCATCTATTGTTCGGTCCGTCATTCATTCCATCCATCCATCTATCTATCTGTCATTCTGTCCGTTGTTCTGTAATTCCATCCAACGTTCCGTCCGTCATCTATCCATCTATTGTTCTGTCCGTCATCCATCCATCCATCCATCGTTCTGCCATTCCATCATCATTCCATCCATCCATCCATCCATCCATCATTCTGTCGTTCCATCTGTAATTCCATCCATTGTTCCATCCATCCATCTATTGTTCGGTCCGTCATTCCATCCATCCATCATTCTGTTGTTCCATCCACCCATCCATCGTTCTGTCGTTCCATCATCATTCCATCCATCCATCATCCATCTATTGTTCAGTCCGTCATTCCATCCATCCGTCATTGTCGTTCCATCCATCCATCTATTGTTCTGTCCGTCATCCATCCATCCATCCATAATATAATGACTCTTCTCTTCTCCTCTCTCTGCTTGGATAACTAGTTTCCTGCATGTATTAACCTCTCTTGTTGTTTGTATGCATAGAAGAGTCATTGTATCATTCATGAAAGAGGAACATTAACTACCCCAGCCTCCTGACAAACAGCCTGTTGACGTCCCCTATGCCAACTGCAAACGGTCGCTTAGCACGCCACTACACAGCTGAGAAAGCCGGCCAAACAAAGACCAGCACAGGGCAGCATATGCTTGTGATTTGGGCCCCTGCCTTTATTGTTGGCTTCATCTCTGTTTTGCTTGCCTTCACAGTGGCACAGACGCAGTCATTAGGCTGTCCGGCAAGGTGATCCTGGGGTCAAGGTGACGCCATTTCCCGCTCTTAGGTCATGGCTGCATAAACATGCCTGAGACTTTTACTGTGAAATACTTCTGTGGAGGCTGCGTTTCATTAAAACAGAACGAAAACACAATCTAGAACATACCGTCAGATCATTACGGATGAAAGATTGGCAGCTGTCAGGTGGTGCTGAGAGCTTAATGTTCTTTTAGTGGCTCTCCACTGCCGGAGGGTAAGTTAGCATGACATGCGTTGGATTTGAGTCCATTCTGGTTCTGACAGAAACGAGGCCCGGCACATGTGGTGCCAAAAGCCAGGCTGAGAATGGGCTCTCAGTTTCACCGCAAGCCCTTCATCATTACCGCTAGCCGCACTATGAAAGCACCTTCATCTTGAGCGGCTGTGCGTACTTAATACTGACAGCTAGTTTAAACCGCCAACCAACTGGACATGCACGCCGAATGAAAACAAGTAAACTATACATGTGGAATGTGGTCCTGGGCAGACAGAATGAGGGGTTTACTGTAACATTTCTCCAGGAAGTGGGGAGGGATGTTGTGAACCATGCCAGTTTAGCAGTAGAGCAAATATTATACTTGGAAAGATGCTAGTTTTTACGGCACTGAATTACACTTGAATTTAAAATAAAAAATTTAATGTTAATTTCCCTAACTGATATAATGTTAATATTCCATCCTCCTAGAGTACTAAAATCTGTTTTGTGCCTGTATAATATACTGATAAAACCACCGTAATAATACAGGTGGGAAAAGAGACACATGATGTTCATCACAAGCCTTTCCACAAGCTGAGCTATATTGTAAAATATTCAGTTTATTTGCATAGTATGTTCACAACACATATGCCTTTTCTGTGAAGCTGTTTTGAAATGTTTCATTTAAAATGGATGTTTCAAAATATATAGAAGTATATTCACTGTCGTGAACAGAAATACTGTGTGATACTGTAATAATGTAATAAACATTAATTAAACAACATATGTAACATAAAAGCTACATTTAAATAACCGATAACAAAACCTTTACCTAGAAACCAATAAATATAATTATTTAAATGAAATATCAAATTTAATTTTAACACAGGGAATTGTGGGAATGCCAAAGGCATGTACCGAATTTCGTAATGATTCACCAATGCATTTTACTACAAATTTCGCCCAAAATTGTATATCATTCAACTGTGCATGACGCCCCAAATCTAACAAGATGAACTCATTCTCCTGCCTGTCTTTCCTTTATTGTGCTTTCTTTTGTCAACCTGTTGAAGACTTTTTCTTTTATGATTTGGACAAACTGTTCAGAAGTTATAAGCAAAAATAGCCATTTTTTGTTTCTCCGGACCAGTAGGTGGCGCTGTGCCGAAACGCAGCATGTAACCTCAGGTCACGCTTGTGATGACATGGACCAAGTTACGATAAAGCGTTGAGATTATAATTTGAAAATAATAATTTTGTTTCTAGCCGTTATGGTTCAAAAGTAATTAGCATAAACATGAGTTCAACTTTGGACAGGTGGTGGCGCTAGAGGTATTGATTTAGATACTCAAAAATCGGTGTGGTTAATGTTGAGACTGACCTCTATCAGTGTGCTAAATTTAATAACTTTCCCGCAAGCTGATCTATGGGCTGCCATAGACTTACAGAATAGAAACGGAAGAAGAATAATAATAATAAGAACGGCATCGATTAAAATAGGTGCCTACAGGTGCTTAGCCCTTAATAATATAATAACAAATACCAGTTTGCAGTATCAAGTAGTATAACGAACTGTTTTTGAGCCGGTGAAATAACTGGAAGCACATGAGTTGCAAATAGCCACACCCACTCTCGCATTAAAAATAAGGGGAATAAAATGTTTTTCCACAGTATATAGAAAGGGACCTTGCCGTTAACCAATTAAAAGGTTTTTACTGTCGCATTTTCACTCTTAACATTATAAACATTTGTGAGTAGCATTTGTGATGTTTCTGTGTTGGTTTTAATCTGGAGGTGAGTGACCGTGGCGCAGCAGCGTCTAAAGCCCCTCATACTGAACAGATTGGGCGAGCCGCTCCCCTGGTGTTGTGATAACGAGCCGCCTTCCTGCAGGGCTAACTGGACCCAGATGGGCCGAAGGGGCCGTGGAGAGATCCCGTTACGGCTACGGCTGCGAAGCCCCCTCCCGCCGAGCCGTTTGAAGTCTCATTGGTGGACTAGGGCGAATAAAGCGCCCTCCTCGATAAGCCACTTGATTGAAAAAAGACAGCGTGAAGGTTTGAGTGGGAAATACGATCTCGGGCAGGTAACGGTTTGGGGTTTTTACGGCCGTCCAAAACAGCAGACGTATATTCAGACATAAATGCGTTTATGTCACATGAAGGAATGTGGGCTTTTATCTTCAGACACAACAGTATGTTTTTCTTTTGGAGTGGTTTCACTCACTGCCACCCCTGGTTTACACACATTCATACACACAGGGTAAAAACGGCTCTTCTGTTCCCTCCTGCACAGGCTTTCAGTGTGGAGATTGACTTTGTTCATGCAAGGATTTTTATTAAATCGCCCCTCGTAGTTTCTCGTAGTTCGTGTGTGCCCACAAACACACACACACACCTCCGCTCTCAGCCCACATGTGGGATCTATTAGCGAGCTACTGTACACCCTGTGTTCCTTTGCAAGCACAGACTTTCAAATTGTTTGAGCATTGATTGACTCGTTTTTACACAGGATCTTACACAGGAACATATTTCACATATTTCTGCCTGATAATACTAGTTTGAAGATTTTACTAAATTTACATTTTTTCTTAATGCATGTTCCTGGTCTTGTTCTGCACAATTCATCAGTACGTACACAAAAAAGTTTGTCATTTAAAATGTAAAATGGCTGAGAAATGACATCACCAGTTCAGCCCCTCCTCTCTAACCATTTTCACCATAAACAAAACAATCCTGATGAATAAAATCAAGTCCCTTGTTCTTTTCTATTATCCTGTTTTACTCTAAAGTATGTCGCATGGATAAAATTGGAATGTTTCATGCTGACTAAAAAGCTCCTTTGGTAGGCCTCCCTTTTTAATAAGCTCTTTATTATATTTATGGCCAAGTCAAACCAATGTTGTCACTAGTGTCACAATTCACTAGTGTCTTCTACATGATTTAGTTTTAGTAGGACCAGTGTCTGTTCCCTGCTTTAAAGAATCAGTTGTCCAAATGATATATTCAGACTGAAAACTCGTATTAGATTTGTTCATTAGTTGTTTTGAACAACAGTTGATACACACACACACATAACAAGGCCAGCAACGTCTGTTCCGTTTACGGAGACTGTCCAAGTTTTACATGAAGGCAAAGACTGCTTTGGTGAAAATATTTAATACTAGTAGTAAGATTTAAGGAGTTCAGCAGAGTCACCGTACGGACCTCTATAATCGGCAGGTATTTAGAAAAGCCCAATCCATCTTAATAGTTAGTTCCCATCCTCTCTATTCTGAGTTTCAGTTTTTATCCTCAGGATCTCGGTTAAGATTTTCCTCTGTTACGAGTATCAGATACAGACATTGATTCATTCCCACTTCTATTTCTCTGTTAAATTCAGGCATGGTTGTTGTTGACTTGAAATTTATTGTAATCTATTGTAAATTATTTTTTTGTATGCTGCTCTTACTGCAACAAAATTACACTTCAGGGACACAAACAAATGAAGATAGCAGTGCGATATGGCTGTAATTCAGCCATAGGAAATCAAAGTGTGCTGATCTACAGCCATATCGCACGGCTACAAGTGTGATATTGCGTTTATACAACAATTCAACATCACAAGTGTGTAAATAAGAAACAAGGAGGATCTACTTCCTTCCGCCATGGATTCAAATCAGTTCAATAGTTGAGCCCAAAATCCGTTACTAATTCTAAAACGTCACTTTAGTAACGAAGGAATGTTGAGTCGCTTCGTTGAAGCTTATTGCATAATGTAGAGCATGATGAAATTATAAGAGAGAGATCGACTAAAAGAGTGTATTACCTGCATCTGATATAGCGTTCATTCTTCAGGTTGATGTCTGTAATATTAAATCCATTATAAATAATCAGTTTAAATGTCTGCTGAGGAAAACAATATCTTTGTCCTTTTAAAAGTTAAGGGGATTTCCTACAGCGTTAAAACAACTTCCTTGTTCTGGCTCAGTCTTTGCTGCCATCTAATGGCATAATAATATAACTTTCACTGATACTAATGACGGACCCTTTCTTAATACCAAATACGGCATATTATTTATATAAAATAATATTTATTGAACAACAAAATTTAAATTAAGAACAATAGCCATTATAAAAGACATAAACACAAGAAAACAAACACAATCAAGCAAAACACTAGCAAACAATTCAGTCAAACGTACAAAAGTAGTGCTCTAGTACAGGATTTAAGTTAAATATAGCCTAAATATAAAGTTATGAAACGTACTTTTCCTCTTAACCCAAATCGTTTTAGATTAATAAAGTAATAGATTATTAAAACCAAAGACTGCCTGTTTGATGTATCCCAAATGAATCATATTTGTAACCACTATCTACATAAGAGCCAGCGGCAAATACCTGAAGGACTGGCTGTTCTCGGCGGGTATACGAGCGCTGAACGGCTGCTGGCGCATCTGCGAAAGCGTCAAAACTAATAGTAAAATAGGCGGTATGTTTATATATGAGTCACATAATTGAGGTCTAAATAACTATATTATTGCCTAATAAACTCTTAAAACTACATTTCGTGACATAAGAACAGTTGAAAAATGATATATTTTAAATATATTTTAAATTATAAATGCTATATTATATATATATATATATATATGCGTGTGTGTGTGTGTGTGTGTGTGTGTGTTTTAATTTAAATTAATAATAATAAATATATCATGTGGGTGATGTATACTTGAGTCTGCTCGTCACTCTAATTTCCCAGTAACTTTGGGCAAAAGTGTAAAAAATGAATTCATTTAATTGTATAATAATGAAATCTTTATTGTAATAATTCTATTCTCTGTCTTTCTCCCAGGCTGAGACCGCTCCTGATGGTCCTGATGTGGGCTACGGCTCGTTCCATCAGCAGTACTGGTTGGATGGCAGAATAGTAGCCGTGGGGGTCCTGGACATCCTGCCCTCCTGTGTGTCATCTGTGTACCTCTACTACCACCCCGACTTCTCCTCGCTCTCATTGGGCACCTACTCTGCGCTCAGGTTTGTCTCTCTGTCTGACTGCTGCACACAAATTCTCACTAATCTTTCAGCTTTTTAGGCTGATAATGTTCAGACAGGTGAAAACACTTACTAATTAATAATTGGTCATTTAGCTGACAATTTAGTGTGAATCTGTTGAAGATCTGATGCTGAAACTAGTTTTAACCAAAAAACAGCCTTTTGGTTACCAGCTTACACCTTTAACCACTAGGCTACACTACCTCCCAACAAAAGTTAATGTTGCAGATTTTTTTTCACTGAATTATTTTGTCCCTGAAGGATCGCATCCTGATCTTTCTGTCCTTTAGTGCAGAATCGTGTCTCTGAATACGTTTCCGATGGTTTTGCTGATAGAGTTTTGAATGCATTTTATTTTCAGAACACTACCATACACACTCACGGTTACAGGTCTATATTTCTTTGTCACACATGTGCTTAAATATTTCACATGGGAGGCTCACCTGATTGGGTTACACTTTACAGGAGATGCCAGATGTGTGTGTGTATGTGTTTTGGGTGTTTGGAAAAGCCTCATTTCTCACAGAGAGGAGAATAAAAAGAAGGCTAAGGGAGAGAAAGTGTGAGGGAGAAGTGGAGATTGTGCCCAGAGCAGCTGGTGTCAGCCGCGGGGTCAGCGTCTTTGTGCTGTTGTGTGTCAGTGTGATTGAGTGAGACTGTCTGAGCGCAGGATGTGACACTGTTCAGTAATGCGTCTCCATGCTGCGCTGGACAGTGTAAATAATGATGAATGGCCAGCAAAGATAAACAAAATGTGTTTCCTCAGAGTTGAAACGTGCTGAAAATTAATTTGCACACTTAATTCTGTCGAAAAACCTTGTTTAAATCTTATAAAATCATATTTGAATCCCTAAATCATTTAATAAATCAGAATATGAATAAATAAGAAATTATATTTTACATAAATAAGGTTATTTAGATTTGTTTGATTTGTGACATTTCCCTCCAAAAATTTCCATTTTATATATATATAAGTATAAAATATAAATACTTCACAGTTTAAGTAGGCTACATCATTTTTATTAAATATGGTTATAAGAAATTATGGTGAAAATATGCAAACACTATATGTAACCCTGGACCACAAAACTAGTCATAAGGTCAATTTTTTTTTAATTTAAATGTGTACATCATCTGAAAGCTGAATAAATAAGCTTTCCATTGATGCATGGTTTGTATTTGGAAATCTGGAATCTGAGGGTGCAAAAAAAGTCCTTAGCAATGCATATCCACTTGAATGAAAATGAATTTTTGATATATATATATATATATATACGGCAGGAAAACAAAATATCTAGATGGACCATGATCTTTACTTTATATCCTAATGATTATTGGCAAAAAAGATAATTTTGACCCATATAATGTATTGTTGGCTATTGCTACAAATACACCCGCGCGATTTATGACTGGTTACTCAGACATCTTGACAAATTCAAATTAATCAGTATATATTTCTTGTTTTTTATTAAAATTATCTTTAAACCTCCTAACATCCTTTTAAAGAAGATAAATATACATTACAGTTATGTTTTTAATAATAAGTTGTATTATTTCATTGACTGCTATTTTGTTTATATCTCCAATAATATTTAGACATTGTGTTGTGAAGATTCAGGAAATATGGTCCACACATCTCCTGCTCTGGATGGGTGTGTGTGTTTGTGACACATCAGGACACAAATGTGTATAATGACATGCGTATGACAGGTATTACAAGGAGAGGGTGACTTATGAGGACATTACTCCATGTGCTCATTTTTCAAAAGGCTTATAAATCATACAGAATGAGTTTTTGTGAGAAAGTAAAAATGTGCACAGTTTCCTGTGATGGGTAGGTTTAGGGGTAGTGTAGGGGGATAGAAAATACGGTTTGTACAGTATAAAAACCATTACGCCTATAGAGAGTCCTCACAATTCACAAAAACAAACCTGTATGTGTGTGTGTAACATTAATATTAAGCAGACGTCTTGTCTGTGGTGAGCGCTGCGGCATAATTGGCTTGTGTAGGGGTGTCAGTCCTCTGAAGAGGAGATAATGGAGGCTTCAAACTGCTGCCAGCGCGAGCGGGTGGGGACTGGGGTTCAAATCGAGGAGGGGGGGGCTGCCCTTTCTTTCTGTCCCTCATTCTTTCTGTCCCTCTTTTTTGTGAATGGGTTCTACAGCCTCTTCTTATCCGTCTCTCATTCATGGAGAGCCAGGCTTTGTCACCAGGGGATGGGAACCCGGGAACCTGGCAGCGACCGCATGACCTTCCAGCACCTCGCTGTTTGTCGTCGCTCCTTTTCCCTTCTCTATTTTCCTCTTTCATTTTCCTCTACTTTTATTTTGCTTTGGCTTTTCTCTCTTCCTCTCTTTTTCCTGCAAAAAAAAGATTTCTCCCCCTAATTTTTGGAAAGACAGAGGTGTACAAAATGCAGGAGAAGAGAAGAAAGAGTAGGATTTATTTATGGAAAAGAGAAACATGTTTGTGCAGGCAATAAAGCGAGAACTGAAAAGAGAGAGAGAGAGAGGATTGCTCGCAGGAGGAAGTATAAATCTCCTCTATTTTTCCTCCTGTTTTTATTTTCTCAGCTCCCTTTTGTTGTTCTCCTCCTTTCCTCTTTTTCAGCACTTCCAGATACACATTTAAATGGCTGTTTATCAGGGGAAACAGTTGATCTGATCCGTATGCAGCAAATCAGTTGATGTTTTATCTACTGTTAAGTTACTAAAGGATTAGTTCACTTCAGAATTAAAATTTCCTGATAATTTACTCACCCCCATGTCATCCAAGATGTTCATGTCTTTCTTTATTCGGTGGAAAAGAAATGAAGGATCAAGGATGTTTCTCCATATAGTGGACTCAATGGGTCCAAATGTCAGTTTCAGTGCAGCTTCTACACGATCCCAGACGAGGAATAAGAGTCTTATCTAGAGAAACCATCTTTTTAACCACAAATGCTCGTCTTGCACTGCTCTGAGATGCTCAGATTACGTAATGCGCGATTTCTGTTCGACTGCAGAAAGAAAGACGTGAACATCTTTGATGACATGGAGGTGAGTATATTATCAGGAAATTTTAATTCTGGAGTGAACTAATCCTTTAAAAACCCTGTTTAAAAATTGAAAATCTTAATAAAAAAAACCCTGAATAAAGCAGTTATATTATCAATGGATTTAAGAAGAATACATTTTTAAGTGTCATCTCTCTAAAATCCCTAAAATACTGTAACATAAATGGAAAGAAATCTGTCAAACTACATAGATAAACTCTGCAAGAGTAAGTGAATGTCTTATTTACCAGCCAATCTAAAACGTCAACAATGATTTTATCAATTGAACAGTGGATATTTGTAGCATTAAATCAGCATTACATTCTCTTGCGAATGAGTCATTTCATGACTTTGACCACATCGCTCCTTATATCAAACTAACGAAACCTGTAAAACATGATTTCTGCTCTCGTTCTCTCTGCAGGGAGATTGCCTTCACCAGGCAGTTGCAGCAGCAGTCGCCTAAACTCGCCTACTACTATCTGGGTTTCTACGTGCACTCATGCCCCAAGATGCGCTATAAGGTACGTCTCTGAACCAACGTCTTTATCTTCTGTTTGTCAGGGTCAGTATCATCTGACCTTGCTGGAATAACCGAACACCAGTGTACTGAGATGTCAGTACAATGACGTCGTGCCGCATCCACATAGATAGGTGGCAGTATAGAGTCCATCCAGCATAATGCACCTCTCAATTCTGATGTAGGATCAGTTTAAGATAAGATAAGCTACTTTGTTTCTACACTTAGCTGAATGTTAAAACACGAAGCATCAAAATCAAGTCATTCTAGCGGTGTACACTTTCTTGAATATTTCATATGCGTGTGTAGTAGTCTCATCACGCTTTAAAGACACGAGGCAGGCCGCAGTGGTTGTATAATCCTCAGGGTGGCTCTGTTTTGGAGCTGAAGTAGACACCTGTTAAAGGTGTTAATCTTCTGTCATCCGCCTGCATCACACCTCTCCGCTCGACTGCTGCTGTGATCTGTTTCTCTCATTACTGCTCCCCAAAGACTCGCCCTGGAGCGATCGCTGTGCCACACTTCTGGAAACCCGCCTCCGCCACAGGAAATATCTCTTACCTCTTCCTCTGAGATGGTACAGTAGATATAGGAAGATCAGGGTTATTTTAGTTTCATATGTATACTTTTCTAGTAATTATTAATATTTTGAATGAGCTTTCATTTTTGTATTTTGTACAGTTTAGTTTAAGTAATTGCTATTTCATTTTTATTTAGCTTTAATTTTATTTTCTGTTTTAATCATTTTAATCATTTTTCTTCTAATATTAATATTTTATTTTATTTCAGCTTTAATTAGTTTATCTTATTATTTTAGTTCACAGTGACAACACTAGGGAGGAGTGAGGAAATGCCATCGAAAACACCTTGTCTCCCATACATTTGTTGTGTATTTAAAGCCTTTCAGTATCCATCCATCCATCCATCCATCTATCGTTCTATTGTTTCATCCATCCATCTATCCAATGATTTCATTCAATTGTTCCATTCAATCGTCCGTCCATCCATCTGTCCAGTCATTTCATTCAGTTGTTCCATTCAGTCGTTTATCCATCCATCCATCCAATCATTTCATTCAGTCGTTCATCATCATCCATCCATCCATCCATCCATCCATCCATCCATCGTTCTATTGTTTCATCCATCCATCTATCCAATGATTTCATTCAATTGTTCCATTCAATCGTCCATCCATCCATCCATCTGTCCAGTCATTTCATTCAGTTGTTCCATTCAATCGTTTATCCATCCATCCATTCATCCATCCATCTATCCAATGATTTAATTCAATTGTTCCATTCAGTCGTTTATCCATCCATCCATCCATCCAATCATTTCATTCAGTCGTTCATCATCATCCATCCATCCATCCATCCATCCATCGTTCTATTGTTTCATCCATCCATCTATCCAATGATTTCATTCAATTGTTCCATTCAATCATCCATCCATTCATCCATCCATCCATCCAGTCATTTCATTCAGTTGTTCCATTCAGTCGTTTATCCATCCATCCATCCAATTTCATCCAATTTCATTCAGTTGTTCCATTCAATCATCCATCCATCCATCCAGTCGTTCATCCATCCAATCATTTCATTCAGTTGTTAAATCATTCACCATCCATCTATCCAATAATTTCATTCAGTTGTTCTATCCATCTAATCGTTCCATTCAATCATTCTATTCAACCATCGTAATCTATCATCCCATATCATCCAATCGTCCAATTAAATCGTTCCATTCAGGTATTAACATAGTCAAATAATTCAATTGTTCCAATAATTCAATTGTTCCATTCAACCATTAATCGTAATCTATCATCCAATAATTCCATTAAATCGAATGGAATCAGATCGTTCAATTCAATTGTTCCATCCAGTTATTAACCATCCAATAATTCCATTGTTCCATTCAATCCTTCATCCATCCATCCATCCATCCATCAAATCATTCCATTCAGTCGTTCCACCCATCTATCCTTACTTAAATGATTTCATATATATTATATCTAGCATATACATTTTTTTTTAAAGGCTGTAAACTGACACTCAGATCTGCCTCCATTTAGTTAGTAACGTCCAACTTCCTATGATCTAATCAATTCCTGAAAGGACTAAATAAAGCCCCACCCTGCCTTTTTTCTCATTCCAGAATTCGTTTCACTTGGATATACGTCACCATAGGGAAGAAAAGACTATCACAATTTCGGTTCAAGTTCGCTCACTAGGGGATTTTTTTAGCATTGTTTCATAGTTTTAGCATTGCCAACCTTAAGTCATTTGACAACACAATGTTCTTAAATTTAGCTGGAACACTTGCTCTGAATTGTGGAAAGCTAATATTTTTGATTTGCATCAAACCCAGCGTCAGACCTGCAGAATTCATCAGCGCAATCTCAGTATCACAAATTGCATGCCTGATTTTCAGCCCTAAAGCCTCTAGGTGTGGACAGGCCATGGAAAATGTTGAGGTATGCTTCCAGATTTGGCTCTGTTGTGTAGCTTATTGAGTTTCTGACACCGTTAGCTGTTCCTGCGACATGTTCGCACTTGGCTCGTAGTTGGTTTTTAGCATCTTTTGCGAACAAGGGAATTGAAGCTGTGTTTGAGCTGGGCCGCAGGACTACGGAGGATGATGGGAAAGTGGTCCAGCGGGAACTCTGTGTAAGTGCTTGCACAGGTGTGGCTGAGCATTAAGCGTGTTGGCCGTCGTTCGACTGAGACGAGGGAGATGCTGGGCAACTGAACAGCTGATTCATATACGATGGGCGGAGATTGTGAGAGAGGAAAAGAATGTAAATAAAAGTGACGGCCTGGCCCTGAGCTGAAAGTGAGGAAGAGGGAACATACAGTATGCAGCTGTAGAAGCTATTAGCAGTTGAGGAAGAGGTCAGAGCTACTGTAGTTCATGGTGTCACGTGATAGTGTTATCGGAGAGGTAGACATCCTGTATTTAAACATTCCTCTCTTTAAACAAGTTGAAAATATGATAATTCTATCATCATTTACTCTCACCAATTGCTTCGAAATCTCATTCTTGCTTATGTTTAATTCATATATGGGGCTTCAAGAGATGCAGCACCATGTTTGATGTCATTGTCAAATCTGGCATGACAGCATTGATGCAGCATATTTGAATTTAAAAAGGGGATTTATAATTCCCCTTTTCACAAGATGTAATATAAGTCTCCAGAATGTGTCTGAAGTTTCAGCTCAAAATACCCCACAGATCATTTATTATAGCTTGTCAAATTTGCCCCTGTTTGGGTGTGAGCAAAAACACGCCATTTGTGTGTGTCCCTTTAAATGCAAATTAGAGGAAAACGCTTTCCAGAAGAGGGCGGAGCTTTAACAGCTCAACAACAACAAAGCTGGAGAATCTCACGCAGCCAAAATGGCGACGGTGTTCAGCCTTACATTGTTCAAACCGGAGTCGACACTGATGGAGAGACTCAGGAAGAAGTTACAACTTTTAGACGTTTCTGAATGCTTAGTGGATAAATGTGCTGGCCTTTGCAAATAAACATACCGTACACAGTTTTTCAAGACAATCACCTTTTACACTGTTCTTTACAAACGTGTGGTTATACAGTATATAAACAAGGTTTAAAACAGATGACCGACATCTGGTCTCTAAGACAACAATAGCTTTAGTTGTGGAACTGGCTAACAGGCACATCGACTGAAATGGCGATTTGCTCAAAAATCATAAAAAATAAACAGTGTGACGCTTACTTCTTCTGGAGGATCACGAACAGTTGGTACAGATCCATCCTTGAGTACCATCTTTTTAGCAAAGCTTTCCTTGTATTGCCCCTCGTTCACAAAGCAGTCTGGAGTGAAATTATTTGCATGGACATAAACTAATTTAGGTAGATTTTGGGACACATTACCTTCAAAAATAAGACTAATCCACGGCATGGCTCAGATGATGAAGAGTCTTATGTTCAGTCTTACATCCAACAAGACATTGTTGATACTTCAGCTGCTCGAGCACGATAAAATGGCGGACAGCGTAGAACTTGTTGGGGGCGGGATCTATGGTAATGCAGGACTGTCAGTCAGAGGCTGTGGGCGGGGCCTAAGCAGTGTGACATCACATTGCTCAGAGAATCAAAAGATAGGTGCCCTTTAATGAGATTTCAGAGCACTCTTTTCTTGCACAAAGCTATTCTATTTGTTCAGAATATAGCAAACATGTCATATGGTTGACTTTTATTGTCCTTTTTTATTTCTGGAGCTTCATAGCCTCAATAGCATCTCAAACCTTTGAGCATCTCTGCAGTGCGGCAGTGTAAAGCCTCTGGGTGTCTTAATTCACTGTGTTTCTCTGCACTGCAGTATCGTGTTCGTCTACTGAAACTTTCAACCTCAGGCTGTATCTGTAGTCCTGGAAGTTGTTTGTGCATCTGTCTTTCTCTCTGTTTCTGTCTTTGTTGGAGTCTCTCCGTGGAGCCAGTTTCTGCAGAGCTGTGCGTGTGGAATAGTGAATAGAGCTCGGTTGGAGCCCAGCTCTCGCTCTTCAGTATGGGTAATCTCTCCCAGCACAGCTCTCACATCAGAGGATGAGTGCCACTCACCCCTCTCATTCACCTCCTGCCATTGTGCTCTGAGAGATTAGTCTGGGGTTAGAAGGTTGTCTGTTTCTCACCTACATCCAAAACCCACTTTTTAAATCGCTTAATAAAGGAAAAGTTCACATAAAAATGAAAAACTCACATCATTCCAAATCCAAAGCCGGTGCTTTCAAGGTTAAAGAAGGGCACAAAAGCATCATAAAAGTATGATCTGAACTCGTACAATAGCTGGAGATGAAGACAAAAAATACACTGATAATTATCCTCAATAGGTGTTTAAATGCATTGATTTTTGTCAATAAGAATGAATCAAATCTGTTTATATAGACTCGTTGCAATCCAATTAACATATTCGTTTATATGTGCATTACATGTATTCTTCATGTATTTTTGAATCTGAATGAGAAAATAGTCAAGCGTTTACATGCTTGTTTTTTCCCTGTTGATCAGATTATTTCATATCTACACCGTCCTTAAAAATCTGATCAAAACTTCATTCAAATCCTTTGAGGTGTCTGATTGAGGCATCAATCTGATTATAAACATTATTTGGGTGCATATAAACATAGCTAACCATCAATCATTGAATCATTGAGTTACTTGACTAACTAATCAATCCGATTCGTAAGTGAATCATTGAATAAACAAGGAACCAATTAATTTATAAGATTCTAAATGAGTGATTTGCTCATCAATCTTATGAATGTTTTCAGTGAATAATGTCTTACATTTTTGGTTAAAGAGTGATTGTTTGACTTTAGAAGAGCTGTTTTTATGGCGTTTTTGCATCCTTTTTTTTGCATCCACCATTAATTGTTATTGCTTGAAGAGCATGAAAAACAGTCTTAAAATTCTCTTTTTGTATTTTGCGGAAGGATTTGGAAAGACATGAGTGTGAGGAAAAGATGCCAGAATGTTTCGTGTTCCTTGAACACAAAGGCATATGGTATTATTGTGGCCGTCCTGGAATGCCGTCTTGAAATTCATCTCGGTGTGTTGTTTCAGAATGACCCCCCGCACCTCTGCTAAGAGCACAGCACCCGCTGCGATTCGTCAAAGCCCCTGAGCTCTCATGCTCTGCCCCGCTTAGAGCTCAAATCCATCCCATTAGAGCAGGGAACACTGTGTACCCCTCACTGCGTCTGTGGGCCGTTCACACAGAACTCGTTTTTCTATTCCAATGCGCTACTTTTCCATTGTTTTTATACGTAAATGCGCTAGACGGACGTGCATGATCGTTTGCAGCGTCTTGCACATGAGCGCTAAAAGAATTTCAACTTTTACACGCAGCGCCGCTTATCAATGTTAGTAACTCGGAGGCTGGGCAAAGCGTTGCAAGCTTCTGTTTACACTAGCAAATTGGCATGGCAACTGTTTTAATTGACGGTAACATGGCTGTTTTTCTTTTTTTCCATGTCAAAAATAGTATCTACCTATTCTGCTGTTTGCCTATTTATATTATTTCCGTTATTGCATCACGTCTCAAAAGCGCGTCTTAAGACCCTTGCGTTTTGCGCTGCGTTTTTAAAAAAAATTATTCTTGAGTGCCACGTTTTGAGACGCAAAGACAGGCCCTATGGCCATGTGTCCACCAAAGCGTTTTTCCCGAAGGCTAGCATATTTTTCCAATTTTTGTCAAAGGGTGCGCCGCGTTATTAACACACCAGGAGCGCAACTGAGCGTCTGTTTTTTACCGAAGACTGTTCAACTTTGGGTAAAACGCAGCGCTTATCACTGTCCCTTTGTGTCCAATCAGAGTGGAGGAGGGGCTGGACAAATACAACACAGACCAACCGCCACATTCTGCTAAGTACAACGTCAACAGATGACAACAACAAGCATAATAACAGAACAAAAATAAAAATACTGTTTATCAGCACTGAGCAATAATAGACTCAGAACAGGCCAATCTCAATCACGTGACACTGTTATTACACAGCGCTGTGAGAAAGCGTTTGAATTTGCTGCAGAATTAATAACATCGCTGCGAGATCTAGTAAGTAGCCTTCAAAATCAGCGCAGAATTCTCTGCTTTACACCACAGATATCAGATCAAATAGTGCTGACGTGAAAACCAGGAGAAATACTGTGCCACGAACGAACAAATTAAGGCTCTCCGGTCCACAAATCACTGTGGATTTATTGTAGTAACACTTACTGAAACCATGGTATTGTGGCAGAAATACTTAAATGTTTTCACGTTATTCATTTCAGGGTTCATGCTAACTTTTGAGAGTGAAATTCAAGCACTTTTCAATGACTTATTTAAAATGATATTTTTAATGTGATGATTTGTAAGACTAAAATTTTAAAGACGAAGGAAAACTAACACTTCTAGGCAAACAAACACCTAAAAATAAAAGACATGAAATTACCACTAGATGGTGGCAGAGGACTCACTTATTGACTCACTAATATATGATAAAGTAGGAAAAGTCTCATGAAAAACAAAAACTTTACTTCAAATTGTGACTGAATTACACAGAAAGCAAGTAAAGAGCGCTCATTTTATAATCAGTGAAGCTGTCAGTACGGTACATTTAATAAGAGTAGAATATTTAAATTTTTCCCTACATAAATGTTTTTGCACGTTACTGCTAATTTTATCTGCATCTCAATTCAAGCTCAGTGCTTTACTGTCAAATTTCCAATAAATAAACATGTATTATTAGTATTAATGCCAAACAATAGTAATATGATTAAATTACCTTCTGTGGAACGTAGTGGCACCAGCGCCACTGCTCTCAAATGTTAGTCTGGAGCCCTGTGGGTTATGGTGAGAATACTTTTATTATACAGAATATATTATTTAGTTGTTTTGGAAGAAGGACTGGAGCAGACTGTAAACAAAAACAAGCAGACACAACGCCAAGAACTTTAACTAGCCTCCATTTAATCTTCACTGGTCACAAAGGCAGTGGTTGGAGTCCTTTCAGGAGACTGTACCCAGTGCCAGCCAGCTCCATTTCTCTTACTGCAGTCAAGCCAGACCGCCGTCCAGTTCGAGACGTGACTTCCTGGCCCTGCCGGGTCCATTCTGTGTCTGAGCCTCTGATGGCTGTTTGGCCCTCGACTGTGCCCGAGCTTTCAGGCTTCTGAATGTGTCTAATGGGGTGGAATGAGCAGGTCTGTGGGGTTCTGGCGAGAGAAGCGTCCCCCTTCCACCCTCCCTACACCTGCCTCCCTCTCCATCCACCAGGTGTTTTCCAAAGCTTCCTGTGAATTCCACATCCAGGCCAAAGGAAACAAGCGTCTGAGAACTGTATTGGGGTCTCTTTGTATGTTTGTGTGCGGGCTGCCGGTCATCTGGAGAGGCTTTTCATTAGTCTTAAGAGCCGCTTGCCGCAGAGTTAATGTAGGAAACCTGAGGAATTTCAGTGGGTGAAACGGATAATGCTTGCACTGTGCTCAGGCCAACCTTGATGCAAATGTGCCACCATTAATCATGCATATCTTTTTAAAACATAAATGTTTCATTAATAGATTTTTCATGATTGGAAGACCTCTGAAAGGACCCCTGTTTGGCAGATAGGTTTCTGACAGCAATGTAAAAGTCCCTCTAGTGTATTCAGGAGGGATAGTGCTTACGCTTTCCTACACTTCTTGGGTTGACTGAAACCTCTCATCTGGAACAAATATACTGAATCGGACTGGGCCAAGAGCTGACAGAACATTTAATGAGTTAATTATCATGCATTAACATGATGCATGCATTGTAAACTCTCTGTAGCTGTATTTGTAGCATGAATACCAGAATAGACAACATCTGTTCATGTTTTCCAATGTTATATTTAGCTTTGATTCTTAGAAACATTTTGTTTTTAATATTTATTGACTTTTGTCTGTGCCTCCCTTTTCCCCCTTCCCCTGCTTTGCGTGGAGCTTTGTGATATTGCACAATATATTTTTTGTTTTGTTTTGTTTTCTTTGTATTTTTAGGACCAAGAATTTTCCCAAGTGTCTGTTCTAGTTTTCCTTAGTTTCAGTGACATTTAATGATTAGTTCACTTAATCAAAATATCCTGATAATTTACTCACCTCCATGTCATCCAAGATGTTCATGACTTTCTTTCTTCAGTCGAAAAGAAATTAAGACATTCCAGGATTTTTCTCCATATAGTGGACTTCACTGGGATTCAACGGGTCCAAATGTCAGTTTCAGCTTCAAAGAGCTCTACACGATCCCAGACGAGGAATAAGAGTCTTATCTAGAGAAACCATCGGCCAACATTTATATACTTTTTAACCACAAATGCTCGTCTTGCACTGCTCTGAGATGCGCCACGCATTACGTAGTCATGTTGGAAAGTAAGACTAAGTCAAACAGCCTTTACAAAAAAAGGTAAAACAATGATGTCGGACTACTTTGAAGTTGGAGTACTTCCAGGTGACCTTTCCAACGTGATTACGTAATGCGTGGAGCATCACAGAGCAGTGCAAGACGAGCATTTGTGCATGCTTAACCACATGACAGACTTGTTTGTCCATTGGAAAGACAAGCATTGCTTTTGTCATGAAAAAGTTGTGATTTCCAGGTCTTGAAAATCCATGTAAATGAAAATTTTCTAGTTATTCTCAGTGCTAATATATTTAATTGGCTAGAAAATGATCTAGTGAATACAACCATTATTCTGTCCATCTTTATTTTTGTCGATCTAGAAGTCATGGAAATTCAGTGCGGGAACTCTGGAGGTTGTGCATGTAATGTTTGGAGTCACAAAAGAGCCTTCTCATCTAATCACTACATCTCTATAATAGAGTCCTCATCCTGTCTGCTGTACGTGTTTCTGTATCTCGCTCTCTTGTATAAATCCTCAGGAATGCCGAGGCAGGTGGGAACAAGTGCTCCGTCTCTTGTTCTCGTCACTTGTAGTGGGGAGTGTGCTGTACGTGTTTGCTTTGCTTGGCTTGTACACACATGGTCACACTTGCTTGTGCGTATTTTTGTCCAGCCATTGAATTGATTAAACTCAAAACCAAACTACAGTACAGTTTAAATTGACTGAGAAACTTACACATAGTGAGCTGCTTGCATCATAGGAGCAAACAAAAATGCTGTCTAGGTAGGCCACTCCAGGAACTTTTTCTGTATGCTTGCAGAACCCAACCCAGCTCAACTTTCTAAACTCTTGCTCCTTTCTCTGTGCCCGTCCCATAAACCACACCATCACGCCACCATGAAGCGCTAAATGAAACGATAGGAAATGAGGGCTTGAAATGAAAGAAAGTGGTCTGAGAGAAAGATAAACAATTACCACACATTTAGTTTGGCATGTTCTGCCCTTTCTCCTTTTTTCTCCCCATCAAAGCGCCTTTGAAGCGCGCTGTGTTCTGCAGCGTAATCTCTTTCACTTGTTTTTCTTTCATTAATACGCCACGGCGCTGTGGAACTGTCAGTTAGCCGTTTAAAAGCGGTCCACACTTTCGTTAGGTGCTGTTGAGATCAGATTTGTGATTGTGGTGCATGTCAGGACAGGGAAAAGACCGAAAGATTCCAGCGTCAGGGTCTCGCTGCCCATCCGAAATCATTTCCACAGGCTTCTGCAAGTGTGGTCTTGTTAGCGTAGGACTGAAATGTCAAAATACATGATCTATGCTAGGTAAGCTATAGCAAACCGCCAGTGTTCTAGCTCCTTTTTTTTGTACCCCCAAAACCCATATGCTGTTATTTTTGCATGGAGATTTTTAGACAGATCCAAAAAGCAGAAGCACATTTCATTTTTGGGTGAAGAGTTCCAGTAACCTGCACTAATTTAACACTAAAATGGCTGTTCATGAACTCTATTCCCGTCTTTGCTTTATTGCAGTCATGCACTGCAGCACCAAACCACCTTTTTTTAGCTCTGTCCTTCAGTAATGCTCTCTCTCTCTCTCTCTCTGCCTGATTTTCACCCTTCCCAAAGTCCACCGTTGGCTGCCAACCTGACAGAAGTTGCTTTTTGATTTGGTTCAACTGAGACCACCAACAGTGAGGCGTATGAGGGAAAAGTTTGTTTGATTTGGGGCTTGTTTCTTCTCTTTTCTCTCTCCCTTCTGTACGGTGTAAGTTTGGACATCAGTTGAAGCCAGCACGAGGGTCTTGTTCCAATTAGTAAAAAAATACTCCCTCATCTAGCGAACTCTGTGTTGATCTTTGTGGCGGTGCATGGCTGTGTTCTCCAGCTGATCTGTTTTTAAATGTTGCTAGTGATTTTGTGTAAAATTATTTAACGTACACTTTTATTCAGCAAGAATGCGTTAAATCACACTAGAAATGACCGTAAAGACATTTATAATGTTTCTATTTTTAATAAATGCTGTTCTTTTAAACTTTCTGTTTATCAAAGAATCCTGAAAAATAAAATGTATCATGGTTTTCACAAAAATCTGAAGCAGCTCAACTGTTTTCAACATTGATAATAATCATAAATGTTTGTTGAGCATCAAATCATCATATCAGAATGATTTCTGAAGGATCATGTGACACTGAAGACTGGAGTAATGAGGAGAAAATTACACTTTACTATATATTCGGGTCAGGTTTTTAAAAGTGTAAAAAAAATTTAATGGAAATGTAATAAATTTTGATAAAGTTTTTATTAAGTGTTAACAATGAGATTGTGGTTTTTATAATCAATTATCACTGCTTTTGTCATTTTTTTTACAAGAAAGTCAAATGTTAAAAAAAAAAAAGACACTTTTGGTTATACCGAATATCTTCAAACAATGCTAACAGGCTGATATCTAGCTAGCAAAAGGACAATCAAACTTTTCTTATTCTTTTTTTTTTTTTTTTTGGCCAAAGGCCTTAATAATAATAATAAAAGACAAAGATATGATATTCAAAGTATGTAAGGTAGTACAACTACATCTCTTTTATTGAATCCAAAAGGTTTTAATTATATTTTGTCATCTAGTTTAACCGGCCAACTGTTCGTTTGTGATTAAAATATCTTAAGATGTAATAAATGTATATATTTTTTTATTCTGGCATGATTTTATAACATCATATATCAACATACTGCAAAATGGTATTAAAATCAAGTTGTTTTATGAGAATTTCATTGATGTCATTCGGAGTAACCAATATAAAGGGCATCAAGTCATGCGGTCAATATCATGTGACAGGATGTGACATCATTCAGACACCTGCAAAGGACCACATGGTCGTGAAGCAAAGTAACTAACTCTCTCTTAACTATCTGAAAAATTCACGTTTTCATACGCATGTCCCGAAACATCAGGTCATTCGGTACAACCGCTATAAAACATGGAAAATGTTGTAATATTTTAAAAACTTGTACTAAATATAAAATGTTTGAGTGTCCTTTTGCTAGCTAGCTAGATATCAGCCTGTTAGCATTGTTTGATAATATCTTCATTCGGTAAAACCCAAATTTTGGTTAAACTGAATGACTTTTTTGGTGACAAATTTTGTCCATCTTGTAAAAAATGACAAAAGCAGTGATAATTGATTATAAAAACCACAATCTCAGTGTCAACACTTAATAAAACTTCAAAATTATTTGTATCTTCATTAGATCTTTTAAAAACCTTATTCATCACTGACCCAAAAAAAGTCATGCACCTCAACAAGTCTTAAGAAGTTTATATTGAATGGATGTTTGATTTCCCTTAAGGTTTTGTAAACAAATATTGCACAAGGGTAGAATGACATGAATAATGTTATTTTAGTTACTAAAATATTTACAAGAGCTTAATATATTTCTCTTTTTGGTCTTAGTCCACTTTGATTGTTTTTTTAAGACCCCAGCCAACCTGAATATTATTTTATAGTAATATAAAACAAGGGAGCTTTGCATTTTTAGCGCACAATAAGCCTTGTTTATGCTTTGGCATGAGCGCGGCACAAATTCAGCAGTAGCTGCTCTTTGTGTGGTTTGTGGGTCTGTGATGTGGGTCGATGAGATGGATCAGAGTTCACAATAGAAAGACATTAAAATGGACATAGCATTTGCTTAAATTAACTTATTTGGATGGCAATATGAAATTTAAAGTGCACAGTGATTGTGTTTTCTCAGATAACTGCGACAAGCCTAGTCACATATATATTGTGCATCCCTAAATAATAAATGATGTCCATTCGTTTAGCATGTTGACACAGTGTGGTAATAGAGGCGACGTGTTTTATGTGTTTACATTGAGGCCTTGGTTCAGCACACTTACCCCTGCTCCCCCCCCATCAGGAGCGCTGACATGACGACAGACCTCCGGGGTCAGAGTTGAGAGGTCGGGTCAGACGATTTAGTCTCGGCAGTGAAAGAGAGAAGCGATAGATGGCGGGGGAAGGGGGTTTGGTAGGGGAGGTGTGAAGGTCACAGGGCTTGAAAATGAGAGTTTAGATCTGATGTCAGGGTGAAAATAGCCAGAGCGGCCCAGCTGCCAGCGCACTGTGTTTGCCTTGCCATTAACTCGCCCTCGGTTTATTTTCAGAGCCTTGGATTCAGCCACTTTGTCTGAGGTGACAGGGCCTCCGGTGCTTATAACGTATAGCACGCTTTGATATATAGAGCATGGAACAATGAGCAAACAAGACGTATGGCTGTAGGAGTATTGAAATTAAACATGTGATTTGTTTTGCACATGACATTTTGTATATCATCGTTGTTGTTTTTTTAACTGTAATACTTTACTGTTCAAAAGTGTTTAAGAAATTATCTTTAAGAAATCTATTTCAAATTAATGTTCTTTTGAACTTTCTATTCATCAAATAATCCTAAAAAGATATTATGTAGCACAACTGTTTTCATGGATTAAAATGTTTCTTGAGCAGCAAATCATCTTAGAATGATTTCTGAAGGACACTGAAGACTGGAGTATAACTTATAGCTCTAACTTACTTTTGTTCAAATAAATATAGCCTTGGTGTGAGCATAAACTTCTTTCAGAAATCTAACATCACATTTTCTTTGGAAATTTTTACAAATCTCTTCTTTTTTTTCTGTTGGAGAATATTAGTGGTGTTGTATTATGATGGCTTGTTAAGTTTAAAATATTTGTGTATAAAACGATATACAACATTTGCTACACTCTAAAAAACACTGGGTTGTTTTCAACACAAGGGCTGGGTAAATACATGTACACATGTTGGGCTGTTACGTCTGACCCAGGAGCTGGGTAACACAAAAACTACCCAAACGCTGGGTTGTTACGTCTGACCCAGGAGCTGGGTAACACAAAAACTACCCAAACGCTGGGTTGTTACGTCTGACCCAGGATCTGGGTAACACAAAAACTACCCAAACGCTGGGTTGTGACGTCTGACCCAGGATCAGGGTAACACAGAAACTACCCAAACGCTGGGTTGTTACGTCTGACCCAGGAGCTGGGTAACACAAAAACTACCCAAACGCTGGGTTGTTACGTCTGACCCAGGATCTGGGTAACACAAAAACTACCCAAACGCTGGGTTGTTACGTCTGACCCAGGATCAGGGTAACACAGAAACTACCCAAACGCTGGGTTGTTACGTCTGACCCAGGAGCTGGGTAACACAAAAACTACCCAAACGCTGGGTTGTTACGTCTGACCCAGGAGCTGGGTAACACAAAAACTACCCAAACGCTGGGTTGTTACGTCTGACCCAGGAGCTGGGTAACACAAAAACTACCCAAACGCTGGGTTGTGACGTCTGACCCAGGATCAGGGTAACACAGAAACTACCCAAACGCTGGGTTGTTACGTCTGACCCAGGAGCTGGGTAACACAAAAACTACCCAAACGCTGGGTTGTGACGTCTGACCCAGGATCAGGGTAACAGTAAAACTACCCAAACACTGGGTTGTTATGTCCGACCCAGGATCTGGGTAACACAGAAACTACCCAAACGCTGGGTTGTTATGTCCGACCCAGGATCTGGGTAACACAGAAACTACCCAAACGCTGGGCTGTTACGTCTGACCCAGGAGCTGGGTAACACAAAAACTACCCAAACGCTGGGTTGTTACGTCTGACCCAGGATCAGGGTAACACAGAAACTACCCAAACGCTGGGTTGTTACGTCTGACCCAGGAGCTGGGTAACACAGAAACTACCCAAACGCTGGGTTGTTACGTCTGACCCAGGAGCTGGGTAACACAAAAACTACCCAAACGCTGGGTTGTGACGTCTGACCCAGGATCTGGGTAACACAAAAACTACCCAAACGCTGGGTTGTGACGTCTGACCCAGGATCTGGGTAACACAAAAACTACCCAAACGCTGGGTTGTGACGTCTGACCCAGGATCAGGGTAACACAGAAACTACCCAAACGCTGGGTTGTTACGTCTGACCCAGGAGCTGGGTAACACAAAAACTACCCAAACGCTGGGTTGTTACGTCTGACCCAGGAGCTGGGTAACACAAAAACTACCCAAACGCTGGGTTGTTACGTCTGACCCAGGATCAGGGTAACAGTAAAACTACCCAAACGCTGGGTTGTTACGTCCGACCCAGGATCTGGGTAACACAGAAACTACCCAAACGCTGGGCTGTTACATCCGACCCAGGAGCTGGGTAACACAAAAACTACCCAAACGCTGGGTTGTTACGTCTGACCCAGGATCAGGGTAACACAAAAACTACCCAAACGCTGGGTTGTTACGTCTGACCCAGGATCAGGGTAACACAGAAACTACCCAAACGCTGGGTTGTGACGTCTGACCCAGGATCTGGGTAACACAGAAACTACCCAAACGCTGGGCTGTTACGTCTGACCCAGGATCTGGGCAACACAAAAACTACCCAAACGCTGGGCTGTTACGTCTGACCCAGGATCTGGGTAACACAAAAACTACCCAAACGCGGAGTTGTTACGTCTGACCCAGGAGCTGGGTAACACAAAAACTTCCCAAACACTTGAAAAACAACCCAAAAGGCTCAACCCATGAATTGAGTAAAAAAAAATAACCCAAGATTTTACCACCAAATTCCTACAATACCACCAAGATTGTAAACTCTCTTGCAGTTGTTGTAGGTAAAAACGTGGCACAAATGTGGGGCTGATTTCCATACGAGCTTTATTCTTGGGCGTGCGTCTAGTAAGCCGGATCAAAGACGTCTGGAGTGAAAAGCACTTAAGGAAGGTGTGTGTTAAGGCTGTAAGACCGCAGCGCTTAAGCCACCCGCCAATAAACGCCAGGAGAGATAGAGAGATAAAACGAGGCTCAGGAGGCTGAGCCCGTAAAACGCTGCCCTCCGAAACGTGATCCTGTAAAAATATTTTCCCATCATTAAGCTGTCATCCACGAACCCCTGATACACAGTTTGGCCAGGCGCTATGACTGTGTGTGTGTGTATGTCTGTGGAGGCATTAGTTAGCAGTCGGGACGCTGTATTTATTTGACTTCTGTCCCTTGGTAATGTGTCGAGTGAGGCGCAACGACTCGCCCAGTTTTGTGTGTTTAAACTGCAGGTTTGTGTAAATATCTGAATTTTGAGTGTGGTTTGATGCTCTCCTGAGGACGGTCGGCCGGTGTGCGGTGCTCTGTATGCATGCCATAGTTTAGTATGCAAAGAGGAGGGATTCTTTATTTACAGACGTCTGTCAGAGAGCACCTCTCCTCTGGCCATTTATAAAGCCTCGTCCGACCGCTGTTTGTGCAAGTGCATGTTTACACGTGTCATTCAGCGGCGTCTGCTCTGATGTCAGCTCTAACAGGGCGGTCTTGCCATCTGTGCAGTGTTCGTGAATGCCAGAGAAAGTTGAGATGAGGCAGAGATAGTGAATAGAGGGTCAGTTTGAGGAAAAATAAGAGTTTTCTTTCTGTATATATGCACTAGCTGACTAACTGACCTTTGTCTTAGTCTAGGTCAGCCCCTTTTTGTAGTGCTAGCTAGATTTTAAAGCTGAGTTTCCATTACAGATTTGCGCAAAACTTTTCTAAATGTCGATAGAAAATGTCGATGTGAAATGACGGCGTTTCCATTAACCGATGTTATGCGACTAAAATTAGTTTTTACCCTTTTGCGATAAGTCATTCCAAAAATCATGGCAACGTAGTAGGTTTAAGTATATCGGAGCCACTGCACTAGACATTATTTTTCATTGAAGAAGACAAGGAAAGCCCCTTATTTACACTGCATGCATCTGTGGCGTATTAATGGCTCCGACGCGATACGTCTCAGTAATGGCTCGTCGCGCCACTTCGCTAAAGATATGCGCCAAGTCTGTTTTTGACGGATGCCGCGTCCAAGCCACGCAGTTCAAATAAAAGTAAAAGTAAAGCCAAAATAATCACCCTGTGTAGACTCCCGCTCATATTTCACATCACTAGGAGGCCAGAAATTGATGACTAGAGATTCAAAGTTGAAAATCTTTTATTCTCGTCGTCCATAACTGGACTTTTAAGTGTATTAACTTTGTTTGTAGGCTAGAGCAAAACAAAGCAAAAAACACAATTAAACCGGACAAAATATAACCATTTAGCCATTAAAAACACGAAAAAAATTCGCAAATCCAGCCTCTTCTCTTCTGCAATGCTTCTGGTGTGAGTCGACATCGCGTAGAGGACAGAACAAAACCTCGCCGGAGCCGTTACGTGCCGCAGACGCACTGTAAATAAGGGGTTATACTTGGGAGTGTCCACGTATGAGGTGTTTCTGGGTGTTTCTCCCTCCTGTCTTGATTATAGTGGCATTTCTTTGTTGTTTAGAATCCAGTATTCCCACAATTCTTTTGTGTTTAATAAAGAACTGTGTCTCGTCTTCTGTTTAAACATACTGCGCCATCTTTAAAGAATGATCATGTGACTTTTACGTACGACAGGTGACTTGTAAACGGTTTCCATTGAAGTTTTGCGAAATATTCCTTTGTTGAATTGCCTGAAAAACCACCTCATGGAAGCGTAAAAACTTTTCTGCGATATATGGGAGTTTTCGCAAAATTGGTCGTAATTTCGATTTTCACAATTTGAATGCTAACGCAACTAATGATTTATTTTTGTAGGCCAACCCAGAAGTTAGCCTAGCATCAGCCTGTTTCAAATTAATTTTTCTGTCTGCTTTTGGATTATTTTATAGCTTTGTGACCAACAATATTGATTCCAACTCTTTTTTTTTTTTTTTTTCTTAAGTAAGATTAATCTTTACAAACATAGCTTTTATAAAATTTGAAGCTTAAATACATTCACCGGAAGTAACACGCTATAAACGAACTACACCGCAAATTAAACGACGCCACCATTAATCTTTCAGCAACTAAAGTGGCAAAGTTTTGAGTTAGAATAGTTTGCAAGAATGAGATTATAAACTTAACACGGCTGTAAAAGTGGATTAGTGAGTAGTTTACCTGTTTGGCATGATAATGTTTAATGTTCCCGACAGCCGCCCACCTTTATCAAGACACGTGGAAGCTTTAAAAAAGCACAAATACAAATAAAATGTCAAAATATGTTGAGCTTGTGTTCACCACAGACTTGTAACCAAAAACCCATTGAAAAAACCCATTGATTTTGGTTCGATGGAACAAGAAGTGCACGTCTGAAACTTTCTCTGTTACTGCAAGAGGCACTGTAGTGGGCACTGGCACAAACCATTGACATGTTTACAGATGCTACCTGAATAGTTAGATATGGATTAATTGCACAGAGATTTGATAGTAACTCTTTCGCCCCCTCTGGCAGTAATGCAAAACCACATGCTTTCCATATCATCTACTTGCATACTTGCATAGAGCCGTAGGTTTCGACACCTGATCTCAATCCCACCTCTTTAGCACTCTGTGACTCTATTTCAGCTGTACTTGTCAACTGTGTGTGTAACCTACCATTTAAACAAAAGGCACAACATGGCAACTGTGTTTGCTCTCTGTGTGTATTTCAAAGCCGAGATAAGATACCAGTGGGTGAAAGCAAGTGTGCACTTGTGTCTGTCAATGCACAGACCTGTCCTTGTTCCTGTGTGTGTTTGCCATTATGTCAGAAGGGATAGGCCAGGCATTGTTCGGGACTATAGAGCGGGAGGGACTGTGAACAGCATGGTAAATGTTTAGACAGGTTGCAGTTGGAATTCATGACTGCAGTGCACACATTTATTTTATTTTTTACTGTGTGTGCCACTGTTACTATTGCTCATACTCTGGGTTAGAGGTTTGTTCAGACACCCCAGCATTGTGACTTTTGCATGGTCTAACACCACTCAGAAAAAGTTTCTCTCATTGTGTCTTTTCAGCCTGTAGGTGACTATGAATACTTCTAAAATATGAAACCTCTACAGAGGAAATAGACCCCAGATGTGCATGAAATCCTAGGGAATGGTGGAAAGCCGACATCCCGCCTCTATTCAGACCCCCTCGGTTCGCAGTGGGAGGGTTTGGTTCCCTCCATGGCCCACAAAGGCCTTAAGGACCCAGTTTGTGGTTCAATCTGGATTTGACTTGTGGGTTCAACTACATATTGTGAGTGACAGTGACAAACTGGCAATGACGGATTTATACTACCAGACAAAAGTTAAAAATTAAAATCTTAATTAATCTTAAATTTTCTGATAATTTACTCACCCCCATGTCATCCAAGATGTTCATGTCTTTCCTTCTTCAGTGGTAAAGAAATGAAGGAAAACATTTCTCCATATAGTGGACTTCACTGGGGTTCAACGGGTCCAAATGTCAGTTTCAGTGCAGCTTCTACACGATCCCAGACGAGGAATAAGAGTCTTATCTAGAGAAACCATCGGACATTTTATAAAAAAAAATACCAATTATATACTTTTTAACCACAAATGCTCGTCTTGCACTGCTCTGTGATGCGTCACGCATTGCGTAATCATGTTGGAAAGGTCACGCGTGACGTAGGAGGAACTCCATCTCATTTTCTCCTCCAACTTCAAAATCGTCCGACATCGTTGTTTTACCTTTTATTGTAAAGGCTTAATCTTTATACGTTCGCTTTGTAAACACTGGATCGGTACTTCTGCCTACCTTTACAACATGATTACATAATGCGTGGCGCATCTCAGATCAGTGCAAGACGAGCATTTGTGGTTAAAAAGTATATAATTGGGGTTTTTTTTTTTAGAAAATGGCCGATGGTTTCTCTAGATAAGACTCTTATTCCTCGTCTGGGATCGTGTAGAGCTCTTTGAAGCTGCACTGAAACTTTCAACCCGTTGAACCCCAGTGAAGTCCACTATATGGAGAAAAATCCTGGAATGTTTTCCTCAGAAATCTTAATTTCCTTTCGACTGAAGAAAGAAAGACATAAACATCTTGGATGACACTGGGGTGAGTAAATTATCAGGAAATTTGAATTCTGAAGTGAACTAATCCTTTAAGGTAAAGAGTTCTCTCCCCAGATCAGCTTGTGTAGACATCTTCACTCCCCACAGCGAGAGTTGAGGTGTTGTCTTTCACAGAGATTCCTAGCCAGCAGTGAAGTTGAGGATTTATGCCCCTGATTAATTGCTTTTCTAATAAAACTCAGGTATGGACCCTGCAGCGCGCCCCAGCCGGAGGTCTGGAGGTTTTTAGAGCAAGTGAAAATGAGTTGTTTTCCTCAAGACCCTCTCATAGAAGACGGTGTCTAAAATTGGAATTTATAGTAGATTTTCTCTTAAGCAACTAGACCTTCAGAGGTAAAATATGTAAGTGGTAATTATATATACTCCATTATAAATAGTCCCATCAAAACATGATAATTTACAATAAAAAAAAAATTTTGTTTGTTGTGAGTAAATATATATTGTGCATCCCTAAAAAAAAGAAAAAGAAAACCCAAACATACCTGCATGTCCAAGTTTCTTCTCCATCTTTGATTGTTTTGATCTAATCCAGTCCTCCATGATGTTGCATCTGTCATTGCCACATTTATGTGTATGTTTTTGGAACTTTCTGATTTCATCTCTGATTTATTAGTGTATTTTTTTTAAACGGCTATTCATGCGATATGACGAAAGGTGATTCTCAAACAGTTCTTGTTTTCTTTTCTTTATTCTCTGTATTCCTCACTATGGTGATGTCAATGAGCCTTAGCGAGTGCGGGCCGTCTGTCAACATTACCTTCATTGTCGTGTGAAAGCAGGTTGGCAGGAGGACTTGAAGACGGATGGCGCTGTGTTCATCGTGCCATTCTTTTAAACAAACACGGGGGAGTGAGAAATGCAGACAGAAACACACGGATTAAACTGGTTTCAATTTGTTCTTTCAGCCGTCATAGTTCACTTGACTTCCCCACCCCCCTCCTCTGTGCTTATGAACTGATGTTGGATCAGAGCTCGTACCCTCAGACTCTTAACCACATCCTGCCTCGGCAGAAGACAAAAGTGGCTTTGGATCAGCTGGAAAGAGTGGGACAGAAAACATGTCATTTCTTGCCGTTTTTTTCCGTCTTACCTGGCCTTCAGCCTGTGCTATCACATCCTCCTCTGATAGCACTTTGCTGAGCTAGCGGAACTGACAGATTTATGGATGCAAAGGGGAAAATATATGCTCCACGTGGTTCGTTTTTGCTCGTTTGGCTTTTTTGTTGTTGTTTTTTAGTCTTCAGCGTCCCATTATACCCTCTGCTATCATTTTAGATACAGGCGTCAGATAGATCAATTTACCAGGAGATAACAAGAATAGGTTTAATATAGATTTGGAAACCAAATGGTTTTCATGACAATTTCTTTTCAGTTCTGTTAGTGGTTTATGAAACATCTGCATTGTTCCACAGATGTAGACAGAATATCTGATGCAATAAAAGCATTAGATCAACATTCAACTCTTAAGTGTGATTCATTCTTCTGTGTAAATGTACTTTTTTTGTGTGGTATATATGCAGAAGAACAGATGTGACACTGCTCACAGAAAAACTGAATCCAAAGTATGTGTTTAAAGAAACAAAGAGCAAATTGAAAATTGGCATATATTTACTGGGAAGAAATGCACTACACTAACATTTAAAAGTTTGGGGTTTTTAAAAAGAAATTAATACTTTTATTCAGGAAGGATTCATTAAAATGATTGCTATACAATAATTGTTACAAAAGATGTATATTTCAAATAAATGTTGAACATTCTATTCATTAAAGAATCCTGAATAAATGTATCACAGTTTCCACAAAAATTAGAAGCAGCACACCTGCTTTCAACACTAGCTATGTTTTAGTCCACTTTTTTTATGCGCATTTTAGCATATCGCATTAAAAAAAAATCCAGATGGAAACGCCAAGATGCACATAAATTCTAAACATGCGCATAAAAAGAAAGAGAGATGCACTGATATGAACATTTTGGCCGATAACCCGATAATTGTTTATATATTTGAAAGCCGATAACTGATTTTTATATAATCTTTGAGAGCCTGATTACAAAAACAAAAGTCTTAAATATCGGCCAAATTTTCTTATGATGGCCGATATATCGTACATCCCTATAAAAATCTTGTGCGTTCGTTTGAGTCGGATACATTTTTTTATCCGATAAGAAAAATGTGCATAAACTACAATGGAAACACAATTACCAAATAAATTCCTTGCTGCGCATCAAAAAAATCATGTGAATCATAGGACGGCATAACTGGGTAAACCAGCTGACCAATCTTTTTGCACAGCATCTGAAATGCTGTGAAATTCGCAAGCCGATACCGATAACCGATAATCTTTATATTTGAAAGCCGATAACTGATTTTTATATAATTTTTGAAAGCCTGATCACAAAAACACTAAAAGCCAAACACACAATTATAATGTTCTCATTATAATATTATGTAGCTTATATGACAGACGTGCGCTGCGCATGTTGCACTTACTGTATTTCTCTTTTTGAAGTGATTTTTAATCATATTTCAAGCTATTCAAAACCATCATTGTGAACAGTGCACATCTGAAGGAAATAATACATTATTTATCAGCTTTAATCAGCCAAATTTTCTTATTGGGTCGATAATGATAACAATGAAAATGAACATATATCGGCCGATACCGATATGGTGGCCGATATATTTTGCATCCCTACAAAAAACTGTCTGATAAATTAACATGCACATAAACTAAGATGGAAACACATTTACCGAATAAATTCCTCGATGCGCCTTAAAAAAAAAAAAAATCATGTGACATTGCGCGTTGGGACGGCTTAACTAAAATAGCCAGCTGACCGATCTTTTTGCACAGCATCTGAAATGCTGTTTTTGGTAATTTTGGTGCTGTTTTTGGATATTCCCATTTTGTGCATGAGTTAAATTCGCAACTTTAGATGGAAACATAGCTATTGATAATAATCATAAATGTTTGTTGAGCAGCAAATCATCATATCAGAATGATTTCTGAAGGATCACGTGATGCTGAAAATTCAGCTGGATATAAATTGTTTTAAAATATATTCACATAGGAAATAGTATGAATTGTAATAATGTTTCATAATTTTGCTGTTTTTACTTTATTTTTTGCTAATAAATGCGACTTTGGTGAGCAGAGGAGACTAAAAAAGAGACCAAACCCAAACTTTTGAACGGTAGAGTACATTCTGTAGAATTAATGGGAACTGTAGTTTTCAAGCCTCAACAAGAATAAAAAAGCATTATAAAAATAGTGCATATGACTACATCCGCCCTAGTTCTAATTGTGCATTACTTCACTTACATCCGTGAAGTTTGAATGCTCTCATTTATTGTAATTGCAAGGAAAAGAGTGACAATCTCATGACAAAATTTGTTTACATTTGTGAGCCATTCCTTTTTCTAAGTTGGCAATGCAAACTTGCTTAGAATTACTCAAATACAGAACCTTTAAGAAACTGGAACTTAAGTAAAACCAGACATGTAATAATGTAGAAAAATCCCATCCCTGCTTTGAAAAGCAAGGAGATGGCTACGCTTTGGTGTGTCTTCAAAAATGTCGATCTTTGCGTGCAAACACTGAATCTTTGAGAGCGGTTTGGGGACAGGCTATGAGGAGAGAAGGCCTTTGGTGCGGCTGTGAGATCAGCCTCGAGACTCATGGCCAACAGAGCCGTCAGGGAAGTGGAACAGACACAGAGATAATGACCAGCCAGACTCCATCTCTCTCTCTTTCTCGTCTTAACTCTTTGACAACCTTTATCCAAGTGTCTTCTGCATGAACCGTTCTGACTCCCCCGAGATCACAGGCTTCTTTAAGTATGTGCTAACTACAGTGTTTCCTTACCGCGTTTCTACAGCGCAACGGTAAAAGAAATATTTTTCCAGAGATTCCAGCTTGCAGTCTGAATTATGATGAGGTATCACATGTATCGTGAAAAAGACATGTCTTTCTATTGCATATTACATATTTCTATTGTCTTCACTGGCCGCGCTCAAACCAAACAGTGTAGCCTGATTCATGAACAACATAACTCTTATATATACTTTAAAAAATATAAATTTGGAACAGTGTTTTTTGGGTAACACTTCAAGATGGGATAAACTCCTAATTTAATGCTTAAGGTAGTTTTTGTAGCGTTTAAATTCAGGTATTGGGTAGGATTAAGGGATGTAGAATGTCATGCAGAATAAGGCATTAATATGTGATTACTAATAAGCAGTTTTCTAAAAGAAATTAAGTAACCGGAAACATTCAGTAGAATTATACTCCCATCCCATCAAGCAGAAAATAAGCATCAGTGCCAGTTCCTGAACTGCTTCTCTGATCTTGCTCCTACTATTCTGTTTCTGCGGTTGTCAAAAGTGTCTGAGAATAATTTTCCCCATCGTATTCTGAGAAAAGGTTTGTGTCTCAATGGCTCCAGACCTGTTGGAACAGGCATTGATGTCCAGAGGTCCACTTCTTCATCACACCCCCTGCATCTGTGTCCATTTTGCAGATTTTATTAAATAGATTAATAATGAATTGAACATCTGAATGCATTATATTTTAGATCTTAGAACAGTTGACCAATAGCCTTAAAACACCCTGGTGAAATCACCCACAATAGACCAAATTTGCTTACAGTTTTATTATTTACTTATTTTAGCAGTAATAATATCTGCATTTGCGTCTGCTGCAGAGATGAGGTTGTGGTGTGTGATCGATATGTCTCTTACAATTTATTCATTCACTAATTTATTCATGTATTTGTTTTTTTCTGCATTTATTTAACTGGCTTAAGATCATAAAAAGTTAACAAGATGCACTTTTTAGACTGTTTTTGTTGTTTTGATTTTGAATTTATCATCTGTTTGTTCTGGTTACTTTCTGGTTTCCCCTAAAAATGGACTTTGCATCTTTGCAGAATCTCTTTACAGGCTCTTGCGTGTAAGATTCCTTCTCAGAGCGCGATCGCAAGCTGTGGAGTGTGACGTTTCACTTCAGCATATCCAAAGATATATCATCATATTCTACACTTAGCATTGTAGCATTTTATCCCTTCCTTCTATTGTAACATTAGTCAAGGTTTCTTGCACCAGAACAGTTGTGATTTAGCTTTTCATGACTATTATCCACCTGCTCTTTGACACTTACAACACTTAGACTGTTTTTCACTTTTTTAGCTTTAGTTAGTGTGTAATGTTGCTGTTTGATCATAAACAACATCTGCAAAGTTACGACGCTCAAAGTTCAATGCAAAGGAGCTATTTTCTTTTACAGAAACGGCTGGTAGGGACTACAACGAGCTTCTTCCTGGATTGGTGACATCACTAACCCTAAAATTTACATAAACCCCGCCCATGAGAACACACAACAAAGGGGGCGGAGCCATGTTGGGCTGCTTTAGAGAAGAGGAAGAGTTGTTGTTGACATGCTGCCATTTTACGCCGGACTGCTTCACAAACGAGGGTCAATTCAACACAAAAGATGAACATGACGGCACATGCTAATGGATGAGTTGAATCAACTCCACAGCAACTGCATAAATTTATCCACTAACCATTCAGAAACGTCTAAAAGTTGTAACTTCTTCCTGAGTCTCTCCATCAGTGTCGACTACAATGTAAGGCTGAACACCGTCGCCATTTTGGCTGCGTGAGATTCTCCAGCTTTGTTGTTGTTGAGCTGTTAAAGCTCCGCCCTCTTCTGGAAAGCGTTTTCCTCTAATTTGCATTTAAAGGGACACACACAAAAACGGCGTGTTTTTGCTCACACCCAAATAGGGGCAAATTTGACAAGCTATAATAAATGATCTGTGGGGTATTTTGAGCTGAAACTTTACAGACACATTCTGGGGATCTTATATTACATCTTGTAAATTATAGGGCATTATAGGTCCCCTTAAAAATGTTCTATATAAAAGACCTTTGCGATGGACTAACCTCTGCATGTTAGTCCATCGCAACCTCTGTTTTTCATTATGTATTCATCTAGATTTACTACTATATTTTTTACAAGTGTTCCTATTATGCATTATTTCTCTTTTCTTTAATTTTGTGCACGTGTCTGTCTGCAGACTCGAAAGCAAACAAATGCTCTTTCATTGCTCAGTGAAGCCTTCAAATCCAGTGACCCTTGCTCGCTTGTCATCGGACTGCTCTGAATAAGTCACCTCACTCTTTAGGGCTCTCTGTATAGTCTGCTGATGACAGAGTGATGAACACGAGTGTGAAAACCTTTCCCTCACTACCCATCGAACATATCGCCACCTCTCCTTGCCTTGCCCCACAAAATGCCTTTTATTTACACGTTCCACAGGGTCCCTCGTTCCCATGCTGTCCGCCTAGTAAAAGCAGGACACATAGTTTCCACCGTGGGATAATGACAGATGAATCCTGTTGGTAATGGTGCTTCTCATTTGACCAAAGACTGAACTAAACCCACATAATCTGTGCGGGCTTTAGCGTGTGGGTGCGTGTCCGTACGTACGTGCACTTTTGCCTTCGGCTCAGTTGTGTTTGAAGAAATGCAGAGATCTGCACCGAGGCGTTTGCTTGTTTACACTGCGGTCACAATGGTGTGTGTATATTTGTTTGGCTCTGCGTGACTATCGGCAGTCCCCTCAAAGACACGCAACTCAAGGCCATCTGCTTCTCCCCTCTTTTTTCTCTCCTGGTTTCCCGCTAATCTACAGCATTCGACATACCAATGCACTGACCGAACTCTTCCTCTTCTTGTTTTTGCATGTATAGGGTCAGTACCGGCCTTCAGACCTCCTGTGCCCTGAAACGTACACTTGGATGCCCATCGAGAGATGCATTCCCCGCCTTGAGATCTCTGCCTACTCTCGTCTGAACGAGAACGCCCAAGCAGGTTAGCCTTCAGTGGGACTGTAAAACACATGACCAAATCCACTGTCATGGTGCATCTCACAAGAACATGTCCAGCTTGTTGTTTTTAAAGATTTATTTTTTTACCATTTTTGGAGTCTTAATGACAGTTAAACACATTTTCTGCATCTGGACACTTTATTTTTTGACTCGAACTCATGTGTTTTAAAATCATTAAATTACAGTAATTTTATAAAAAGGCAATCCAAAAAATACCAAAATATATTGTTTATTTATATTTATTTAAATATATTTGTTTTGAATTGCAATAATGAGAATTGTTAAAAATGTTAGGGTTAATTATTATTATGATTGTCCTATTTTAAGACTAAAATAAACTAATTGTAATTTAATATTTTCTTTTGATTTTTGGAATTAAAATTTCACCCTAAGTTTTAAATTTTATATTTAAATAATAACACATTCAAATATTATTTTAATGTATTGTAATATATAATTGTTTTATCATTATGTTTTTACTATATTGTTTTGATATCCTATTTTAATCCTAAAATAGACTTTATTTTCTAAAAACAAAAGTTTTTTTGGAATGAAATTTCACCCTGACAAGTTTTAATGATTATAGATAATAATCATAAAAAATATTATTTATAATTATATTTTAGTCATTCTTATATCCTATTTTAAGTCTAAAATTTGATTTAGTTCTGTAAGCAAAATGTAATTCCTATTTTTTCACCCTTTCAAGTTTTAATTAGAATAATAATAAATAAGTAATACTATTTATAATAATATTTTACTTATAATTTTAATTTTCTATTTTAAGTCTAACATTTTTTAAATATTATAAATAATAATAATAAAGAAATAATATTATTATATTTTAGTAATATAATATATTTTATTCAAAATTATAATAATTTATACCCTATTTTAAGTCTAAAATTGGATTTATTTCTGTAAGCAAAATATATAAAATATATTTTTATTTTTTTTTATTTTTTTTCCCACAAGTTTTTGATGTGAGATTCTCCCACGGTGTCACTTGTTCTGTTGCACATGTTCAAAAAGATCCTGTAGCTGAACCTGTAAACACTCAAAAGACATTGGCAGTTCTTCCCGTTTTCCAGAGCCAATCTGACAGGACCTCCTGACAAAGTTTTAGGTCCAGCCAACCTTTCCCGAACACAGCTGACTGCGCTTATCAAATGCAGTCTGTTTAGTGTCAAAATTGCATCAGGTTATTGGACTCTGGGTTAGATCGAGCGAGCTCTGATGGAGATCCATCACCACAAGTGGGTTCGGGAACCACTCCATTTGACCACGTCATGACACTTTACTATCAGACTTACTAATCAGTTTGACAGAGTCGGTAGGGGCCAACTGTAAAATCAAAATGTAACAGCAGTTCCCATGACTGTAATTGCACAATACACATCATTTGTGTCAGCTTAATAACGGTAGCCATTCAGCAGACTTGCTCCTTGGATGCCATTGCTTTGGAGCTCAATTTGTAAACCGTCAAGTGTGTTTATAGATTTCAGTTCTGTGAACAAAAGGTGGGGTGCATTGGTCCTGCGAAACGTGTGTTGAAATAACAGGACTGGATCCAGGCGTGGAGAGCATCCAGGATTCTGTAGCGGCAGTCAAGCGGGGTCAGTGGTGTGGTCTCGGCCCAGAACTGTGGGGTTGATGACGATGATAATAATAATAATAATGTCAGTACCGACAAGCAGACGCCATGCCTGGGCCACAGAGGGAGGGTGAGGTGCTGATGAATAAAAAGCGCTTGAGCTCTTCTTCTTTTTCTCTTTTGTTTCTCTTTGCCCAACTTTTATGTACACTAGCAGTCAAATGTTTAGACATTCCTTGTCAGTGTTTATTAGTACTGTTTTTCACATTTTAGAATAATAGCAGTCTTGAAAACTATGAAATGACACAAATGGACGCATCTGTCTTATATTTGGCATTGTCATTCATCAACCGACTTCGTGAAATGCATCCTGGGATGCTTTAAGAGGCACACGTACGCTGGACATTTGTTTATGGCATTTCCTTCACTATCTACTCCAAAAAAATATTGTTTAATACCAGAATTCGAACTTAGGAATGATTTGTATTTGTTTGCAAAACGATCAAAAGGGGAACCAAATTTAGTTGAGTGTGTCCTAACTTTTGACTTGTAGTCCATCTAAATGTGACTGTTTCTTGTGCTTAATCAAATTGTTTTGATTGTGAAAAGTGGGCGTTACATACCAGAATGAGTCAAGAGGTTGGAGAGATTGAAGTCTATTCTTGTTTTGCTTGATTTGAGTGCAGCTTTGGACACCATTTCACACAATATTCTGTTGAACCGTTGGTATCACTGGTATTTATTAACGTCTGGTTGACGTTATACCATACACAGTTTGTACAACTAAGAACTTTTCAATCCCAACCTCCTTCTGTTAGCTGTGGTGTCCCCCAAGGTTCAGTCCTAGGTCCCCTATTGTTCCTATTTTGCCTTCTCCCACTTAGTAATATTTTCTCCAAATACAGTATTAAATTTCACTGTTATGCTGATGATACACAGCTTTATGTATCTACAAACCCCGATTCCATTACGTCAGAACAAACTGCACAGATGAATCGTTTACATAAGACCAGAAATTTGTGTAACGTGTTTGTTTGTTAAATATTTTGCCTAATTTCATTATTATTATTATATGTAGTTCTTGCAGCACCACTCGTTTGTCTTCCACAGAATTCCTTTTCCGCTACCAGGAATTTTGGTGCAGTGTTATTAAATTTAAAAGCGTGTCCCACTTGTAGCACAGAAAACACACTGCTGATGTGCTTTTGAGAGTCTGTGGTGTTTACATTACCCAGTTAAATCAGGATGTGCCACTCTAGCCCACAGCAGAAGTGTAGGGGTGTTTGTGCAACGATCACGAAGATAGTTTTTAACTATTTAAAGAACATGGTTTATAAAGGCATTTCTATTATTCTGTCAACATTGTGATACAGGCAGAGGAGAAAGGAAGCATTGCTTTTAGGATGCCACAAACACAGACGACAATGAGTTTATTTTTCCTTCTCGTCGTGATCTTTATCCAACCATACCCTCGTGTGTTCAGACGTCTCTGAACGTGACGTTGAAGGGTTAGTTCACCCAAAAATGAAAATTCTGTCATTATTTACTCACCCTCATGTCGTTCCAAACCTGCTGCTTAGAAAACGTTTCCTATTATGATCAATGTTGAATAAATGATCAAAGTTGTGATGCAATTTACATTACTGCGTGAACTTTTCCCTATAAGGAACGATAGCATTACTTTCATAAGCTGATCTCACCTATCTGATCCTTTTCATCAGGTTCACATTCGACCCCGTCAGCCCTGTAAACACACTGGGGCAAGTGTAAGTGTGCCTGTACTTCTCTTGTGTGTAAATATTAAATTATAGCTTAGCATTTAGATGTTAAATAGAGCGAGGATCGAGGTAAGGGTCAAGGAGAGATTACGCTCACGGTCAGCAGATCCTCACAGCACTTTTGAAGTCGTCTCTGAAGCCGCTGATGAAGAGGGTGTCAACTCTGATCCTGAGTGATGCCGTTTTCCTTTGAATATGAAATGTAGTACCAGGCACGATTCTGGATAAACTGAGAATTCACTGAGAAATAAACCGATAAATAACCGATTCTCCCGCAATACTGAATAGACAACCAAACAAAATAACATGTAATTTACTAGAGATTCTGACAAAATGTTAATTGCTGCTGTCTATTTAAAAAAGTAAAAAAAAATCGAATGAATGATTTAATGATTCACTTGTTTATTTACTGGATGAATCAGCCTTTTTTTTGAACGTATCTCTTGAATGATTCAATGACGAATACATTTTTTAACAGTAACTTGTCGCCATCTACTGGTGTAACAATGTAATTGATAAAATCTTTATTTGAACCGTCAAGTTACTTTCAAAAGGTGATTTACTCTATTTTGGTCACTACCATAGACATCAGTGTTTATGTCTGAACTATAAACTTTTACCCCATTATTCTGTGATTAATTTGAATTACTGAAACAGAAATAACGATACTGTGTTGGATATATTTTGGACTAATCAGATGCACTGTGGGCGGGGCTCCAAAACCAAGCAGCCAATAGAACATTGTGTCACTTGTCGTAGTGTGGCTGGTTAGGACAAAATGAAGATTAACGTAGAAGAGAGAGGATTTGTCTCATTGTGCCTGGGTAGGACACGTGTTAGGATGACCGTTTTCTAAATCAAAAACGCAAGTTATATTGTAAAGTCTATAAATGATCTAGTTAAGGAATTTTTTTGAGAATGATGCCAATATGAGTGACCTCATTGCAGTCCTCATCGCTTCCCACACGTTTGGTACTGGTTTTGATTGCAGAGTTTGGGAGGCCCTTGGTCTTGTTTGACCTACCTCCATGCTGACTGGCAACCAGACGCGGGCCTTCATATCCCCCAGTGTTTTTAAATCTTTCTTGTGGTGCCTCCAGTCCTACATGACCTGTTGTTCTTGGCCCGACAGACCAACTATTTCAGGCCTGTTTCTCAGCAGAGCTCAAGGCCAGCGGTCTGACAGTTGGTTACAAGGTCGATGTTTAGAGTCTGTGGAAGCCACATTGGAGCCACATTAGGAAACTAATGTAGATGTCTGTGTTATAAACTACATGCGAAAACTGACAGAAATATAAAGCTTTTTATTAAAGAATTGGTTCACTTTAGAATTAAAATTTCCTGATACTTAACTCGCCTCCATGTCATCCAAGATGTTCATGTCTGTCTTTCTTCAGTGGAAAAGAAATTAAGGTTTTTGAGGAAAACATTCATTTCTCCATATAGTGGACTTCACTGGGATTCAATGGCTTGAAGGTCCAAATGTCAGTTTCAGTGCAGCTTCTACACGATTCCCAGACGAGGAATAAGAGTCTTATCTAGAGAAACCATCGGACATTTTCTAAAAAAAAAAATACAATTATATACTTTTTAACCACAAATGCTCGTCTTGCACTGCTTTGCGATGCGCCACGCATTACGTAATCACGTTGGAAAGGTCGTGATGTAGGCGAAAGTACGAAAAACTCGCATTTTCTCCTCCAACTTCAAAATTGTCGGACATTGTTGTTTTACCTTTTTTTGTAAAGGGCATCTTTGCACGTTCGCTTTGTAAACACTGGATCGGTACTTCCGCCTACGTCATGCGTGACCTTTCCAACATGATTACGTAATGCGTGGCGCATCTCAGAGCAGTGCAAGACGAGCATTTGTGGTTAAAAAGTATATAATTTTTTTTTTTTTTATAAAATGTCCGATGGTTTCTCTAGATAAGACTCTTATTCCTCGTCTGGGATCGTGTAGAAGCTGCACTGAAACTGACATTTGGACCCGTTGAACCCCAGTGAAGTCCACTATATGGAGAAACATCCTGGATCCTTAATTTCTTTTCGACTGGAGAAAGACAGACATGAACATCTTGGATGACACAACTTAACAGGAAATTTTAATTCTGGAATGAACTAATCCTTTAAATCTAATTTGTGCATGCGCATTTTAAAACTTGACACGCTGAGTTTGATGTCATTGGCACCAAACATTGTTTCTTATGTGTCTCAGCTATTTAAATTTATTTTTAAAAAGCCTTTAAAGCTGATTTCTTTTTAATTCTTTTCCCATTCTTTTTGAAATATTTTAAATGAATTTGCATTTTAAGGTCAACTGTTACTTTAATTTTTCTTTGTAATCCGACCCAAAAGACACATGGTTTGCGGTTCAGACTAGTTCTTCTCATTCTAGTTATATGTGATTATAGTACTGGTGACCTGTCTGACATAATGTATTTGTACTGAACTAACAGACCTTGATTGATTGATTAAATTAGGTGTGTGGGTTCAGAGTTGAAGCAAAAACATTGTGTCAGACACTAGGGCAATGAATGATCAATCCAGACGAGGAAGCTTATTTTAATGAGGTGCCTGTGGAGCACGTTTACTCACATACTGCTTGAACTCTTCAATCGTGGGGTTACTTGCCTGATACGGTAAATCTGGCTAGAAGTCTGTATTGTGTTTGTCTGGCTCATGGTCTTCTTCTGACCGACAGGATTCAGGTAATTTCAGAATAATTACATTTATGAGATGAGCGCCACAAAATTGTTGTGAAAATCTTGATTTTGTTTGGCTTTTTGGCTTTGTTTACACTGCTGCATTCAACTGATTTGTTTTTCAAATTCAGACTTCAGGACTGATAGTCTAGGCTAAATCTACGGTGCCATGGCAAAAGAAACTATACTCCATCTGATCAGTGTGTTTGGGGTCTGAATTAAACGTGATGAGGAAAACTAAACACATTTTTATTGTGTTGTATTCACTGTATTCACTGTCAAAAGTTATGAGTTTGAATCAGTCTAACTGAATTTGTTACTCACTGATTGAGTGGGTATTTATATAATGTGTAGACGAGTCATTGACGAATAAGGTTTTTAAAAGTATAAAAAAAACAAAATGGAGATATAATTAATTTTAACAATGAGATTATGTGGTTTTTATAATCAATTATCACTGCTTTTGTCATTTTTTACAAGATGGACAAAATTTGTCACCAAAAAAGTCATTCGGTTTAACCAAAATTTCAGTTTTACCAAATGACGATATTATCAAACAGTGCTAACAGGCTGATATCTAGCTAGCTAGCAAAAGGACAATCAAACATTTTATATTTAGTACAAGTTTTTAAAATATTACAACATTTTCCATGTTTTATAGCGGTTGTACCGAATGACCTGATGTTTCGGGACATGCGTATGAACAAGTGAAAACGTGAATTTTTCAGATAGTTAAGAGAGAGTTAGTTACTTTGCTTCACGACCATGTGGTCCTTTGCAGGTGTCTGAATGATGTCACATCCTGTCACAAGATATTGACCGCACCAAAATGGTCCCTTTATATTGGTTACTCCGAATGACATCAATGAAATTAATTTTTCCGGACATTATTTCACATAACAAAGCAACAACTTCTACACATAATTTTAATACCATTTTGCACTATGTTGATATATGATGTTATAAAATACATTTATTACAGATATTTTAATCACAAATGAACGGTTGGACGGTTAAACCAAATGAAACCAACACTTTAAAATCCCTTTATATGGAGCAAAATATAATTAAAACCTTTTGGATTCAATAAAAGAGATGTAGTTGTACTACCTTACATACTTTGAATGTCATATCTTTGTTTTTTATTATTATTAGATCCTTTGGACAAAAAAATGACCCGTCACGTCATTGACCCAGTTAAAGATTCAGTACATAAGCACTAAAAAAGTTGTATTCTAATAAATAGTTTGAGTATGTTCCAGAAACCTAATTCTGAAAGAAAACTGTAGTTTCTCCAGACCGTCGAGGAGTGTGCCGGGGTGTCAGGATCCTCTTTGGTCAGCCCGACTCATTCCAGAGAAAGTCCGATCTATCACCTCTGACCTCTGACCCTGGGATAGATCTGGCCCTGAAGCAGCGTGTCAGTGAACCTCCGGTGCGGCTGATTGAGAAAGTCTGATGCCCCTTGACGGGAGTGTTAATCGAGTCATGGATGGATGAATGGAGTAAGAATGGGTCGAGGGAAGGAGTGTGTTTATATGCAGAGCGGATGTTTGGATTGTCTGACTAAAAAGAGCCCAACTGTCGTGACGGCTCTGTACAGTGTTATTGTCGTGCTTAATTGAGCGGCTAAAAGCTTTCATTCTGAACTGTTTATTGCTGTTTGATATCTCGACACGGTTTCATTTTCCTTGACTTTTTTTTGGTCTTTTGTCTTTGCTGAATGTCAAATAATGTACACCAGTCCAGTGTACAGCAGGGCCGTAACCACCATTGAGGGGGACAAGTTCTCCCAATAATTAGTAATGGCAAAATTGTCCCTCCCCCCCAATATTTGATATTATTGATGCTGCTCTGATGATGCACCGCTCTGTTTGTTGTTAGGATGACAAAAAAAGTTTTAACAGTTTAACTGTCAGAAGGAGTGAGCTGGCCAATAAAATAAAAGAAGGCGGGGCTTACTGTTCACTGAAGACGAGTGCAAGTTGAACGTTCGCAAAGACCCGCCCCCTTTAGACAATAAAAAACGTTTTGTGGCTCTTTAATGTGTCGTGACGGATCGCTGTAGCGCTTCAGCTCAAGCGGCTCGTGAACCGATCATCTCTTCCTACTAGGTAATTTATAGCATCAAAAAAACATGAATGAACATCAGAAGGAATGTTGTTTCAATCACGGAAAGATGTCAATAAACACCAAGTTCAAGTCCACCTACGTTACTCTGCTAACTCCCCTGACTGCTTTGTCGGACAAAATGGCGGATTCGGCGTTAGGATTGTCAAGCAAACTCCTGGCGAAGGGTCAATTTGAATGCAACGCTTTTGTTTTAGCCGTGAAAGAGTATGTAGCGAGTAGCTAAATATGTAATATTTGATGACTGTTTTATGATTTAAATATTCAGCGACCGACAGTAATATCCAGTGATGCAAACTACTCAACATTTTTATGAAATTTACACCATTTTGAATTGAAAACATGCTATTATTTGTTTAATATGACATGATTAATGTTATTCATAACAAGAAACGTTTTGCGTTTTAGACATATTAGACATACAAATAAGAATAAATATATATTTTTATAAAAACTATTATTTGCAAATTGTTTGAATTGATTACTTGATAACTACAATAGACCTGGAACTTTTACGATTCTTATTTATTTTTCTTAAATCCCTTTTAATGTTTACATTTCTTTTCATATAAAAATTACCCAAAAATCATGGTCCCCCCCCAATGTTTAAGACATGGTGTACAGAACCACATTATTTGTGTTCATAAAAAATATGAGTTTAGTGGATATATAATGTATCGATAACGTTTCATTTGCGATTCCTTTAGAGTCATTTGTTCATGAATCGGACTACTCTTGTCAGGCAGTACGTTTGTTTTTGTGAAGACGACAATATAGAAATTTATTTATTGTCTATTATTTTGCAATACCTAATCTCTTAAAATACAGCTTTGTTTGCTGTAGATTCATAGCTAGGCCCTATTTAGTATACATGACCTCACCCACGATACCTCTGAATTACCTTGTAAAATATGCCCACTTGAGTTGCATAATACCATGCTGAGCATAAATTCTCCCACATTTTCGACACATTCACTTAGCTTGTCTCTTTAAAATGCTAATGTATTACGCAACCTGTTTACCCTGGAGGACCACAATCCTCACTTCTGTATTCAAGGTATCACATTTGTGCTGATTTTGAATTTTGGCTTGCACTTGAGTTTTAAACTCAAAGCTTTAATTCAAGAAACTACAGTTTTGCGAGCAAAAAAAGTTCCAATGGATGAATAAATGAAGATGTGCAGTATGAAAGTATAAAGTAAGCTTTCATTCTCCTCTCACAGGGTAGTTGCAGTACCTTACTGGAGTATTGAGCGCCTGAAGGGGTTTTCCACGGAATGTTTTTTCTTCTTTTTGAGTGGAAATAATAAAGCTCTCAGTGTTTGGTTTGGGGGTGTAGGCAGGGGCTTCATACGGTTATGAGAGAACGTTCAGAACTTGCTGTTCACGGCTCTCGTCTGCTCTTCATTTATCATAATTTATTGGATGTAGTGTGATGGACTGCCAGCTACCTCTCTCTTTCCTCTCTCCATTTTTTTTTTCTCTCGCTCACTCTTGCTGTCTGTCTTCCTCGCACTCTATTTATCCTGCTTTATCTGTCTGTGCACGGATATCGTCTTACAGGCTGGAGTCACTAGCATCTTTCTCCATTCCAGACCAGGATCAGGACAAATCAGATGCAGAACATACGTTTGTAAGGCCTCTTCAGCTACAGAGAAATGTCTGAATGTCATTGCATCAGATAGCAATATATTACATATATATTTATTTGAAAGAAAGATGGTTAGTGTTGCTCTGGTGCATGATCTAGAAGAACACCAGCATCCAAACACAACATATTCAGGTCTTTTCAACGGCATTCTTTGGTTTTTTTGGTACTGTAGTTGTGCTCAAGTTTTAGATTTTTTATGTTTCTTTCACTTCTCTTTTCTCATTCCCATCAATCTCCCACAAAACTCAAGCCAAGTTTGAACAGTGTCTGTGTGGCGGATGAGTTTTACTGGATATATTACAGGGAAACGGTGAAAATTAAACCTTACCCCCCTGTGTGTGTCAAATGATGAGGACTAATTTACATTACCCAGCATCCCCCATGAAATCTCCGTCAGCTGGCTTCCAGATGAGGCACTTCACAGAGCGAGAGCCATGAGCTGGTGTTAGATCTGTTAATATCAATCATAATTTTCACTAAAACGAATCTCCAGAGCAATATATTGTTACTCATCTGTCACTGTTGGCCTGGAGTTTTGCATATCCCTGTGTTTATTTTCCCTTCTGCTCCTCCAGCTCTATTTAAGGCTGGTGGCCTATAGTTTGTATATTTCTGTCACTTTGTGGTGTGGCAAAGCACGTTTGCAGTATTTTTCTCAGGACTTTTATGCCAAAATTTATGGCACCACTTTTTTGTCTGCTTCTATAACTTGTATTGTGTTTGAGTGTGTTCTTTACCTCTATTAACAGTGTTTCCTGCACCATGTTTGTGAACCATTCAGAACTGAATTGAGATTAGCTTTTAAATTACTGGATTTGAATTCAATTTGAATTGAGTTGGCAAACATAATCGCAAGAATGCATATGCATATATGCATATAGACGCCTCATCTATGGGCCGCTATACGTAAGCCGTCCGCCATATTGGAACAGTCAAAGCCGGTCCCTGAACACTTGAGAGTAAGTTAACCATTAGTTTATCATCAGTGTTAGATAAGACAAAGGCGTTAGCTAACGCAACATTAAAAAGAAACCATAGCTTAAACAAACAACAATCACACAAAAACGCATTCCCATTTCTTCAGAAATTTAAATCTTGGTTGTTTTTACAACCAGAGGCTGCACAATGCTGAAAGCCTATTGATTTTTACAGTGAGTAACAACAGCATCTGAAATCTTGACCATTCCAAGATGGCGGACGCATTGACGTGCCTGTAGCGGTCTACGTATCAAAGTCCCTTAAAGGCAAGTCATTTCACTCGGCAGCCATCTTTGAAACACCTCTCGGGCAGCTATTTCAGTCATGCAAATATAGCATCAAATTCTCCAAAGCTGTTCACCAAGCTTGTGATTAAATTTCATATTTGAGATCACCAATGAAGTTTGATGGCAACTGTCTCATAAATTTGGTTTCTTATGCCCACATAACGTTTAAAAAAAGCATACTTTTTGGGCTACCGGAGCTTCTAACGGCAGTGACTTTCTCTCATTCATAAGTAATATGAGTGTATATCTAAAGTCTTTGCACATCGCAACATTGAAATGACTGTTTATAACTTCACATTTGAAAATTCTACGTTTCTTTGAATTCAGAAACATTCAACATTTGACTTGACAAAGGCTTGTTTGTGCTTCTGTGTGTGTTTATTTGAGCTGACGCTGTAATTCTTCATTTGGGTTAGTCAACCTGGCCTAGAAAGTTTATTCCCCCTCTTTTTAACCTCCCGCTGCCTTGGAGGGCCATTTTCAGGCTTCTACAAATGACTGCATTCTTTTTTTTGCAGCAATTCTTGTTTTAACAGCTCATGGGGGAAGGTGTTGGCTTCTTGACTGAATACGCAATGTGTATGTGAATGTTGGCTTGCCGGAGTGGAGTGAAGTCCTATAAACAAATGAGAACCGACCAAGCTGTTCCTTCACTGAAGGAGTCATTGTTACACGTCTCTGGCTGCTCTGCTCTGAGCCGCTGCTTTTGGAACGATTCTGCTTTTATGTTCATGGCGATTGAGGTCAAGCTGTAGTAACCCTGACTGACCTGGTGTTGTTTCCTAAAGGTGGTGAGATCCTTTTTTTTCATCATACCTGGGTAATTGTTAGTTGGAATCTGCACCTGACCCTCATTTGAACCGTTGAGGGTGAGTTAAGACTATGTGCACTGATGTTTAACCCTCCACCCAGTGATTTAATGGGTTAGTTCACACAAAAAAGAAAATTCTGTCATTAATTCCTCACCCTCATGTCGTTCCACACCCGTAAGATCTTCATTCATCTTCAGAACACAAATTAAGATATTTTTTGGTGAAATCAGAGAGCTTTCTGGCCTCCAGTAGACTGCAGCACAGTGACCACTTTCAAGGTCCAGAATTCACTTCAGAATTCAAATTTCCTGATAATTTACTCACCCCCATCATGTCATCCAAGATGTTTATCTTTCTTTCTTCAGTGGAAAAGAAATGAAGGGTTCTGAGGAAAACATTTCAGGATGTTTCTCCATATAGTGGACTTCACTGGGGTTCAACGGGTCCAAATGTCAGTTTCAGTGCAGCTTCTACACGATCCCAGACGAGGAATAAGAGTCTTATCTAGAGAAACCATAAAAATTATATACTTTTTAACCACAAATGCTCGCCTTGCACTGATCTGAGATGCTCCACGCATTACGAAATCATGTTGGAAAGGTATTACTGTGGTAGGGCGAAAAACTCCATCTCATTTTCTCCTCCAACTTCAAAATCATCCGACATCGTTGTTTTACTATTTTCTGTAAAGGGTTTGACTTAGTCTTTGCTTGCTCAATTTGTAAACTTCCTCCTACGTCACGTGTGACCTTTCCAACATGATTACGTAATGCGTGGCGCATCTCAGATCAGTGCAAGACGAGCATTTGTGGTTAAAAAGTATATCATTTTTATGGTTTCTCTAGATAAGACTTTGTCTGGGATCGTGTAGAAGCTGCACTGAAACTGACATTGAAGTCCCCCAACACTGGTTACTAGTGATCCTGCAGCACTTAGTTTCTCAGGGTTCATCTAACTTTTAATCTCTTTCTGTGCCCTTCTGTAGGTGATGCTCTTGCGCTGAAGGATCTGGGCAGGGTGTTAGTGCTCCACAGGAGGACAGTGATGCCCTATGCGGCCTACGCCCGTAAGCAGAAGGGTTTGAACGACGAGAAGGAAGTGGAGCAGTACGCTAGTCTGGTGGGCCAGACGTGTGCCGAGAGAATTCTGCTCTACAGAGCTTAGAGCCCCTTTATACCTTACGAGCATCTGTCTGTCTCTCTTTCTCCCTGTCTGTCTGTTTGTACGCTTGTCTGTTTATTGTCTCCTCGATTGTTTATTTGTCTGCTTTTCTTCTTGTTTTTCTCATTCAAGTATTTTCCCCATATGTGTGTACAGTTTGCTTTCTTTCTTTTTTTTGTACTGCTGTGCATTGCTTCACTCTCCCTGTCTCTTTGAACTCTACTTTTATATGATCTGGCCAGCAGTGCTATGTTATAATCACACGCAATGACCAGGCACGTATATTGTCTCACATTGTACCCCAAAATATAACCCATTTACAAACTCACCTGTCACATCTTAACTAGCCATATATCAAGAAATGCACCTAATAAGATATACACCTAATTCTGAATATATATATATATATATATGTCATGTCTGGATGGGTGTTTCTAGACTGTGGTTACCTGAAACATTTGGCCTTTTGTGACATAATCGCTGCTTTCCCAAAGTGTTTAATGTTCCCAGTATTTATATTCTTCTTAAGTGACTAATACCATCCAAAGCAGGTGCTGTGACATAATGTACGTTATACAGCAGACGACTTGATGGCTTTGCTGGATGGTTAAATCAGTCCATCTTCCTGTGGAACAGACTTTTCTTTTCTCACTTTCTTTCAGTTAAAGTAATAACTCCAGTGCTTTTATTTTAATATTATTATGTTTCAAGTAAAATAAAAAAAAAAAAAAAAGAATAATCTCCTGGTCTGGTCTGGATTTGTTGCACCAAAGCGTCTCCTCTTCTCCAGCTGTATGTGACATTCTCTGGGCCAAACTCCAGTCCTCGTTCCTGCGCTTCGGTCAGATCTAAAGACTAGCGTGTGAACGCTGACTCACTCGCGTCTAGCCGGGGACGCTGTGTTTTGTCGGCAGAACTGGCTCTGTTGAGAAGGGGTGGGTGGCCTTGGTGTTGAACCAAGAGCGAGAGCCAGCTGTAGATCCAGGAAACATGCAGAATGAACCGCGAGACTTCAGCAGGAGTCACCTGACATCTGATGCTATTCATTATGTCTTTGGATGGCCACATGAATAACACTTAGTTGATAGTCAAAGGTTGAGATTATCTCAGCCTTTTCTGTCCAAGAATGTCCCACTTAGACAGGAATAAGACTGACATGTAAAGTGACCAATCACAGTTCATTTAGTTTTTAGATGCAGTTTAAAGGCGGGTTTATACCGCCATAATACGTTGATGTGGGGAAAGGAAGAAAAAAAATTTGCCCAGCAGTTTTTGGAAACCATGATACTTTTTTCAGTATTTGAATGAATATGAAGTTCAAAAGAACAATTTATTTGAAATATAACTTTTTTTTGTAACATTGTAAATGTCTTTTATTGTGATTTTTGATCAATCTAATGCATCCTTGCTGAATAAAAGTATTAATGAAAGTGTTGGTCACACTTTAGTTTAGGCTCCAATTCTCACTATTAACTATTAACTATGACTTTTGCCTCATAAACTCCTAATTACTGCTTATTAATAGTTAGTATGGTAGTTAAGTTTAAGTATTGGTAGGATTAAGGGATGTGGAATATGGTCATTCAGAATTAGGCCTTAAGGACTACAACCAACGGCTGGTAGGGACTACAACGAGCTTCTTCCTAGGTTGGTGACATCACAAGCCCGAAAATGTACATAAACCCCGCCCATGAGAACACACAACAAAGGGGGCGGAGCCATGTTGGGCTGCTTTAGAGAAGAGGAAGAGTTGTTGTAGTAGAGTGTTGTTGACATGCTGCCATTTTACGCCGGACTGCTTCACAAACGAGGGTCAATTCAACACAAAAGATGAACATGACGGCACATGCTAGTGGATGAGTTGAATCAACTCCACAGCAACTGCATAAATTTATCCACTAACCATTCAGAAACGTCTAAAAGTTGTAACTTCTTCCTGAGTCTCTCCATCAGTGTCGACTACAATGTAAGGCTGAACACCGTCGCCATTTTGGCTGCGTGAGATTCTCCAGCTTTGTTGTTGTTGAGCTGTTAAAGCTCCGCCCTCTTCTGGAAAGCGTTTTCCTCTAATTTGCATTTAAAGGGACACACACAAAAACGGCGTGTTTTTGCTCACACCCAAATAGGGGCAAATTTGACAAGCTATAATAAATGATCTGTGGGGTATTTTGAGCTGAAACTTCACACACACATTCTGGAGACTTATATTACATCTTGTGAAAGGAGCGTTACAGACAAATTGCAATTAAAATGTTACGTGGTGACCAGTTAATGAGATTGCGACTGTGAAGGGCTGATAGGGGTTAATAAGGATGCTAAAGCAGGTCTAAATGATTAACTAAATAATTTCGTGTGTCATCTCAAAGAGCTTGTCCTTCTTATAACATATCATTGGCAAATTGTCTATAATGGTAAAGTGATGCCTGGTGTTTTTACAGTCCTGGCTCCAGAGCTCCGCTGGCAGAGTCCAGCATACACAGCGCAGAGACACTACAGAGCGCCAACTGAGGGAGAAAGATAAAACACAAAGACGAGGCATGTAGACGACACACCCAAAGACAGCACGGTCCCAACACATCCGATGTATACTGCGTAGAAAAACAGCACTTGCTTCCTGTGGCGAGCTTTAATGTGATGTGTTCAGAAGTGCGTGTGTACAGGACTGTACCTGGAAACAAAGTCATGATCATGACAAACACTTCTGCAGAAAACTTATCAGTAACACTTCAGTTTAGGCTCCAATTCTCACTGTTAACTAGTTGCTTAATAGCATGTATATTACTAATTATAAAGCACATATTAAACAGTGATTTCTGTAAAAGAAAATATCTTGAATTTTGAGCGTCGTAATTTCGCAGATGTTGTTTATGATCAAACAGCAACATTACACACTAACTAAAGGTAACAAAGTGAAATCATAATCAACCACACCTTTAATAAACCTGAAGAGTGTATTTTTGATACTTTCTCTCATGTCAAAATGCTTTTTTTCTACCAGCTAAAATGTTTCATTTGCTCCTTTAGAAGTGTTTTTTCTGCAGATATCGTAGACGGTGAAGGATATTATCTACGCTGCCATCTAAAATGAACCACATGTACTCATACTTGATGCCTTCGTTCCTCTATATTCTGCTTGCAAAGGTATCATTTTTCAGGTTTCGGGACAAATCCAAGATCCACGGTGAGGCTGCATTCCACACAATCCATTTTACCAACTTACTTCAGTAGAGATAAACTCCCTGATATTGTTTAAGGCATGTTCAAACACACAAACTTTGGTAAATCCCCTCTACTGCGCAGCTTGATTTGAAGAAATGCTCTTGGATTGAGTAGCTCGACCACAGGACAGAAACACTGGTTGCTTTGTGGCGCTGGTGAAGATTCTTCTCTGCTCTTAGAATCTCTTCATGTTTCATGGAATTAACCACTGGGTTTCCGCACGGATAGGCCACATGAACCGAAGGGAAGCGGAGAAAAGGAAAACAGTAAACATGGAATGAGATGAGAGGATGTAATGTAACCCCTGGTAATGATTCTGCCGTCATACACTCAGTCTGCTGCCGTTGGGTACAATGAATCCGATTATTTCGGATTTGAGCATGGTGAGGTTAGCTTTTTGTTATTTGAATATTCTTGATTTTGTTTTAATAAGCAGCATTGTAGGGTTTGTATCAGGTTAAGCATGACAACATGCACGGTTTTATGATGCCAATACCATGATATTCTTTGCATTTCTATTAAAATACTAGAATGTGGCACTCAAACAGCAAACAACTTTTCTTTTAATTATTATTTTTTTAAAGGGGTCATGAATTGAGAATTTCCCCTGTGCTTTTGATATATAAGAGGTCATCGTACTATAAGAATATCCAGTAAGTTTCAGAACTGAAAATGTCCTTGTTAGTCCAATAAAAGCTATTATTGACACCAGACCCAGTGAACGACTCGTCCTGGTGAAACTCCGCCTCCACAGAAGAAATCAACGCCTACTTTATCATTGCAATGTTAGCCCCGCCCACTGGCGTGTTAGTAAGATGAGGAGGAGAGAAGAGTGATACAGGACTAAAATAACATCACCTTTTAAAGCATCCTAATTCAGGAATATGGTTATTTATTTTCAACAATGTGAATGTCTTTATTTATTTGTATTCGGTACATTTCACTGTGGATTCTTTGATAAATCAACCGCATTTCGGACTTTTACGATATGGACTCGACAGTAATGCAACAACATGTGAGTAACTGTGTTCATTCTGATGCCTGATCTGATATTAATGATTCATGTATCAGTAAATCAAACCCGTGACTAAACATCAACTTCACCTTGTTTCTTTCAGTAGGATGAAAATAATCTGTTATTTAAATGGTGATTAAATTATATTAAAAAAAAGCGATCAAAACGCTCCCTTTACAATCGCTGGAGCTGTCAATCAAACAGCGACTGAGTTCTCGCACCAAACTCTCATTTTATTAAACGAATCTCTTATTTACATCGTGTTTGCACTGTTAGTTATGATGAAAGCATTCGTTAGTGTGCACTAATTGAGTTTCAATGACGAGATCACCGCTTTCATGCGCTCAACAACATCGACTACATGATCATCACTGCAACCTTTCATGCCACGATCTAAATATAATCAACACTTTTCACTATTAGTAAACCTTGAGAGCTGTAAAACGTGCTAAAAGTTTCAGAGAGAGTAATACTTATTTCATATGCAAAGATGTCAGCCAATCACAGCAGTGGACACTGAAGTCTCACAGAGACACGCCCCTTAAAACAGAGCGCTCAAATCAGAGGCTAAAATCAGGGTTTTATTTCTAAATTACGACAATTTTTGATGTAAAAAGCATCCTAACGTTATAAGTGCACCCCAGGAAAACAACGCAATTCATGACTGCTTTAAAGAAATGAATTTTATTTAACAAGAATGCATTAAATTGATCAAAAGTGACAGTAAATATTAATTCAAAGAAATGTTGTTCTTTTCATCAAAATATGATTTACACACAAATATGGTGTTTCTTGAGCATCAAATCATCATATCAGAATGATTTCTGAAGGATCATGTGACACTGAAGACTGGAGTAATTCAGCTTTTGATCACAGGAATAAATTACACTTTACTATATATTCACATAGAAAACAGATATTTTGAATTGTAATAATATTTCACAATTTTTACTGTATTTTTGATCAGCCTTGGAGAGGACCATAGTATCACCATCTGTCACTGTGGTACCATTTATTTCTTCCTCCAATCTCAGATCTGGATTGAGTCATAGATTTAAATATTACAGCAGAATAAACGTGGCAAACAGGCACGTCTCCCGTCAACATTATCTCTCCTTTATCTGTCTGTTCAGAGAAGCTTGTTTTTCTGTCTCGACACGGGGGCTCCATCGAAACACTCACAATGCCCACCAGTGTGTGTTTGTGATACGTACGTGCTCTTTATACATGTTTGTGCTGGCGCGGACACAAGGAGGAGTGTGAGTGTTTCTCCTCTGGACTCGTATGAGGGCTGGCATGAGGGGTTAACGTTCTAATTTTGTGGTTTTATTTTTGACATGTTCTTTTGGATGCATGTTGTTTAGTTTGGCAGCCGGATGTGCGGTGAAACTCTATCAGATATACTGAGCGCTGTGTGTTTATATCGCTCAATCAACAGTGATGATCACATGGAAGCTTTATGTGAATCACTGCTCAAGTTTGATTTGTTGAAACCATCCATGTGTCGCAGTTTCCGAACTTCTTTTTCTCTTTGTGTTTCTCATGGCACCCGGACGGGCCCTGAGCGGAAGTGCAGCGGCCAGAGGAAGATCTGAAGTGTTTTGTGAACAGGGGCCCTGGATTAAGTGTACCAGGGCCTAAATGCAGGGCTTTTCTCTGAGGGATTAGGCCTGGGGTCTGTGGGACCCCCGCCTTCCCTTT
>CM074443.1:32925215-33162715 GCA_037101425.1 Elopichthys bambusa
AGCAGAACATTGACCTATTACATGCAAATGCTGACGATCTTTCAGAGCAGGATGTCCAAACGATGCAGTTTTAAAGCGCTTATTTGCAGCTTGATATGACTTTCATTGTATGGAAATATATTGCACAACATCTCTTTTAGAGAAAGAAAGTCATGTTTGGGTGAGTAAACGATGACGGAGTCTCCCTTTTTGGGTGCAGTTTTTCTTAAATGCTGATTTATGCAACTTCAAGTGATTGTTTTCTGACTTTGTTGAAAGAAATGCTCTGTTCTTCCATGTACAGGCCCAGAGCCAGATGGGAAAATAGTGCTGAGCGATGGAGTCTCGGCGCTGCCGGACCTCTCCAAGCTTCTGTGCTGCAGAACCAAATCTGAGAGTCGTGGTTCAAACCATAAATCCATCCATATATGGAGTCCTTTCACCAAGATGAGCTTCAGATAGCGCAGTGGATCTGTCCTCAGGGCACACCTTCTCTCAGCCGCTGTGTCTTTTGGACGAGATGAACCGGTGGCTTTGAGAGGCAGATTATACAGAGACGTTTCTTTCCCTCCCGTCTGGCCGCAGAGCTGCTGAGTGCGTGAGTGAGACGTCTTAAGGAGTCTTGCATGAGATCAGTTGCTCTCTTACACACACACACACACACACACACACACACACACACACACACACACACACACACACACACACACACTGTGTGTTCCAGAGCAAAGCCTCACACCTTCCTCGCCAAACGTCTGGACACTCGCCCTCCCTCCATTGTGTCTCGGCTGCTTACAGAGATGTTTTTTTTTCCTCTCAAAGTTATACATTAACTTTGGCTGCCCTCCACTTATTCTTGCATTTCTATTGCAGTGTCCAAGTCCAATTAAGCCTATTTATAGGGCCATTACATTTTTTACAATTAAGCACTAATTCTCTCTCAAATACTCATTACTATAATGCATTTTTTTTCCTATGATTCTCAATAGATTCTCTAATCTAACAATTAATTACAGTGATCATTCTTGATCAGCATGAATTAAAGCCAGCTTAACAACCAGCACCATGACGGTTTGCTTACATTTCAGTAATAAGAACTGAAGGGGAGTCCGTGCTTAAAAATGAGTGAATCTCTGGGTTTCGTATCTCGTGTCCACATGTCTCAATACAAAAACATCTAAATCTTCAAATCTTCCTTCAGTCAAAAAAAAAAAAAAAAAAAAAAAAAAAATATATATATATATATAGGTCATTGACGAATAAGGTTTTTAAAAGAGTAAAAAAAAACAAAAAAACAATGGAGGTATAATTAATTTTGAAGTTTTATTAAGTGTTAACAATGAGATTATGGTTTTTATAATCAATTATCACTGCAAAATTTGTCTCCAAAAAAGTCATTTGGTTTAACCAAAATTTCAGTTTTACCGAATGACGATATTATCAAACAATGCTAACAGGCTAATATCTAGCTAGCTAGCAAAAGGACACTCAAACATTTTATATTTAGCACAAGTTTTCAAAATATTACAACATTTTCCATGTTTTATAGCGGTTGTACCGAATGACCTGATGTTTCGTATGAACAAGTGAAAACGTGAATTTTTCAGATAGTTAAGAGAGAGTTAGTTACTTTGCTTCACGACCATGTGGTCCTTTGAGGGGGCTGAATGATGTCACATCCTGTCACATGATATTGACCACATGACTTGATCTAAAATGGTCCCTTTATATTGGTTACTCTGAATGACATCAATGAAATCCATTTTATTTCTCATAACAAAGCAACGACTTCTACACATAATTTTAATACCATTTTTGCACTATGTTGATATATGATGTTATAAAATCATGCCAGAATAAAAAATATATACATTTATTACATTTTAAGATATTTTAATCACAAATGAACGGTTGGACGGTTAAACCAAATGACCTTTTGACACTTTATAATACCTTTATATGTAGCAAAATATAATTAAAACCTTTTGGATTCAATAAAAGAGATCTAGTTGTGCTACCTTACATACTTTGGATGTCATATCTTTGTTTTTTTATTATTAAGGCCTTTGGACAAAGAAAATGACCCGTCACGTCATTGACCCTTATATATATTTTTTTGTATACAGTATATGGGCGGTGGACAGGGGTCAGCATGACTGGTCTGTGTATTCTGACAGCTTTCTATCAGAACCAGCATTAACTTCTGGAGCAATCTGAGCTACAGTAGCTTGTGTGTTGGATCGGACCACACGGGCCAGCCTTCGCTCCCCACATGCATCGAGTCTTGGCCGCCCGTGACCCCGTCGCTTCCAAAGACACAAATCAATCATGTGACACCTCTGATAGTGTGTTTAGAGCTGAATGATCAGTATCGACTGTATCACAACACGCTACAGAGGTCTTATTTTTCCAGAGTCTTTATTGTCTGTACACCTAATTTGCGAAGTTCAGCGTTTAAGACCACAGCACTGAAACTTTGTTGGCTGATGCGTTTTCTCAGAAAATATTCCCCACTCCGACTGGAGAAGGACCAGCCACAAATCCCGGTCTTGGCCCAAGTATTTGCTGAATGTGCAAAAAAGTAAGAGGGGGAACGGTGGACTGCCATGCAAATTAAGTGCAGATTCTGTCTGTATATGATTTTTTTTTTTTTTTGAGTATGTGTGTAATAAGAGAAAAAAGAGAAGAGTGAAAAATGGAGAGAAATAAATAGAGAGAAGCTGGCAGAAGTCATTGTTTCGCTTGGCTGCGAGCGGCGCTGTACGGTTACAGCCCAGTCATTATCCTGGAATTCTGAGCTGAGGAGACTAAAAACCTTGACGCCTCTCTTTCTCTCTCTTTCTCCTTCATATCCAGGGCTAGAAATAATTTAAAGACAATTTGAATTCACTTACAAAACCCCAAAGAATAGTGACGTGCGGCCAGGGGGAACCATTTCAGGGGATCTGTGGCACCAGCAGCGTTCAGACCCCAAGAATCCAGGAGCAAATTTTGGTTTAAAAATGAAAGAATTAATGATATCAATAATTTGATACTGCGGGCAGGAGGAGAGGAAGTGTTTAGTTGTGGTTGTGTAATTCTGATGATTGTGTTTGTACAGTATATATTCCAGGCTGGTTAACGGGAATGCTGGGAGCTCAAGGGCGATGAAGGCCTGACTTCCTTCTGAGCAGCTGAAGAGAAAAAACAGTAATGAAATCAAAATGGAACGAATGTCTTCAGATCTGAAGAGATTTTAGAGGGTAGAAATTAACATTTTTAATGTTCATACTTCTTTTGTTAGTGTCAGCGCAGATGGAGTTCTTATGCTCTAAAAAACGTTGGGTTTAAAACCCAGCGATTGGGTTGTTTTGACCCAGCAGTTGGGTTCAATCTGCTGGGTAGTTTTATTTAACTCAACTATTGTTTAAATATATGGCTGGCTTAAAATGAACCCAAAATAGGTTGGAAGACATGAATAAATGTAAACAATGTCGAGTTAAATAAAACTACCCCTGCAGGTTGATCAAACATCTGCTGGGTCAAAACATCCCAATCGCTGGGTTTGGTGCATTTTCAACCCAACTTGGGTTGTTTTTAACCCATTTTACTATGGTGGTGATGGAAAAAACGTGAAATAGAGAGAATAAGTCGAAATGTTTATCTCGCAAAAAAGGTTTTGGGTCCCCTCGAGAAACTTTGTTCTCTCACAAAACCACTGAAATGTAGTTTTTCCTCCCACTTCATATTATTTTCATCACCAGTTTTGTGTTTCTTGGGCGAACACAACACTTTTATGAGCAAACGCAAAGTTTCTAGAGGGAAAAAAAGTTTTGCAAGCTGATGCAAAGTTTCTTGGGTGAACACGAAACTTTTGTGAGTGAGATACGTGTGATTATTGGGTGTCTCTTCACCCAGCAGAAACATCCGAGATGTCGATGTGGTCATGACCGTTCACTTGGTAAAAGGGCTTTCAATGATATTTAGTAATGTATTTTACATATTCAGTATTCTCTTTCCCAAGCACCTCAAACAAATAGCTTCTGAATTATCTTTTGGTCAAAAGTGGGTGGTCACTGTCACAGAATAATAATCAATAAATCTGTTGATGTCATTCTTTTCAAAATGAAGACTTGATGTTTTGTTTGAAGTAGTTCAGAACAGATGGTTTATTTGTAGTAAATTGATCCTTGATTCTTTATTGTTTACAGTAGGAGACGTTTGCTCTTGTCTGACGCCCACCGTGGAAACTCACGCTCACTCAAAAGCTCTGAACTTGTCTTCAAACTGATCCACAATAAATCTGCGAGGATTCAAGTTAACCCCTCTTGAAGTTGTCTGTGTAAGGTAGACGAGATTAGCTCATCTTCTCTTAGGCTCTCGTAAGCCAGGCGATCGCTTAGCGGGGTCTTTATGGATATGCGGTGTGACAGTGCAATTCCATTTGGAAAGAACGTGAGCCTTGGACTCTTCCCAGACGAGAGCATCTGGACAACACCCACGTCTCCCTCCTTTGTCTGACCACATTAAGTCTTCAGATCATGACTAGATGCTCGCACCTAAAGATGAGAACTACATAGTCACTGAATCTTTTTCACAGAGGACAGTCAGATTCACCTCAATAGTTCAGCAGATGGGACATGATGAGCTGGAGATTCAAAACTAGAAGTCTTATGAGCCGTTCACACAGAAAACATCCTTGCATTTGAAAACTATTATTAATCCTAGCAGGATAGATTGTGGTCTGAGTTTGTTTGAGGCTAAAGTTCAGTTTTGGGTTGGCACTCATGCCAACTCTTACCCCATCCAGTGCCTTTATGCATAAGAATGTGAGGACAGGAACTGTTGTTTACCCACCCAGGACAAATCTCTTTCTAACACTGGACTGCAGCATTAGGGGCATTTGCCTCCATGTGCCAAGAGGCTGTAGCACCAGCTCGGCTCCATTCAACTGTCCGTCGGCTGAAGAAAGCACATTTCTCATGGTACATTCTTCCTATTCAGTGGCGCTTTCAGACAGACAGTGTGATGGGCCTCTGGTTTTGTTCGGCCTCTGGCACACAGGAGGTTATAGAGCAGGAAAACAGGCATTGTGCCCGCTCCGCTGTGACCGTGATGAGTTACAGTGGGGAGAGCGGGAGTTTAAATGAGTTTGTCTAGTTAACACTGGACTTTCACATCTGCTGCTTTAGAACATCATTCTTAATTGAGTGTTGAGTTGCATGGGGTGGACGTGGGGTTCTGTTTAGAAACTAGATTTGTTCATTTGTCATTGCCGGAGCCTTTCCTATGCCATTGCTAATCTGAGGGCATTGATATGGGGTTTCTAAGGTGGTTTCTTTTTTGTACTTTTCTATGGGGTTGCTAGGGTGTTCTGGGTTATTTTTGTGTTGTTATGAGGTTGCTTGTGTGACACATTATTTGAGAAATCATTCATGCGTGTAGCACAAACATGCAGAATGAGATGCGCCAGACGCGAGCCAGATCATTATAATCAGTGATGCTGTCTACACTGGATGTGTTGCATTTGTCGTGCTGTGCCTCAAGTAGTGCGTCTTTCATCTGCTCATGTCTAGTGTTGTCACTGTGAGCAGTAGTGACAGTAGCTGGGTCTCCATTACGGCTTTGTGCAAAACTTTTGAGATATCTTCTAAATGTGTGCTCTAAATGACCGTGTTTCCATTAACCGATGTTATGCGACTAAAAAAAAAGTTTGTTTTTCTCTTGCAATAAGTCATTTAAAAAATCACGGCAACTGATGTTAGTAGGTTTCATTATTATTAATCGAAGGAGACGTAGATGTGTTATCCAAGCATTAATAGCAAGGAAAGCCCCTTATACTTGGGAACGGCCACGTATGAGGTGTTTCTGGGTGTTTCTCCCTCCTATCTTGATAATAGTAGCCTTTCTTTGTTGTTTAGAATCCAGTATTCCCATAATTTAGTTTATAGGGGACTTATAATGCCCCTTTCACAAGATGTAATATAAGTCTCCAGAATGTGTCTGTGAAGTTTCAGCTCAAAATACCCCACAGATCATTTATTATAGCTTGTCAAATTTGCCCCTATTTGGGTGTGAGCAAAAACACGCTGCTTTTGTGTGTGTCCCTTTAAATGCAAATGAACTTCCGGTCCCCCTTTCCAGAAGAGGGCGGAGCTTTAACAGCTCAACAACAACAAAGCTGGAGAATCTCACGCAGCCAAAAAGACGACGGTGTTCAGCCTTACATTGTAGTCGACACTGATGGAGAGACTCAGGAAGAAGTTACAACTTTTAGACGTTTCTGAATGGTTAGTGGATAAATTTATGTAGTTGCTGTGGAGTTGATTCAACTCATCCACTAGCATGTGCCGTCATGTTCATCTTTTGTGTTGAATTGACCCTCGTTTGTGAAGCAGTCCGGCGTAAAATGGCAGCATGTCAACAACAACTCTTCCTCTTCTCTAAAGCAGCCCAACATGGCCCCGCCCCCTTTGTTGAGTGTTCTTGGGGGCGGGATTTATGTAAATTTTAGAGTTAGTGATGTCACCAACCCAGGAAGAAGCTCGTTGTAGTCCCTACCAGCCGTTTAAAGTGATTTCTGTAAAAGAAAATATCTCTTTGCATTGAACTTTAAGCGTCGTAACTTCACAGATGTTGTTTATGATCAAACAGCAACATTACACACTAACTAAAGTTAAACAAGTGAAATCATAATCAACCACCCCTTTAATAAAGAACTCGTCTCGTCTTCTGTCCAAACATACCGTGCCATCTTTAAAGAATGATCATGTGACTTTTACGTACGTCAGGTGACCTGTGTAAATGCCAAATAACTTTCCATTGAAGTTTTGAATTGCCTGGAAAACCACCTCATGGGAGCGTAAAAACTTTTTTGCGATATATGGGAGTTTTTGCGAAATTGTCGTCTTTCCATTGGGCGTTTTTTCAATGCGCAATTTGAAGGGAAATAGAAACGCAGCTAGTAGGGGTGTAACGGTACTTGTATTTGTCCTGAACCGTACGGCATGAATGTCACGGTTTGATGCATGCAATCAGACGACGAATACAGTTGGTCACAGGCGATTCACACTCAAATCCAGAAGGGGGCGCGAGCAGTAATGCAACGCTGTTTGCTAACTGCTTTATTTGTCATTATTTGATTTATTTTGTACTTTTATAACATGTGATGCTTTTCAGTTTTATAGCTGATTGTGACCAAATACCTCTAGCCCTGCAAAAAACACCCCTAGCAGCTAGTGACGCTTGACTTAGCAAGAGTTCATATAGTTAATTTTTTTTTCTTTTTATATCTTTATAAATATTATGAATGCACATGCATATGAGCCCGGATGCCATAATTTCGGTTCATTATTTGTCAGCCCTCTGACCCGTTAGTGCTTGAGCTTCAGTGCTGTATGACTGACAGACAGCTCATCATCTCATGACAGTTTGGGAATGAGCGACTGTGGCGGGTTATAATAGGGCTGTCACTCAGCGTGACTGACGGACTGTGGGAACCGGAGGGCAGGGGGCCGTTTGGTTGGACAGCGATGGGATGGGATGGGGCACATGGGGAGACGGGGTGGATTTATACGTTTGTCACTCTACTGACCCTGTGGCGTCCCAGACAGGAAGCACATTGATGGATGAATGGAGAGATCATGGCAATGAAAAGCTAAGAGGAGGAGGAGGGGCTGGTTAGTGTGATGGGATCTAATCATCTATGTTCCCCGTCCTCCTGACAGACTGGTCTATGTTTCACTCATAGGACAGAGAAATCCAGAGTCAGAACTCAATGGTTTCAGTCTTCTACTGCTCAGATGTTTCTCCTGAGAAAAATACCTCCTCTAAATATGCATTGTGCTTTCTATCATTTTTCCCTTCTAAAAAGAGCATCACTGTTCAGTGACAAAATTCAGTCTCTCCAATCAGGATGCAGCTGGTTACCCAAGGAAGACAAGAAGCCTTGCCAGCATCCAAATCAATGAGGACTTTTATCAGGCTGAGGTTGTAGGGGAGAGAAGCAGGCGCTGATGGAGAAGGTAACATCAGGTCTGGCCAAGAGCTGGACGAGTTTGATGAGTCGTCGTTCTTTCTCTCGCCTCGTTTCATGACGTGATGGAAATTAGAACCTGCTTTATGAAAAGATAAGAAATTCACGGAGGACATCAGCTTTAGAGCGATTATATGTGGCAGTGAACTGTTGAAGGCTTCGTGTTTGTGTTGGCAGTAGATTTGAAGTTCTGTGGGGAAATTCCTCCATTAGTATTGAGTTTACAGATCTATCTATCTATTGTTCTATTTTTCTATCTTTCCTTCCTTCCATCATCAATCCATCCATCCATCCATCCATCCATCCGTCCATGCATCGTTCTATCCTTCTTTCCTTCCTTCCATCCATCCATCCATTCATGCATCTAATCATTGTTCTATTGTTCCATCCATCCATCCATCCATCCACCCATTTATGCATCCATCCATCCATCCATCCATCATTCTATCATTCCTTCCATCCATCCATTATTCTATCGTTCCATCCATCCATCATCCATCATTCTGTCGTTCCATCCATCCATCCATCCATCCATCCATCCATCCATCCATCCATCCATCCATCCATCCATCCATCCATCCAATCATCGTCCCATCCATCCATCCATGCATCGTTCTATCGTTCCTCCCTTCCATCTATCTATCCATCCATCCATCCATCATTCTATCTTTCCATCCATCCATCTATCCAACGTTCTTTCGTTCCTTCCATCCATCCATCCATCATTCTGTCTTTCCTTCCTTCCATCATCCATCCATCCATCCATCCATGCATCATTCTATCGTTCCTTCCTTCCTTCCGTCCATCCATTGTTCCATCCATCCATTCATGCATCCAATCATCATTCTATTGTTCCATCCATCCAACGTCCTATCGTTCCTTCCATCCATCCATCCATCATTCTATCTTTCCTTCCTTCCATCATCCATCCATCCATCCATCCATCCATCCATGCATTGTTCTATCGTTCCTTTCTTCCCTCCATCCATCCATGTATTGTTCTATCATTCCTTCCATCCATCCATCCATCCATCCATCATTCTATCTTTCCATTCATCCAACGTTCTATCCTTCCTTCCATCCATCCATCCATTGTTCTCTTTCCTTCCATCCATCCATTTTTCCATCCATCCATTCATGCATCCAATCATCATTCTATTGTTCCATCCATCTAACATTCTATCTTTTCTTCCATCATCCATCCATCCATCCATCCATCCATCCATCATTCTATCATTCCAACCATCCATCAAACGTTCTATCTTTCCTTCCTTCCATCATCAATCCATCCATCCGTCCATGCATCGTTCTATCGTTCCTTCCTTCCATCATCAATCCATCCATCCATCCATCCATCCATCCATCCATCCATCATTCTATCTTTCCTTCCATCATCCATCCATCCATGCATCCATCCATGCATCGTTCTATCGTTCTTTCCTTCCTTCCATCCATCCATCCATCCATCCATTCATAATTCTATCATTCCATCCATCCATCTATCCATCCATCCATGCATTGTTCGTTCCTTCCTTCCATCATCCATCGTTCCATCCATCCATCAATGCATCGTTCTATCGTTTGTTCGTTCCTTCCATCCATACATCGTTCCATCCATTCATCCATCCATCCATCCATCCATGCATCGTTCTATCGTTCCTTCTTTCCATCCATCCATCCATTGTTCTCTTTCCTTCCTTCCATCCATCCATCCATCCAATCATCGTTCCATTCATCCATCCATCCATCCATCCATCCATCCATCCATCCATCGTTCCTTCCTTCCATCCATCCATTGTTCTGTCTCTCCAAAAGCCCTATAAACTTTTAATTGGAATGTAAAAGAATGCATAACCGTGCACCCGTCAAACCAGTTTAATGAATGAACTGTTAATTTCTAACTAATAGTTAATTGGTTCATCAAGTAAGATTTTGTCAAGAACTATTACTATGGGTATTTTCCCAGTGTTAACTCAGGAATTGCACTTTTGAGTGAGTTTGAGTCCAAATTCTTAATGTCAGACTGCTTTAAAGTGCACTTCAAACTCCCAGACTCTCAAATCAAGCTCGTTTGAATCAGTGTGAGAAGGTTTTCCTCCTTCATGTGTATTAATATTATTCAGCGAGAAGCGTTATGTCAGCGGGGGCTGTCACAGGCCTCCTCCTCCCCTGTTCACTTTTCATTGGTTAAATTCCGCGGAAAATTAGACGCCGCTGCCAAACTGGATGTTTTCCCCCCCGGCCATGGAGAGGAGTGCGGATCAGGCACATTCCAGGGGAAAGCTGTGTAAATCCCTGCCATTGATTTGGTGGAGGACCTCCTGACCTCAGGAATACATTAGCAGATTAGCCGGGCAGACAGCACACACAGAGAGCCGCTGTCATTCACAGCACAGTTAGCACTGGACCCCCGCTTCACCTCCGTCTCATCCGGCCCGTCTCTACACGACATTCCCTGGCCTCTGGGTCAAATATGTGTGGAAGGTTTGGAAAAGGGGAGCAGTGTGTAGTTGGCGGCCAGCTGGAAATTTGGCATGTTTGGATTAAGGCGTGGTGTGTGTGTGTTTGTACTGTCTGTGTGCATGTTTTCACATTAGTGCAGAAGTTTAAAGTGAGAAATAGGAGTTCACAGGGGTGGTTTTTAGTGTAATTTATGTACTCTTAGTTTTTGTTAATATTTTGAGTTTGATTTTATTTTTTATTATTTGTTTTTATTTTAATTTTAGTTTTAGTAATTTTTTAAAACATGTCTGTATAGTTTTCACTTTTATTTTATTCTATTTTAGTTATTTAATTTTTAGTTTGAGGGTATGTTTTCACGACAACGATGTACTAAAAAACAGAAAAGTTTTTTAATTGTTAAAACGATCCCCGTTCACACAAAAACAATTAAAAACGCTGTATTCTGCTCCAGGCCAGTAGATGGCGATGTCACTATGCGCCTATGGACTGAACACGTAACACACGTGCGCACGACATCACCGTTTTCAAAAATGTGCGTTTTTGTACTTTACACAGAGATAATAACGGTATAGTCTTCAAAAACTTGCACTTTGAAACCCATTTTCAAAAGTTTGCATTTTCAGGCCCCCAAAACGCCATTGTCATGTAAATAAATGGCCAAAACGCATAAAAAGTTTTATGTTTTTAGTTAAAAATGGTGTCAAGTAAATGGCACCTTAGTTAATAATAAAACCCTGGTTCTCAATCCATTTTACTTACAGTACGTAATGTGACGTTTCTGAAAAACTAGACATAACTAAAAAAAAAAAAATGTGTCGGGAATTGATTTTATCCATCGGGAATTGATTGGACCATGAAAAGTGTCAGTCATTTAGAGGGGAGGAGTTGATGATGTTAAACTGTTCACAATAAGACCAGGTATGTTTATTAAAGGGATAGTTCACCCAAAAATGAAAATGATCCCATGATTTACTCGCCCTCAAGCCATCCTAGGTGTATATGACTCTCTTCTTTCAGACGAACACAATCAGAGATATATTAATAAATATTCTGGCTCTTCCAAGCTTTATAATGGGAGTGAATTCGAGAATGCATCCATCCATCATAAATATGATCCATACATAATAAAGACCTTCTGAAGAGAAGCGATGGGTTTTTGGAAGAAAAATATACATATTTACAGTTTTATAGGATACAATATAAACTTTATTTATCCTTTACACCTAGAATGGCTTGAAAGTGAGTAAATCATGGGATCATTTTCATTATTTGGGTGAACTATCCCTTTAATAAAGTAAATATAATCCATTTTGATTACATGGCCCATCCAAGGACGTGATTTAAGATGGTGATATTTAAATAATATATGATTGATTGAGTTCAGGTCTGATTATGAGGTCTTTGAAGCTTTGTTTCAGGAGGCTGGTTACTGACTCCCGGATCTTTGCCCCATTGTCGCCCCTCAGATACCCCTCGGCCCCTAATCCGCCCCGGATTAACTACCCTCAAATGGCAGATCCGGATTTCATTTCTCCCGTGCCTTATATGAGGAGAGTTTAGGATGAGTAGAAGTGAATACTTTACCTAATGAGCTTTTGAACCAGGATGTGACCCAAAATTTGGCACAATGCTTACAAAACCTCAATCGTTTGAGATTGATTGGAGCAAAAGGATAGTTTTAACAAAGTTTCTTGCTTCTCAAGTGTTTCTCCTGAGATAAAGACTCGAAAAAGATCTCAACAATGGCTCATTTTATAATGTATCTCTGTTCTGTGTATGGATGTCCATCGGATAGAGTTGGTGTGACAGTCCTGATGTTCACGGATTGATGGTCTCACCAAGACTCCAGCCTCCCCTTTTGAGGCCGAGCCACATGGTCCAACACTCCCAGCAGACACCGGCGCTGCAGGACACAACACCCACTGACCAGACAAGCTGGCACACAGATGGACACCAAAATACACACAGAAAACACAATTCCACATTATCTTGATGGGGTCATGCCCAGTGCTATTGAGAAATCGACTTGTGCTAAAGCAGAAACAACAAAGATAAGATCACAGTCATTTATAAAAATGCTAGGAAAGTGCAATTCCCTGAAGTATGACCGCATTGTTCCATTACACGGTCGTGGAATAATTCTTCGTATCAGAAAATACTGCATTATCTGTCCCTGTCAACATAAGCGATTTTTCAGTTTTTCTCATAAAGACACACTTGCTAAGATATTCCCACAACTCTTTGGGTATCCAGGTGCAGAGTTGGGAAATTCTGCTGAACTTTTGAGGGTCAAATGTTTTAGAAACTCTCAAAGGGACACAGAGCTCGTAAGTCTTGTGTTTTAGCAACAGCAACAAGTGAAAGGCAAAGAGAGTTTGACTGCAGGATGATCGTAATCGTTTCTTTGTTGATTGAGAGGATCTTGTAATTAGTTTTTTTTTTTTTTTTTTTTTCTCCTTAGAAAGGAATTCCAGATCTGTTTGGATTATGGAAGAAAGTTTAGGAAAGACAGAGAGCGAAACATGATTTATATATATGAGTTTGTGAGAGAAGATTTTTACAGATTTGTGCTGGTGAATCTTGCGAAAACACATTCAGGTTATTGTTCAATAAAAAAAGGAAAATCCTATTTTTAGAACCATGAAAAATGTTTGCATCAGGGTGTTTCTAAAAATGTTGTAGTGATTGATTTATTTATTCATTTTTAAATACTCTTTACCTCTCATGTTGTGGATTTTCCTGTACCCAAAAATGCTAGTTAATGTTATCGCATTGGAGTCTAATAACTTCCCAACAATTTTTTGTCCCCACATTGTAAAATGACCGGCCTAAAAAAAAAAAAAAAATGGTTATGAATCTCACATTAAGCTACATTATCACAAAATATTGGATTCAGTCTTTTTATCAGCTTGTTTTCTCTCAAATGAGACTAATTTAGTGTTTTGGTGTTTTTTGTGGATAATTTTGTCAATTTTACAAAAAAAAAAAGGCACTTTTTATCACACAAATGTGCTTTAATGTTTAACTTGAAATTTTGTTTTGAAATGCTTTTATTTTGTTTTTATTTATTACAAAATGGCACAAAGTCACACTTGTGATGTTCCTGGTCAGAAATGACCGATCTGCAGAAAAATCACTCGTTATGCTATTTTATCACCAAATATCGGATTTGGAACTAGTTTTCTTTAATTTAGGGCAGGTTTTCTACTTATTTTTGAAACTGATTGATCGTAGGCCTCATTGATCTGAGCTTATATTGGTCAAAAATGACCGTCCATTGAAAACGAATGAGGGAGTAGAAAAACAATCAGTGTTCATGTTCACATATGCACATAAAGTACTTGTGCATCCGTATTTTGAGTATTACAGGCTTTCTTTCTCGCAGAGATGAACTTTATCCTCAGATCAGTGAGGCCTGGTCATTTTTAACTGGGAACATTGTGTGACTTTGTGCCATTTTGTAATAAATATAACTATTTAAAAACAAATTTCCTGGTTAAACATTAAAGCACACTAGTGTGATAAACAGTGCAATTTTTTCATATTTTACATGAAACGGACAAAATTATTCACAAATAATGCTTTTTTCACTCAAAAACTGAGGTACATAAGCTCAGATAAATCGATCAGTTCCAAAAATAAACACAAAACCTGTCCTAATGGAAAGAAAACAAGCTGACAAAAAGGACTGAATCCACTTTTTGGTGATGATGTAGCATAATGAGAGTCCTTTTTGACCAGGAATATCACGAGTGTGATAGGGTTATCACAGCACAAGGGTTAAATACACTCCAAAATATTTTTTAATTGAAAATTTAAATATGAAAGAAAAAGGAAATAAGGTTTCAGTATATTCGCCCAGCTGGAATGTTTTTGTTTTTTTAATGCAAGGCAGTGGGTGACGGAGAGAACAACAGGACACGTTTCCCAAGCATCCATGTGTGAAGATTCAGCCCTCCTCCGGCTCACAAGGTGAGAAAACCTCAACACTTTAATCTGAGGACTAATGTAAGATAAACAACTGATCACTCGCTTCTGGAAAATCAGATGGCATCTCCATTTGGGGAAACAAAGGCTTCACACGGTCTTTGACTTCTATCTGTTTACACGTCCGTGTCATTCTCTAGATCCTCCACCACAGTCTTTCTAACAAAAACCTCTGCAGGGATAACATGATGGTATCAGACGGTACAATCTAGCATCAGCAATCTTCTCTTCATGAGATCTAGTCTAGCTTGTGTTGTTGGTTGTTTATTGGCACAAACATAAAGTCAAATACGGTATTAACTGCTGCTCACGTCTCTCTCCCTAACTGTGCCAGAGACTTCTCTTGACCAAGCAGAAATAATAAAGATGAAAAAGACATTTCAGGCCATTTACACTGATCTTTTACAATATTTGTAACAGTGATGGAATGAAATTAGTAATTTTATATTTTAACTATATTCTGGAGGAAACTCTGGATCACTGAAAATGTGATATCTCTCTTAAACATGTTTTCCCATCTCTCTCTCTCTCTCTGTGTGTGTGTGTGTGTTTTCACACTCTCACCGTCTCTGAATATGTGCTCACGATGTCCACTGGTGTGGCCAGTTGTGTGTTGTCACAGTAAATTACTCTGACACACTGGAGGAGTGACGGCTCTCGCTGGGTGGGATGAATGAGGAGGGTGTGTGCGCGTTTTTGTGATTTAAAGGACACAGATTTGTATAATGACATGGGTATTACACTGGTATTACGACGTAAACATGAAATATGAGGACACTTCATGAGTCCTCATATTTAAAATAGCTTTAAAAACATACTAAACAAAGTTTTATTAAAAATGTGAGAATGTTTTCTGTGATGGGTAGGGTTAGGGGTAGTGTAGGGTGTGTGTGTGTGTTGTAACAGTATTGGGTTTGATACTGGCCCTCATCACAGGACAACAATTTACAACAATTAATCTGGACTCAAGCACATTAATATCTTAAATCGTCCATCATATATTGATGCTGATGTTTCCAAGAAAATTAAGCTTGCCTGAATTGACATTTTTGTACATTTTTTGATACACTGGCAATCAAAAGTCTCTTCTGCTCACCAAGGCTGATCAAAAATACGAGAAAAACAGGAATATTGTGAAAAAATATTACAATTCAAAATATAAATATTTTAAAATGTACAAACCCGATTCCAAAAAAGTTGGGACACTGTACAAATTGTGAATAAAAAAGGAATGCAATAATTTACAAATCTCATAAACTTATATTTTATTCACAATAGAATACAGATAACATATCAGATGTTGAAAGTGAGACATTTTGAAATGTCATGCCAAATATTGGCTCATTTTGGATTTCATGAGAGCTACACATTCCAAAAAAGTTGGGACAGGTAGCAATAAGAGGCCGGCAAAGTTAAATGTACATATAAGGAACAGCTGGAGGACCAATTTGCAACTTATTAGGTCAGTTGGCAACATGATTGGGTATAAAAAGAGCCTCTCAGAAGTCAAGATGGGCAGAGGATCACCAATTCCCAATAGTGGAGCAATATCAGAAAGGAGTTTCTCAGAGAAAAACTGCAAAGAGTTTGAAGTTATCATCATCTACAGTGCATAATATCATCCAAAGATTCAGAGAATCTGGAACAATCTCTGTGCGTAAGGGTCAAGGCTGGAAAACCATACCGGATGCCCGTGATCTTCGGGCCCTTAGACGGCACTGCATCACATACAGGAATGCTACTGTAATGGAAATCACAACATGGGCTCAGGAATACTTCCAGAAAACATTGTCTGTGAACACAATCCACCGGCTAAAACTCTATAGGTCAAAAAAGAAGCCATATCTAAACATGATCCAGAAGCGCAGGCGTTTTCTCTGGGCCAAGGCTCATTTAAAATTAAAACTGTTCTGTGGTCAGACGAATCAAAATTTCTTTCTTGAAAACTGGGACGCCATGTCATCCAGACTAAAGAGGACGAGGACAACCCAAGTTGTTATCAGCGCTCAGTTCAGAAGCCTGCATCTCTGATGGTACGGGGTTGCATGAGTGCGTGTGGCATGGGCAGCTTACACATCTGGAAAGGCACCATCAATGCTGAAAGGTATATCCAAGTTCTAGAACAACATATGCTCCCATCCAGACGTCGTCTCTTTCAGGAAAGACCTTGCATTTTCCAACATGACAATGCCAGACCACATACTGCATCAATTACAACATCATGGCTGCGTAGAAGAAGGATCCGGGTACTGAAATGGCCAGCCTGCAGTCCAGATCTTTCACCCATAGAAAACATTTGGTGCATCATAAAGAGGAAGATGCGACAAAGAAGACCTAAGACAGTTGAGCAACTAGAAGCCAAGAATGGGACAACATTCCTCTTCCTAAACTTGAGCAACTTGTCTCCTCAGTCCCCAGACGTTTGCAGACTGTTATAAAAAGAAGAGGGGATGCCACACAGTGGTAAACATGGCCTTGTCCCAACTTTTTTGAGATGTGTTGATGCCATGAAATTTAAATTTTTTCCCTTAAAATGATACATTTTCTCAGTTTAAACATTTGATATGCCATCTATGTTGTATTTTGAATAAAATATTGAAATTTGAAACTTCCACATTATTGCATTCCTTTTATATTCACAATTTGTACAGTGTCCCAACTTTTTTGGAATCGGGTTTGTAATTTATTCCTCATTACTCCAGTCTTCAGTGTCACATGATCCTTCAGAAATCATTCTGATTTGCTGCTCAAGAAACATTTATGATTATTATCAATGTTGAAAACAGTTCATATTTTTGTGTGGGAACTGTTATACATTTGATAGAAATCTTTTGTAACATTATAAATGTCTTTACTGTCACTTTTGATCAATTCATTGCATTCTTGAGAAATAAAGGATTCATTTATGCTCACCCCACACTTTTGAATGGTAATGTAGATATTTATATTTAAACAGGTCTGGAATCAGTATTTTACAGAGGAACAATATTGCTGGAATCACTTTCAGAATATTTTTTTTTCCTGCTGATGAATGATAAAAACTTTGACAGCCAATCAGAATCCATGCGACTTTAAAAAGCTTGAGCATTTAAAGGGATAGTTCACCCAAAAATGATCCCATGATTTACTCCCCTCAAGCCATCCTAGGTGTATATGACTCTCTTCTTTCAGACGAACACAATCAGAGATATATTAATAAATATTCTGGCTCTTCCAAGCTTTATAATGGGAGTGAATTCGAGATTTTGAAGCCCCAAAAAATGCATCCATCCATCATAAATATAATCCATACGACTCCAGAGGGTTAATAAAGACCTTCTGAAGAGAAGCGATGGGTTTTTGGAAGAAAAATATCCATATTTAAAACTTTATTAACTATAATAACTAGATTCCAGCAGACGGCCGTACACAAGTCGAGTTCCAGTGGAAGAGTGACCTCTGACCCGACGCATGACATAATGACGAACGCAGAAATTAGAAGTCTAAAATGCTAATTTTACAGAGAAATGTCGGAGGATTTCGATATAAGATTTATTTGAACCACAAGAGGAGTCTAAGCTAGTTATTTTAGTTAATAAAGTTTTAAATATAGACATTTTTCTTCCAAAAACCCATCGCCTCTCTTCAGAAGGCCTTTATTAAAGACCTAAATAATCTAAATTATGATGGATGGATGCATTTTTTGGGGCTTCAAAATCTCAAATTCACTCCCATTATAAAGCTTGAAAGAGCCAGAATATTTATTAATATATCTCTGATTGTGTTCGTCTGAAAGAAGAGAGTCATATACACCTAGGATTCGAGGGCGAGTAAATCATGTGATAATTTTTGGGTGAACTATCCCTTTAAATTTGCAGATGACGATGCCGTAATCGTGTTTCACTGGCCTCCATTCCCATCAGTCTTCAGTAAATGATCTGTAATGAGTCTGAGTTTGTACGCTGACGCTGTTTATATCGATGGCTTTATTTTGTAGTGTTTGTGTTTGCCACTTTCCTCCTCGTTTGCTCTTTCATGTCTATTCATAGCCACACGGCAGTTCTTCCCCGAGGAACTTCTAGTATTTAACATGCAAATCCTCCGTTCGTTCTCTCTTCTTGCTGATAAAGTCATTAAATCTAACTTTGCCCACAGTGTTTTCAAACAAGCTGCAGTTTGGCATAAATTCAGTGAAATCCTGAGGGCAATGTCGCGGGAACATTGTGTGCCAACAACATCAGTGCAGAAGTTCGAACACGCTTCTACTCGCCATAGGTGAAGCCGGCGGGAGATTCAACTCTGTTGTGTTGTGTAATCGAGTCATTAAGTGGGCAGAAAGTGAAGCAAAGTGGAAGACGACAGTGTAAATCTGTCATTCGTTCACTTACATGCCGTGACCTGACGTCCAGCTCAAACTCAACCCGCTCACAGACGCTCTTTATTAAGAGAAATATCACTGAAATTCCTCAGCTGTGTACAGTATGTGAGGTTGTATGATCTGGCCGGGTCTGACGTGTGTGAGCGTCTCTCCACACCTCCCTCCTCTGAGCCTGGAGAGCGTGAAATGAGCAAACACTGCCAATAAATCTTTCAAACCCCCTATTTTTCCACCTTACCTGTCTCTCTCCTCTTTCCACTCCTCTGAAGAGAGTCAAAATCTTGTCTTAATCCAGATTAAGTGATCGTGGTGCTCTGCTTCTGAAGTTTGTCTGAGCGCCGCTGGATTAGTTGACATGGGGGTGTTTTGTTTGACTCAAACTTGGGCACAAATGGAAGTGGAAAATTTGAGGAACGTCTGTTAAAAAGTTCATCCTGTTAAAAACCGTCTTGCGTAAACAAGATGGTTATATGATGCTTTCAGAGTACATGAACGTTTGGACACATGTTTTTATTATGATGTCTTCCCACATTTTACATCAAATCATCAAAACTATGGAATAACACATTTAAGTGTGGAAATTTGTAGTCACCAAAAATGTGACATGAATGAAAACTCTTATAATTGAGCTAAATGTATAAATAAATTTAAATATTTAGTTGTATATATTTAGTATATATTTATACAAAAGAAAACAAGCAAACAAACTTTTCTTCATTCAAACAAATGAGAGCACTTTTTTAATGTTTTATTTCTCATACACACACAATAGATCGTAGTCAGAAAGACTCATTATTGCACATTTATGCTGTTACTTTTGCTCTTTCTGGGAAAGTTTTCCCAAACTGTGCTGCTGTCAGTTGACTAAAAGCTAATAATAATATAAAAATATAAATAAATCACTTTAAAAGTTACTAAAAAAAATCAACGTATGTAATGTGTTTACCTGCATGTCATGTGACCATCCGACATCAGAGACCTGTAAACGTGTTGTTAAATTAAATTTCTGTCATTAATTACATCTTCGTTCATCTTCAGAACACAAATTAAGCTTTTTGTCTCTCAATTGTCAGTCATTTTCAAGCCCCAGAAAGGCAGTAAAGACATCATTAAAGTAATCCACATGACTGGATTAAACTCAATTTTAATGAAGCGACGCAAGTGCACAACACTAAACAATGCTGGGTTGGTAAATTAACCCAACGGCTGGGTTTGTCCATATTTGACCCAGCATTTTTAGTGCACTTTATTAAAGTCAATAATTGTATCCCTTAAAACGCCAATATTACATATTTAAACGTTTTGTTTTTTTCCTGTGAGAAAAAAATTCTTAATGCCTTAAAATGTAACTCTACACCCTTCCCTTATTTAATATACATGGATCTATGAATATGCTAATTAGCCCCGCCTCCATTCACTCGCACGAGCTCAGAGATCCACTCGGTCAACTTACTGAGGCTGCACAACGCTATCGCTTTTTACAATGGCGGTAATTAATATGATTAGCCTTTTGCTTGACTACGTTATTACAGCTAATAATGTGTTTTACACAAACCATGTTCAGACAGCTGCCATCTAACAATCAGTATCCTTAAAAAAACACTTTGAACAACTCAGAACATCAGTGGGGAAAGGCATATAGTTCATCATAACATCGCAAGATACATCATACACCCACTATTTTGCTAAATCTACATGATTTTTCATATCAACAGAAAAATATACCGGGATCACCTTTTTTTGAGACTCCCTTGCGCGGTCATAGTTAATGATATGCTAAAGCCCGCCCACACGTTGACGTGATTGGTTACAGGTACTCATTTACTAGGGGTTCTCAGTAAAAAATCGAACCGTACCATTCTCCATACACGGTTCGGCACGCACTTGCACTGTTCATATCATATCTGACAACGCATACGCATCTATAATACGGTTTAAGCCTCGCCAATTTTAACACGCGCACTGTGAGAAGATTTGTGTACAGCGCGCAAATATTGACGGACAAATTCACACAAAAATGATGTCGGCATCTTGGCGAGTGTCCTAACAAACATTATATCGTAAGTGAACTTAAACACTCGAGAAAGAACGTATCAGTGAGCTGATCCGTGCATTATGTCTTAAAGTGACAGCAGCCTAATATTCCTGCTGTTTTTAATGTTAATCAAACAACAAAAGACAAGGAAATCACTCATTGCTCTTGACTGAATGCTTTTGTAACTTCAATAATCTTTATTTAATTTATACAGTGAGGATTATATGCAATGTTGGTTTACATTCGATTAGCTACTTTATTCAGTTTCTGTGCCTGAAAACTACTGTTAGATACCTGAAAAGCACTGTTCATTTTATTTGTATCTACTGTATTTATTTGCGCTGTTGCTTGTAGTTTGATTATTTGTTCTTATTTTCTGTATTTTTATTTGCCATTAGTCCTTTTTTCCCTGAACGTCGCACATGCCGAACCGAAACCGAACTGCACCCCTAAGCGTTTACGCAACAACATCTGCTACAACATGCGTCGTGGTGCTCTCATGAACACTAGTTAGAGATAAATATTTTGTTAATAAAGTGCAAAGCAAAGCAAAGCACTCCCGTTGCTAACCGGAGTCACATGGATTACTTTAATGATGTCTTTGGGGCTTGAAAGTGGTAGTTGTGTAGACTTCATCAACAATATCTTAATTTGTGTGAGTGATTAATGACAGAATTTTTGGGTGAACTAACCCTCAACCCAAGATCTCGGGACGTACTTCAAGTAAATATTTTAGGTCAAAGGGGTTTAACTAAAGAAAAAAGTTTGAGAATATCTGTTTTAGGCGCTTCGTGACTACTGCTTCTGTAAAATGAAAAACAGCAGCTTGGACATTTTACTAAACAACTGCTTTTGTGTTCCTCAGAAGAAGGAAAGTCATGAGGGCAGAATGTTCATTTTTGGTTGAACTTTCCCTTTAAGTGAATGTAGAAACGACATCCATCAAGCAACAACAGCAGCACAGCATGTTCGGGCGAACTGTTCGTTTACCGCCTGTGAGTGAGCCTCTGAAAGACCGTGTCCGTATATAACGCAGAGTGAATCTGCTGTGTTTTTAATGTAGCAACATCAGCAGTATCTTCAGTCTAGCCGTTTCTCTCTCCTCACTGAGGTGCAGCCAGGTGCTGCCGTCACAATACAATCCACGTCCCGCTGAAGAGGTTCATCGCGGACCTTCCCCTCTTACTTCTCACATTCTCTAGTGTCTCGCAGAGACTTCTCAAAGCCTTTATGCACCTCCTGATGAAAGACAGCTGAAGTGGAGCCGCATTTACACAGAAGAGAGATGAGTGTGAACGTCAGAACAGACAAGCGGAATAATGCATGGGAATAATGTAGAGTTGTGTGTTCCTGTGCTGACATAATGCTAGGGTGTGCTGGTTGGTTGCCAGGGTGTTGCTATGCAGCTGGTGTTCCGAATTGTTTTTAGTGCGTTGTTATGGGGTTGCTAAGGTGCCAACTGGAGTGTTTGTTTATAGCTGTTATGATTAAAAACACCACTTATAAAAACCAAAGTTTCGGGGTCAGTACGATTTTTAAAGAAATTAATAATTTTATTTAGCAAGGACGCATTCAGTTGATAAAAAATTACAGTAAAGACATTTATGGTGTTCTATTTAAAAAAAAAAAAAAAAAAATACTGCTTTTTTGAACACTTCATTTATCAAAGAATCCTGAAAAAAATCAGTTTCCACAAAAATCCGAAGCAGCTCAACTGTTTTCAACATTGATAATAATCATAAATGTTTGTTGAGCAGCAAATCATCATATCAGAATGATTTCTGAAGGATCATGTGACACTGAAGACTGGAGTAATGATGCTGGAAATTCAGGAATAAATTACACTTTACTATATATTCACATGATAAAACAGCTATTTTAAATTGTAATCATATTTCACAATTTGTACAGTATTTTGCAGACTGCAAATAAATGCAGTCTTGATGAGCAGAACAGACTTTTGTCAAAAACATTAAAAAAGTTCAATACAAAGGGAGATCTTTTCTTTTACAGAAATCACTTTTTGAACAATGTAAGGCTGAACACCGTCGTCATTTTGGCAGCGTGAGATTGTCCAGCTTTGTTGTTGTTGAGCTGTTAAAGCTCCGCCCTCTTCTGGAAAGGGGGCGGGGATTAGCAGCTCATTTGCATTTAAAGGGACACACACAAAAACTGTGTTTTTGCTCACACCCAAATAGGGGCAAATTTGACAAGCTATAATAAATGATCTGTGGGGTATTTTGAGCTGAAACTTCACAGACACATTCTGGGGATCTTATATTACATCTTGTGAAAGGAGCGTTATAGGTCCGCTTTAAAGCAAAGTTTTCATATTTAGCCTACACTAACTAAGCCTTTTGATATATTTATCTGTCAGGATTTATTTGTCAGTTTTTTTGTCACTGAGGAACAGTAAAGGTTGTGTTTGTGTTGGATCATCACAATGTAAATAGATGAATGCTATAAAAACAGTTTGCAACCACCGCCTCCGCTGACTAATTATCCTGCTAATGACACACAGGGAGTGTTTGGGGTTTGTGTCGGGCCTGTTTGTGACAGTTTTAGTGCTAAAGTTTAACCACGTTTCCTGCTTGTCCAGACAGAATGAGTTCAGGGATTTGCTCGGTCAGCACAAATGCATAACCTGCAGTCCTCACATACACATTACAGACATTAGCATTCCACCATGAAATAAAAAATAAAAAAGGTAATTGCGACTTATCTCACAATTCTGACTTTTTCTCTCACAATTGAGATATAATCTCACAATTGCAATATAAAGTCAGAATTGTGTGATATAAAGTCAGAATTGAGAGGTATAAAGTCAGAATTGAGAGGTATAAAGTCAGAATTGAGAGGTATAAAGTCAGAATTGAGTGATATAAAGTCAGAATTGAGAGGTATAAAGTCAGAATTGAGAGGTATAAAGTCAGAATTGAGTGATATAAAGTCAGAATTGAGAGGTATAAAGTCAGAATTGTGTGATATAAAGTCAGAATTGTGAGATATAAAGTCAGAATTGTGATATAAAGTCAGAATTGAGAGGTATAAAGTCAGAATTGAGAGGTATAAAGTCAGAATTGAGAGGTATAAAGTCAGAATTGAGTGATATAAAGTCAGAATTGAGAGGTATAAAGTCAGAATTGTGAGATATAAAGTCAGAATTGTGAGATATAAAGTCAGAATTGTGAGATATAAAGTCAGAATTGCGAGATATAAAATCAGAATTGTGTGATATAAAGTCAGAATTGTGTGATATAAAGTCAGAATTGAGTGATATAAAGTCAGAATTGAGTGATATAAAGTCAGAATTGTGAGATATAAAGTCAGAATTGAGTGATATAAAGTCAGAATTGTGAGATATAAAGTCAGAATTGAGTGATATAAAGTCAGAATTGTGAGATATAAAGTCAGAATTGCGTGATATAAAGTCAGAATTGAGTGATATAAAGTCAGAATGGTTAGTTATAAAGTCAGAATTGAGTGATATAAAGTCAGAATTGCGAGATATAAAGTCAGAATTGTGAGATATAAAGTCAGAATTGTGAGATATAAAGTCAGAATTGCGTGATATAAAGTCAGAATTGCGTGATATAAAGTCAGAATTGTGAGATATAAAGTCAGAATTGCGTGATATAATGTCAGAATTGAGTGATATAAAGTCAGAATTGCGAGATATAAAGTCAGAATTGAGTGATATAAAGTCAGAAGTGTGAGATATAAAGTCAGAATTGTAAGATATAAAGTCAGAATTGCGTGACATAAAGTCAGAATTGAGTGATATAAAGTCAGAATTGTTAGTTATAAAGTCAGAATTGAGTGATATAAAGTCAGAATTGAGTGATATAAAGTCAGAATTGCGAGATATAAAGTCAGAATTGTGAGATATAAAGTCAGAATTGCGAGATATAAAGTCAGAATTGTGAGATATAAAGTCAGAATTGTGTGATATAAAGTCAGAATTGTGAGATATAAAGTCAGAATTGCGTGATATAAAGTCAGAATTGAGTGATATAAAGTCAGAATTGTGAGATATAAAGTCAGAATTGCGTGATATAAAGTCAGAATTGAGTGATATAAAGTCAGAATTGTGAGATATAAAGTCAGAATTGCGTGATATAAAGTCAGAATTGAGTGATATAAAGTCAGAATGGTTAGTTATAAAGTCAGAATTGAGTGATATAAAGTCAGAATTGCGAGATATAAAGTCAGAATTGTGAGATATAAAGTCAGAATTGTGAGATATAAAGTCAGAATTGCGTGATATAAAGTCAGAATTGCGTGATATAAAGTCAGAATTGTGAGATATAAAGTCAGAATTGCGTGATATAATGTCAGAATTGAGTGATATAAAGTCAGAATTGCGAGATATAAAGTCAGAATTGAGTGATATAAAGTCAGAAGTGTGAGATATAAAGTCAGAATTGTAAGATATAAAGTCAGAATTGCGTGACATAAAGTCAGAATTGAGTGATATAAAGTCAGAATTGTTAGTTATAAAGTCAGAATTGAGTGATATAAAGTCAGAATTGAGTGATATAAAGTCAGAATTGCGAGATATAAAGTCAGAATTGTGAGATATAAAGTCAGAATTGCGAGATATAAAGTCAGAATTGTGAGATATAAAGTCAGAATTGAGTGATATAAAGTCAGAATTGTGAGTTATAAAGTCAGAATTGAGTGATATAAAGTCAGAATTGTGAGTTATAAAGTCAGAATTGAGTGATATAAAGTCAGAATTGTGAGTTATAAAGTCAGAATTGTGAGATATAAAGTCAGAATTGCGAGATATAAAGTCAGAATTGTGAGATATAAAGTTAGAATTGAGTGATATAAAGTCAGAATTGTGAGATATAAAGTCAGAATTGCGTGATATAAAGTCAGAATTGCGAGATATAAAGTCAGAATTGCGAGATATAAAGTCAGAATTGTGAGATATAAAGTTAGAATTGAGTGATATAAAGTCAGAATTGAATGATATAAAGTCAGAATTGCGTGATATAAAGTCAGAATTGAGTGATATAAAGTCAGAATTGTGAGATATAAAGTCAGAATTGCGTGATATAAAGTCAGAATTGCGAGATATAAAGTCAGAATTGCGAGATATAAAGTCAGAATTGTGAGATATAAAGTCAGAATTGTGAGTTATAAAATCAGAATTGTGAGATATAAAGTCAGAATTGAGTGATATAAAGTCAGAATTGCGTGATATAAAGTCAGAATTGAGTGATATAAAGTCAGAATTGTGAGTTATAAAGTCAGAATTGTGAGATATAAAGTCAGAATTGCGTGATATAAAGTCAGAATTGAGTGATATAAAGTCAGAATTGCGTGATATAAAGTCAGAATTGAGTGATATAAAGTCAGAATTGTGAGATATAAAGTCAGAATTGCGTGATATAAAGTCAGAATTGAGTGATATAAAGTCAGAATTGTTAGTTATAAAGTCAGAATTGAGTGATATAAAGTCAGAATTGCGAGATATAAAGTCAGAATTGAGTGATATAAAGTCAGAATTGTGAGTTATAAAGTCAGAATTGAGTGATATAAAGTCAGAATTGAGTGATATAAAGTCAGAATTGTGAGTTATAAAGTCAGAATTGAGTGATATAAAGTCAGAATTGCGAGATATAAAGTCAGAATTGAGTGATATAAAGTCAGAATTGTGAGTTATAAAGTCAGAATTGAGTGATATAAAGTCAGAATTGCGAGATATAAAGTCAGAATTGAGTGATATAAAGTCAGAATTGTGAGATATAAAGTCAGAATTGTGAGATATAAAGTCAGAATTGTGTGATATAAAGTCAGAATTGAGTGATATAAAGTCAGAATTGTGAGATATAAAGTCAGAATTGCGTGATATAAAGTCAGAATTGAGTGATATAAAGTCAGAATTGCGTGATATAAAGTCAGAATTGAGTGATATAAAGTCAGAATTGTGAGATATAAAGTCAGAATTGCGTGATATAAAGTCAGAATTGAGTGATATAAAGTCAGAATTGTTAGTTATAAAGTCAGAATTGAGTGATATAAAGTCAGAATTGCGAGATATAAAGTCAGAATTGAGTGATATAAAGTCAGAATTGTGAGTTATAAAGTCAGAATTGAGTGATATAAAGTCAGAATTGAGTGATATAAAGTCAGAATTGTGAGTTATAAAGTCAGAATTGAGTGATATAAAGTCAGAATTGCGAGATATAAAGTCAGAATTGAGTGATATAAAGTCAGAATTGTGAGTTATAAAGTCAGAATTGAGTGATATAAAGTCAGAATTGCGAGATATAAAGTCAGAATTGAGTGATATAAAGTCAGAATTGTGAGATATAAAGTCAGAATTGTGAGATATAAAGTCAGAATTGTGAGATATAAAGTCAGAATTGTGAGTTATAAAGTCAGAATTGAGTGATATAAAGTCAGAATTGCGAGATATAAAGTCAGAATTGCGTGATATAAAGTCAGAATTGTGAGATATAAAGTCAGAATTGAGTGATATAAAGTCAGAATTGCGAGTTATAAAGTCAGAATTGTTAGTTATAAAGTCAGAATTGCTTGATATAAAGTCAGAATTGTGTGATATAAAGTCAGAATTGCGAGAGAAAAAGTCGCAATTACCCTTTTTTTAATTTTTTTTTTTTTATTTAGTGACGGAAACAAGCTTCTATAAAGAAATGCTTGTTTGGACCTTAATACAATTTTTATTTGTGTTTCTACCTGTTATGAAGGTTGGCCAGATTAATCAGAAACTGATTAGTCATTCATGTTAATAGCTTCATTTTGAAGCTCAGCTTTGTTTGTTTGTCAAGAAACAATCCATCAATCTGAGATGAATGAAAGCAGCTGTACTTTCTTCAGTGTTGTTGTAGAAATGGTTAACTCGTCTTGGCTTCTACTTCTCCCTCATGTGAAGATCACAGCACAACTAGATTGTTAAAACACACTTCAACACCTCGATAGCACAACTTTATCAGTCTTTGGAGTTTAATTGTCATCATTTCAGCACTTCCTAAATGTCTGGAGGGATTTTCTTTTTTTCTTTGCAATGTATTTTTGTCATGTTATAATTAAAAGATCAGAGGTAGATGACTCATATCCTGAGTGCAATATGAAACAAATGTGAAAAGATATGTGTGTGTGTGTACAAACGCCCTAGGCCTTAATATGAACCATATAAGTTGACTGTGGAAACTTGTTGGTTTGTATGAAGAGACGATGCAGTGACAGACTGGAGGAACCGCCGCTGAACTTATATAGATTCATTCTCAATCTAAATCTTCAGAGATCTAAGATAAGGTCTTTAAAGATATCCCTTTAAATAAATGCTGTTCTTTTGAACTTTCTATTCATCAATGAAACTGAAGAAAAAGAAACAACTGTTTTCAACATTGATAATAATGATAAATGTTTCTTATGATTTCTGAAAGATCATGTGACACTGAAGTCTTTGTGTTTTTACTGTATTTTTTGATCCAATAAATTCATACTTGGTGAGCATAAAACATTAAAAAGTCCTACCAATTCCAAATGCAGATGCAAAAAACACTTCAGAGCTTTGGTGGGACAATTTTAAAAGAGTTATGATCCAAATTCCAGTATTTTTCTTACATAAAGCTAATAAGACTTGAAATATATTTGTATGGACTACTTTTATGAGGTGTTTTGTTCTTTTTTGGAGCTTGACAGATGTGGTCACTATGAACTGTCTGATGGAAAAGAACTGCATAAATGTTCTTCTTTGTGTTCCCAAAAATAAAAACAACAGCATGTGGGTTTTTTGAATGACATAATGGAAAGTAAACAATGTCATTTTAATTTTTAGACTATCCCTTTAAGAAATACAATAAGAAAAAATAAATCTTTTTTGGTTCTATGTTAAGGTTTTCATCACACAGATTAAAGAAATCTTTTCCAGGTAACTTACACCTAATCATTTAACCATGGTACAGTGCACATAAAGGTATCTTTAGAGGCATGATAATGAGTCTCCTTAATTAAGTCTTTGTCTTAAATGGCTCATAAACGTCAGTCATTGGTGATTTGTAGAGATGACGGTTCTTAACCCTTTGCCCTTTCCTGTCACCTCCGTGCATTAACAGTTCCTCATCCTTCCGCCCAGAGTCGTCTCTTTGCAGCCCTAGAACTGTGTGTGTGTGTGTGTGTGTTGGTGAAGTGTCCAGATTCTTCAGATGTCTTGGCTGCTGCTGTCTGGAGTGCTTGAAATAACTTGCATGCCTGTCGCTAGACCTCTGCAGCCGTGGAGAGCAGCACGAGCGAGAGTGTCCGATTTCTCATTTAGGCCTGATGACTCAAAATTAGCATATTATTAGAACCCTATTTGTGTACTTTAAGCACTTTTTGTATAAACAAGCTCATGCAAACACCGCAGAATTGTTTACACTTTATTTTAATGATAAGTAACTACACTACTACATGTCAGCGAACTCTCGTTAGAGTATTAGTAGACTGTTAGGTTAGGGTTGGGGTTAGTAGAATAAGTTGAGCTAGTGGCAAAACAGACAGTCTACTAATGCTCTAATACTCTATTTAAGTGGAAGAACTCAATGTGTACAGGCTGAAGGTAAACGATCGCGAATATTGGGGATTGTTAAAGGTGTTCCTCAAGGTTCTGTGTTGGGGCCCCTTTTATCTACATAAATAGTCTTGACTGTGATATTCAGGACGCAAATTTTCACTTTTATGCAGATGACACGGTCATGTATTGTAATGCACCCTCTAAACAGCAAGCTTATGCTGATAAGATTTTTAAGATCCTCTCCAGATCTTACAAGCAAATGTGATTGAGTCAGTAAAAGAGGAAGAATTTTACAAACTTATAATTGATACTTGAGAGACAAAAACAGGTCATGTGATTCCAGTTTAGTTCTTAGATTTATGGACAAACCAATCACGGATCTTTCCTGGAATGAACAGGGTTAGTTTCTTAACTTCAGTCTTGACTAGAGAGACAAGATCCATTCAGATCAATGGATTTGGTTTGAAAACTTAAGATCTCTACTACTTTCTTTAAATGTAAGATGTATAGTAATTTTGTCTGGATGATCTAAGTAACCCATCTTTGTGCTCAAGTTTATTGCACTTCTTAAATGTCTGTGTTATCTGGTTCCTATCCGATGGTAAACCCCCTTCCCCCAAAAACAAGGTTTTGTTCTGCCTACTGTAACCGTGAGGAAGCGCCATATAACGCTTGATGGACTGCAGATTGAGACCGTCACCACAACCACTAATGGCATCACTAAAGCTGCACCACAGGGCCATTTACTGGTAATGCCTGCTGTCCAAAAGTGCCAATCTCATAGTCAGGAACACAGCAAGTTCCTTAACTGGGTTTGTCATTCATATGCATATAAAAGAGAGACCAAAAATCATATTTACACAGTTCTCCACCTTTTACAGTAAGTGGCTGGTGAACCAAAACCATTTTAAATACATAATTTTTCCTTATAGGTTTGATCAGGGGCGATTCCAGGATTTTTTAAATATGGGGCACAGGGGGAGGGCCATGGGAAATCAGCAAATTAAACTGGAAATAAATACTGGCGTAGAAAGCATGGAGTGATTTCCCAAGTGTTGTGCAATGCCCTTGTGTGTACTAATCATATATGCAGAAAAATGTTGTGATTTTATCATGTTAACGAAGCATTCTGGTAAATAAATGAAAAAAATATTTGTGAAAAATAAGTGAAAAACAAACAACAACAGCAACAAACATTTATTGACACTATGGCTGGGCATTGACAAATTTCACAATTGGATTCGATTTTGATTCGGAAGCTTGCGATTTCCATTTGATTACCTTCAATATTAATTAATTTGGGGCTTATCAGGTAACGTACAGTACGTACAGTTTTCTCAACTAATGCTGTAAACTATACAGGGAACCACAGTTGGTACATCATTATAATATTAATGGTTACAATTAATTGACTTGTAAGCTACTTTCATATAAATTGCACATAAGGAAGATTTTATAATAACGTTATAATACATTTTTAATGACATAATTAGGTTTCTACTCGTTTTTAGGCCTAAACATTTAAATGGTGGCTGTCATAAAACAGATTTATACATTTAATATTGAAGGAAAAAAAATGTATGTTAAGTACAAATACAATGAATATGAATAGCCTACCTATCATGCAAAATGCTCCTCTCTAAGTTCATTTTTGTAGCTGACTAACAAGTTTTTGGACATTGAACAGCTTTTCTGAGGTAAATGTGACATTCTGATTTATTGACGGCTTTCCACGGTTGAAACGCTGATTGATCGACACGTGACATGATACTGATTTCAGTAAGTTTTACTGTGTCTTTCAACATATCTTCAGATGTTCGTTCATGTTTATTTCGTGTTGTAGCCTAACTAGTAAAGCGGAAGAGACGACCGGTTCACTTGCTCTCTGCTTTGAACTGAATCGCTACAGCAATCTGTCACACCAAGAACATCGCAACACCTCGAGAGACGTCTATGGTCTCACTCCAGTCAATGGGAAAGTACTTGTAGCCCATTTTCGATTCTTGTGATGTTCATTGTGCTCGCAGTATTGCACTGCTGCTGAATAACACTGATGAGTCATCTCTATTCAATAGTGTGTTGAAGTTACTAGCTATACAGTAGCTTGATCCGTCACATGAAAGTAATCAGACTAAATAATAACATAAAGTGCGATATTTGTAATTGAGTGTGTGTACCTACTATAAACAGTGCCATGTCAGGGTGTCTCTCTGTTTGAAAACACGGGGAACTGCGATTCTGCTACGCAAATCGAGCAGATTGACCGTGCTCTGGTCGCATGAGTGATTGACAGCGCCCTGATCCAATGGCGATGGGCATTGTCAGGTTGACAGTAAATCTAGCCCTATGATGTATGCCACCCTGTGCCACCCCTCTAGACACGCCCCTGGGTTTGATCCCAAGCTAATGGTGCTATCAAGACCTTGAAGGCATTAAGACTTTTTGGGCCAGTAAGCAACCACATGGCAAGTGAGTTCTGCAAGGGAAAAGCCATTCTGAACTTATTGAAGTCATGCATACAAGGTGCAATATGTAAGAATTTTGCAGTAAAATATCCCAAAACCACTAGTCCAGTGTTATATATTTTGTTTACTTGAGTACTTACAATAACCCTAATGTTTCCAACTTTTTGTAAATCTTGAGAAAATTGCAATTTTAACCTGCCCTGCATCCAAATGTCCATACTATCCATCCTAAATAGCATGTGAGATTTAAATAAGTGTGTCCCAAAGCATAGTATGTTGAAAAGAGTATGCCAAAGATGGTCTACTATTTACGGTGGATTTTCGAAGTGTGCATCTGTGCACACTTTAACGGCTAATATCACCCACAACCCATTGCACTTTGGAGGAGGATTCAGTTCAGAACTTGTCTACTCTTCTGCCACACACTTCTTTTCTTCACAAAAAGAGTACATAGTTTTAGTAGGCGCATTGGGACGCAGCATAAATCTTCCAGGTAAGTGTGTTGGGGCATGTTGGAGCGGGATTGAACACCCCTGCCGTAGAAGAACCACGTTTGGTTCCTCAAAGAACCTTTTAGTGAAGAGTTTGTAAAATAAGTGCGAAGAACATTTAGTAAAGAACCTGGTGTGGAATGGAATGTGAAAGGTTCTTCATGAAACCATCAATGCCAATAAAGAACTTTTATTTTTAAGAAAGGATCAGGACTAACTATAGTACTTGTGCTTGCTTGGCTTTCGTATGTGTCATTACAAGTGGATTACTGCACAAAACATGTTAAGAACACCTACACAGACAGACATTATCCTACAATTGCTCAGTTCTCTATAATTTAAGTGTTCAGGTATTTGGCACACCTTAAGTCAAATTGCCCCAAACACTGCTTAAAGTGTTTTCTTAATGATTATAATGAATATTTATTCTCAGAAACGTTGCCAGGGAGATGATACTGTACGTGACATAATGTTTTTCTAAGAATTCTTGCCCTCGTAGTGACGTGGGGAGTGAATGTTTATTCTCCGTGTGAATAGTTTTTCTTTTCGTCTCCTCTCCGAGCAAAGCAAACTCTGCATTTTGGTAGGATTGTTTTGAAATCAAAAGCTGACCAAACAATTGTCTGACATAAATCATAACTTGCTGTCAACAGACAGAAGGGCAGCATACAGCAGGCTGGTCACGTGACTCCCCGTGGAGGTAGAACAACACCGGAGTGTCGACGGCCTCGCTGAAATAACTCAACATTAGCATAACAGCAGGACGGAGCTGTAATGAGTGTTTAGCATCCATTAGGTGGCTGTTCTCATGCTCAAGTCCATTCACTGACCTAAAGAAATGGCCAATCTTTCTCAAGAAGTGTTTGTTTTTCTCGACTGTACTGCTCTGTCATGAGGAGCTTTCCAAATCGCATACTTATTACTAATTACTAAAAGTATATACACTGCAAAAAATTATTGATTTATCACAACATTGTTTTTTTTATTTATATCATTAAACCATTCTTATGTAAATAGTCACATTCTATAAGATTCACACAGAAATTCGTTCTCCTCGTGTAAGTCACAATAGTCCTCATTTAAATAATTCATAGGCAGAATAAAGGGGCGGGGCCTGGTTGAGTTAGTTAGTAGTGTGTTGAAACTGGTGGTTATGGTAAGGGGCGGGACATTTCCCAAACACCAATCGCAACACACTGCTCCAGCCGACCAATCAGAGCATGTTGTGCTTTTCAGAAGGAGGGGCTTCACAGAGAAACAGAGCGTTACTGACAGACTGGGAAGAGAGGAGCTGCAACAATAAAAGGAAAATAATGAACATTCAAGCAGGAAAACCTGCTCTAGTAGTGTAAGATATTCCAAATGAAAGTAAACAATGCAAAATAATCTAATTTATTCCCAGTTTTATGACAGGATGCTGTTAACATGCAACACGATGTGGTGATTTCTGCCTAGTATTTTATTCTGAACTGTTCATGCAAACACTACCTTTTCTCTGTTGGTTCGATCCTAACATCTTCAGCTGGACGAGTGTTGCTCGGAGGAAAGTGAAGAGCAACCTTTTTCAGTTCTGTCTCTTTCTCTGTCCTATTGTATTTGCTAAATGTGGCAGGCCTGTAAGACAGCCATAAAAACAATGTAAATCTGGCTCGGACAGGCGATGGGGAAGCGTGTGAAAGACTGTATAGTACATCTTTTATTTCACACCCCTAAACCTGTGGCCTGTCCCCTCCTTTTCCCGCTTCCCTCTCATTGCCTTCCAAACTGTCACCTTTTATGGGAGTGTGTGATGGCTTCACTGTGTATGAGTGAGAGAGAGAGAGAATCTGGGCTAAAAGGGAAAGAAAAGCCGTGATCGAAGGCCCCATTCACAGAGGAACCTCTCTCTTTCTTTAACAGCCTTATTAGCTGGCTCGTTCGGAGTGAATGGGAACGTTTCTTTTATGAGGAAGGGGGAAAAAACAGGAGGCTCGGGCAGCCTGGTGTAGAGCGGAGAGGGAAAGGCATATTCGCCACAGTTCCCTCCTCCTCCTCTTCCCCTAATCCCGCTCTCCTTTAGTTTTCTCCTTCGGATCGGTGAAAAGGGCCTGTCCAATGGAGAAGACAGTTTGGAAGGGGAGTGTGGAGTGCGGCAGGGGGCCTCTCGGTCTATGACATTTAGGGGTCATTGATTAGGGAGCCTCCCTGGGACACTGAGGGCTCCATGGGGGAGCTGCATGAGGGAGTCTATCAGCAGTGCTGGGAAAATAACGGGCTCTGTATGCAACAGTATGGATGATATGTAGTGCAGCTTACACAGAGATTATTTCCAAATCATTTTGTATGAAAGGCCGTTTATGCTGCATGTCTGTCAAGCTCGGAAAAAAAAAGGAAATAATAATAAAGTAATAAAAATATGATCTGGTTTTGTTTGCGTGAGATTAGAAAATAGCTTTTATTGCTCCTCTGAAGCTCTGAAATCTGTCATTTGTGGAAAAAGGCGAGGAAATAATTGTTTGTCTTTTGTGGATGAGGTGTGAAACGAACTGCCTTTTTGAGAGTTTTAATAGCAGAAACTATTGAAAAATGAATCAGAAACAGTATAGATTAATATTATGCTTCTTCAAACAAAAAGAAGAAAAGGAATGACTGCTTTATTATTATTATTATTATTTAAAGTTGTTTTAAAAAATTGGTGTTTAGAGGCTTTTAGACTTTCTTCAGAAAATGTAAGAATATTCACTAATTTGAATAATATATATATATATATATTTATATATATACATTTTAATGTTTTTTAAGTCTCTTAAGATTGCATTTATTTGATCAGAAATACAGTAAAAACAGAAAAATTGTGAAATATTATTACAATTTCAAATATTTGTTTTCTATGTGAATATATAGTAAAGTGTAATTTTCAGCATCATTACTCCAGTCTTCAGTGTCACATGATCCTTCACAAATCATTCTGATATGCTGTAATATTTTTTTTAATATTTGAATATTTTTAAATAAATTTAACATTTAATATTTTAACGCAGCCTTGGTGAGCACAAAATACTTTTATAAACATTAAATTTAATTATTCCAAACTTTTGACCATTATCACGCACTCAAATTTAAAAACCTGTTACATTACACTCTAAAACAATGCTGGGTTAAAAACAACCCAAGTTGGGTTGAAAATGGACAAACCCAGCGATTGGGTTGTTTTAACTCAGCTGGTTGGGTTAAGTGTTTGCTCAACCTGCTGGTCAGTTTTATCTAACTCAACTATTGTTTAAAAATCACTACATGTCAGGCTTAAAATGAACCCAAAATCAGACACATAATTACTAGAGGAAACAATAATAATCAAAAGGTGAACATTTATTAACTATATGTAAAAAATATAGTTTTGGGTTCATTTTAAGCAAGCAATACAGTAATTTTTAAACAATAGTTGAGTTAAATAAAACTTCACAATTGCTTTCTTAGTGTACCCTGTTGTTTTTAAAAGGCAAAGCATGCCTCAACAAATCGTGTGAAATAAATCTTGTCACGATGCAATTTATTAACACTTACAGAATGTTTTAAAATCTAACATTCATGAAATGGAAAGTGTCATGAGTGATCCAAGTATGTATGCAATTGAAATGGCCCTGGGGTCTCTGAGACCCCATAAGGCTTAATAATCCGACAGATCAGCCACTAGGTGGCGCCGCTGCAGTGAATGAATGTCATTCTGCAGCGCTGGAGCTCAGAGGAGGAGGGAGACCCCAGTTCCGGACAAACTTTACAGGATTGCGCAGAACTGGTCGAGCTGCTCGTAGGGAGCCCGAGCTCTGCGGTCTGTGATTGGAGGAGAAAGACCGAGTCCAAAAACTATCAGCCAGGAAACGTCTCGAGTTTCAGGGGGGAGTGACATTTCTTCAGGGGGTTGGAAAGAGAGAGAGAGAGAGAGAAAAAAAAAATCTCTGTAAACCTGACAAAGCGTCTGAGATCAGCCAGTATCCTCAGAGACTGCGCTCATGTCACTGGATGTGTATTTTGGGATGGATGTTTTATTCTGTGTTTGTTGCGCTGTCGCATCTCGTGTAGCTGAAGGCTGCAGCGCGTTTGCACGAGCCGTCTGGTGAAGCAACAACAACTTGGTTTACGGACGAAAAAAAGTTGCTGGGACGCGTAATTTTTTTTCCTCTGGAAGGATTTACACAAACACGCACGGATACTATCAGTGGGTCGCGGTTGGCATGCGATCCTGTCGCTGGTGCGCTGCTGGGATTTGGGAATAGGGAATAGTTTTGGTCGCATTCCTGTCTGGATTCGGCCCATGAGCTCCCTGTTTATATGCGGATCCTGAACTTCACTATCTGCTCCTTCTCTGTAAGTTACTTTTAGATTTAAAGCCTTGTCTTTCATGGAAAGAAAACTTTTTACCCTCGATTAGTTATTGTGACATTACGCGTTTCGACTTCAAAACGCGCAAAAACGATTAAATATGCTAATTATATATGATATTAAATGCTGTATCTTCAGTTATGTGGACTCCACTGAAAATGCCATATCTTCATATGTCATAACTATTTTTTTATGATCTTGTCAGACTTTTTTTTCACTCTAAATGTTTTTGCTTTTTAAAGATAAAAGTAACTTGCAAGATGTACAATTATGAGTCTATGCTTAGGATGAAACACCAGGCCATTTAAAAATGTAACTAAGTTAAACATGCAAGCAAACGCTAATGCAATATGTGATATAAAATCAGAAAAAGTAAACGTTCATAAGTTGCGAAATATTGCATATGGTCAAACGTATTAAATCCACCACTTAGGCTTGTAGTTCCTCCTAATTAAGTGTCATGATGTCAAAATGAGGATTATAATACATTCATAACATACTGCAGTCATTTGTAATTTGAACGTGCACATTTGGAACACTTCAAGATTCGATTCGAATTCCATTTTTTTAGGAACAGAAACGTTTACCTGTTGTTTTTATTTCTTTTTAAAGTGTCGTTTAATCATTGTAATGGCAATTAAAGCATCATCAGGTGTCATGCCTCGAAATCTGTGGAGACAATAAGATTTCTAAAAATGCAAAATATTGACATATGTTTGCTTTAGAAAGTTTAATTTTTGCCATGATAAAGAATTTCCTTACAATAGCCTATTAGTGCTAAACTCTTTGAGGCAAATCTCTAAATGCTGAAATTATCTAGAATGTTGTAAAAAAAAAAATCTAGCATAACTGTAATCATAATATGAATACTAATTAGAGTTGATCTAATGATCAAATCTGTCTATTCTCATTAAAGTGATCTAGTTAATCTCCCGTAATAAAATCATGATAAACTCATTAGGGTTGCGTTTTGTAATGGGCCTCAATAAAAAACCATTCAAATGTAATCAGAGGACACAGCACAGCTAATTCCGGTGTTTTTCTTATCATTGGCCTTAAGTCCTTTCTGATTTGAATGCGAATAGGAGTCTGATTAACGTGTGCACTCGTTAAATGTCGCGGACAGCGATTTATTTTCGAGAAAAGTTCTCTAAAGGTGACGTCATGTATTGCATCGGGAAATATTTTCCAAAATCATGCTCGTGCAGCAAACCCGAGCATTGTGCCTATCCAGCATAAGCAAAAACGCGCCTCGCGCTCTCTAAAAGTGCATTAATTTTCAAACCTGTTATATTCATCACATGGCGCATGATTAGAAATGAGGAGCTCGTGTTACAGCATCAAATCCTGCATTGCTCACCTCTCACAACTCGAGCATAACACTGCAGAAGAATCCGTCAATCATCTCACAAGCCTTAAAGCTTTTTATAAATGCACGCGCACGATCACAGAGCAGATCAATACCGCATTTACGCGCCAGATCTGCAGAGAGTCACGTGTGCGTTCACTGACTGACTGACTGATTCCCGCGGTTTTAATTCCAGTTTCAGTGGTCGTGTTTTGAATGTTTGAAATCACCTTTTCGCTTGTGCAAATGAGTTCTATGAGTTTATTTAACTCAGCTATTGTTTACTGCATTGCTTGCTTAAAATGAACCCAAAATATGTTGGAAATGAACATTTATTAACCTCTTAGCATTCCTGTAAAATGTGCCTAAAATGCCTAAAAAGGCGTACCAAAAGTAAAAACTATTGTGTGCAGGGCGGTACAGTGGAACACTAACAGGTTAATACGTTTAATGAATAATAAATAAACAATAAACATTTATTAAATTGCTTAATAATAAATATATTTACCTGATGATGATTATTGTTGCCTCTAGTAATTATGTGTCTGATTCTTAATTCCAACATATTTTGGGTTCACAAACAGTCATTTTTAAACAATAGTCGAGTTAAATAAAACTACCCAGCAGGTTGGGTCAAACACTTAACCCAACCTGCTGGGTTAAAACAACCCAATTGGTGGGTTCTTCTATTCTCAACCCAACTTGGGTTGTTTTTAACCCAGCATTTTTAGAGTGTATACGCCAGATAAAATAAATCACTGTTTACTTTATTAGGCTGTCTATTCTTTATGAAGTTGCAGTAGCTCTTGAGGCAGTGGCTGATGAAGGTGTTTGTCGGGTGTAGTATGTAGGTGTCAGACTGTAGGTAGGTCTAACGCATCAGAGCTTTGGTATGTCTGTGGCAAGGCTTGTTTAACAGCATTTTGACACGTGGGCCTTTAGTTCCTACAGTATCTGTCTTCTCCATAACCACTGTCTGTAAGTTACAGAAGTGCTTCGGCATCAACTGAATAGATATGTAGGGTCTATGCTGTGGATTTTTCTAATAGTTTCTTCTCTCTTTCTCTTTGGACCCTGGACCATTACTGTCCTCTCTACTGCCCTCCTCAGCCCAGGTGATTGGTGAGAATTCCAGTGAGTGACGACCGTGCAGCCTGCAGTTCATGGTTGGGTGGAGCCCCTCAGATGGGATCCATGTCCAGGGGGAGGCCGAGGAGGGGGGGACGGGATGCTGACGGGATGTCCGCCCGGGGGTGGCTTCTGGGTGCGCTCCTGCTTTTGACCCTGGCAACGGCGTCTGTGGCGAGACCATCGTTGAGGATTGCTGAAGAGGTGGAGTCCACGATTGAACCTGAAGGTAAGGAATATGAGTGATGGATGATCATTCCATGCAGGAAATCTCAATACTTCATTGGTGACAAGAAAACAGTTGCTTCTTTACTCTTTACAATCACCTTCTCCTACAGCTGCACCTATGTGTGAAAATATGTTGTTTTTATTGGGGGAAGTCTCGGGAAAATAAGGCATTTGGGTGAAAACAAAACATTGCAGAGCAGAATTTCTTGTGGTAATAGGTAGGATTCCTCATTGCTTTATAGGTCATTAGTTAGTGCAGATTTATTGGATTTAACTTTTTATAAATGGTTGTGTTCAGCCCTTCAAGACAGCCAGGAAAGTTCTGAGGAGGTGCTAGTTTGCAATGAAGTGTGGTTTGGAGGTTTTATGAGTTGCTGTATGCAAACCCTCTTTTGCATGGAGCACGTCTTTGAAACTCTGATAATTATGTGAAGAAAGTGGTTTAAGCATATATCTGGCGTCTTTGAACTGAGGTTTCATAATGCATGGAATTATTTTTCTTATGGTATATTCACAACAGCTCGTTCCAAAGAGTCGCTTTTGGGATTTTTGTGGTTCCAATCGTAACGTCTCTTTTCCTTTCTCCCCCCATATCTTCTCTTTCTCCATCTGTCTGAGTTTAATGTTGTTCAGAGTTGAGGACCACACACATACCTGCTAGCTAGCTTGGCATGCAGACGCAAACCAACCCATATTAGTTTGTTTGGGAAGAAAATAAACCATGCTTGCTTTTAGATTTGAGCTAAAATGAAACAAGAGATTTGCTCTTTTTGGAGGTTTCCTGACTTCCCTTTAACGGGATGTGGTTTGTCATCGTCTTTATTCCCAACTCAGAGGAAAAACAGTGATTTTATTTGATTCTTTGGCACTTTCTGGTGCATTGGCGTACCTTGGCCCACATTGTACCATCCAGTAGTAGTTGTGATTATTGATGTGATTTTGCTGTTAATGCTAAGTGGCCTGTTATGTTGTGTTGGATAAGTCTGCTTTTGTTCTTCTAGCTTTAATCATTATGTTAATTAAAGAGTTGTCAAACACAATCACCCGAAGCAACCACCCCACCCCCCACCAAACAACACTGTCCAGATACCCTTTGACCTCAGGGTTAAAAGAGGTCCGTACATGCCCACAATAGGGTTAAAGGGAAAGTTCACCCTTAAATAAAACCCTGTCTTTATTTACTCACCCTCATCTCGTTCCAAACACGCATGACTTTCTTTCCACTTGGAATACAAAGCAAGATATTTTTAAGAATCTTTGCTCTTTCCCATTGACTAGAAGCATATTGTTATTGATGGCTTTTGTGGCCATTATTGGACCTAAAAGAACAAAAAAGCACCAAAAAGTAGTTCATACAACTGTATTTTAAGTCTTTTTGATATGGATTTGTGTGAGAAACACTAGTCAAAATCTTGATAATAATATCATGATGTTAATGTTTATATTATCCACAGAAGAAAGTGGAATGGTACAAGGGTGAGTTAATGAAAGAATCTGCTTTTTGGATGAACTGTTCCTTCAAGAGTAAATCCTCGTCTTAAATACAAAAGAAGTTCTGTTGCATTGCATTGTTCTGCCATATATCTTTTGTCCAAAGTCAGATGCTTAACTTTTCATCTAACGCTAAGTGCTCTATGTTGTGGAACTTTGTAAGACGATTTGCACTTATCATATGATGGAAGATTACGGGAGGTCATGTGATAGAGGATTAAGTGGCTCAAGTGGAGTCATGTGATGCGGAGAGGTTTTGGTGAAAGGTGGAGAGCTCTAGTAGCCACACCAGTTTCTTGTCTTACAGACGCAACTCAAGTAGTTGAGTGCTTACGGGGGGTTGTGCTAAACATGTTTACTCTTTGTACAAAAGAACAGTATATGTATCAATTCGACAAAAAAACCTGCCATTAAACGCCCACCCCTGGAGGGAAACTACAACAGCCCCCACTTGATGGATGCAAAGCCCACCAAGGGCTCGGTTGTGTTTCTGGGAGTGGTAATTGTTTAAGATAGCATATCAGTTTTTAGAATTCCTGCAGAGTTTCACATGAGCTAGTTTTTCTGTTAAGGGAGAGTTATATGATAGAAATATTACATTACCTTCCTGAATCAGCAATGTTACTAACTGAGTACATGCGTCGCTTCTCTTTAGACGTGATAAAGGCTGGGAGAGTGGTTAAAATCTTCTGAGTGGTTGGAAAACAACACATTGTGAAAGTGTGGGAAAGCAAACTTGGATCAAATGTAATCTGACAGGGCTTAGAGCACAATAGAGTTGAAGATCTTCGCCCTTTATTCTGTCATTCCCTGCCGCCCCATAAGGTTTGTGGTTGGAACCAGAGGTTCTGGCCAGGCTGACCCAATGGTGGAAAATGTAGACTCGTACATGCTTGGTTCGGATCATTGTTGTTTAGATTGTGTGATTTATTTATTGTCATTGGAGTGGTTCTGCTGGTGTTTAGTGTGAGTGTGTGCCCTGTTGGTTTGGACAGAATTAGACACAGTCAGACTGGGCTTTGATGATGTTTCAAACATTGGCTGGAGATCCAAGCGAATCTTTCCGGCCATCACTCTTTTTCCGGAATCAGAATCGTCCCCAATTCCTTGTTCTCTGAGATTTTAGCCTGAGGGTTCTTCTCTTGCAACCCAGACGTTCCTGTTCACAGCGGGAACACTCAAACCCGTACTGTCAGAACTATAAGAGATGCTTAGCCTGTTGCTTAGTCTGGGTAAGCGTGCCTTAAAGTGTCCACCTGCATACAGTAGGGGGTTTCCTGGGCGAATCATTCTCTGTTTATACTAAACGTTCCTAAATCATGATAATAAGTCCCTGTAATAAAAGTGTCAGCTCACACCCTTTGTTTATTGTGTTTTCTCGGGCGACTAAAGCCTCACTCTCCCACTAAACAAACTAAAAGTGTTTTTTTTTGTTTTTTTTATGTGGCAATTGGCTGTTGTCAACCCTTGCAGTGTTTTTTGTTGTATATATGTAATTTATTTAGTTTATTTTTGTCCATTTTTCCCCCATGCAAATCTTTCTCCGACTTTAGCCATTACTATGTGGTACATTCTGAGTGGTTGTTAACACATTTTTAGGTGGTTGCTAGAGTGTTTTGGGTGCTATGTGCACTGTAAAAAACAAAACGCTGACTAAACTTAAAAGCATTTTTGAGTTTTCTCAACTTCACTAATTGTAGTTGTGCCAACCTATTTTTTTTAAAAAGTTCTCCCAAATTAAATTGTTAGCAAGTACTAGGTTAATTATTGATTAATTATTGAAAGATTGCGATCTTGATTCAAACACCCAGGCAATCTTATTCCTAATTGACAATGATTCGCCTGTGTCTATTAGTCAAGTCAAGTCAAGTCACCTTTATTTATATAGCACTTTTTACAATGTAGATTGTGTCAAAGCAGCTTTACAGTGATAACTGGTACATTATTTTGGCTGCACAGCAGCTCTTAAAGAATAGTGTCAATGCAGGCAGATCAAAGCACTGTTGAATATCAAATATCAAGTGTCCCCGACTAAGCAAGCCAAAGACGACAGCGGCAAGGAACCCAAACTCCAACAGGTGACATCAGGTGGCAAACAGGTGTTAAAAAGGAGAAAAAAACCTTGGGAGAAACCAGGCTTAGTCGGGGGGCCAGTTCTCCTCTGGCAAATATGTGATCATATTAAACAAATATGATCACACGGGAACATTCAAACCTGCGTTGGTGCTGCTGCTGAGCCAGAGAGAGCCGTTGTCATGTGTACAGCTTCACAAACGGCTTCTTTTGAGCATCACACTATGGTTGTGTATGTTACAAATATTCAAATGATCACAAAAGTACGTGGGATAAAAGTTTATATTTCATGTATAAACACTGATGTCTACGGTAGTGATCAAAATAGAGCAAATTACCTTTTGTAAGAAACTTGACACTTTAAATAAAGATTTTATCAATTACATTGTTACACCAGTAGGTGGTGACTGTTAAAAAAAATGTATTTGTCATTGAATCATTCATTCAAGATATTTGTTCAAAAACGCTGATTTATCCAGTAATGAAACAAGTGAAGTATTTATGAGTGAGTCATTGAATCATTCATTCAAACCAAATGTTTAATGTTTAAATTATGACTGCAGCAATTAATATTTTGTCAGAACCTTTGTCAGAAATGACGTAAATTACGTCATTTTGTTTCGTTTGTCTGTTCAGAATCATGAACTCTATTTGAAACAAACAAACAAAAAAAAATTATTCTCAATTTATCCAAAATCGTGCAGCTCTAGCAAGTACATTAAGACCTGGAGAACCATGAACGTGTTTCACTGGAATCCACTAAAAACAATGTCTTAATATAGAACTGGCCCCATAGAACTTTTCACTTACATCCCTTAGACACTAACTAGCATGAGAAGCTGCATAATTTATAGCATAGAAATAGTATAGAACAGCTTATATAATAAAGTTTAAAGTTAGCAGTTAAATCCACCACCAAATTCCAGTGTTTACATGTGACTCCAGAGGTTTTGGAGGGAAAGTTGGCCAATGAGATTTGCCCGGATGCTTGTGTGTCGGTGTGTTGCCGTGGGCGCCTCTGAGAGGCCTGTGCCTTTGGCTGGGCATGCCATTGTCATGACAATAAAGCTTGCAGAAATTACAATTTGAAAGGCGATTGTGATTAGGAAAGAAAAGGAGCGGCTACGGAAGAGTGTTGGGATTTAACTGGAGTAGAAACGGGAAGGGGTGAGAAAATAAGGAAGGAGGGGAACGTGAAACGAGTAGAGTTAACTTGTGTGGGGCGGGTGGGTTTTCTTCTGAACCCCTGTGATCTAATTAACAGAAAAGCTTCACTATTACTGTTTAAACAATTCCCATAATAACTACTAAACGCGTCCCACGCCTTTTGTCCTGTAGAGATGAAATGCGTGTTTATTGAGGACAGGTGTGTTAAGACTTTGTGCATATCTAGGGACCAGAATGTCATCAAGACTTGAGGGTGACTTTGGCCTTTAAGCAACCACCTAAAACACCATATACTTTGTGTGATTTTAAAGGGATAGTTCACCCACTGATAGTTCCGCTGTAACTCGATTCTGATCTGTTGTCAGAGCCATTTTATCATTGTCTCGTCTCAGACGCATCTCATCCGACTGACCCCGAGCACTCAGTGAAGCGCGCAGCGGTCTCGATTCCAAGTTGCCAAGCAGCCGGAGACAGAAGGATGATAGTGTGAGAATTGGACAGACTGGTTCCTGTCACAGTTTGGTCGAGAGCCTAATTATCTGTTCTAGCAGAGGCGCAAATGAGACTTGGTGGAGCGGACGGGATGTGCGAGACAGTCCGTATCCGTCACTCCTGACAGTACGTTTGATAATAACCGCCACTCACGGCACTGTGTTCCCAGGAAAAACACAGGAGAACAGATACAGTCACACCTCGAGAAATTGAGTTTTACCTCAGTCGACTAAAGACTATGTTTATTGTGGCAGAGAAGGATGTTTCTCTGACCTTTCCCAAGAAGAAAAATCTGGAATTTGCAGGATGTCAACAGGCTGTGGATTTGTGGAGGGGTCTGTGTCTTGTGGACGGCAGGGGGTCGGTTGGCAGGGTGAGAGGTGAAAGGTCAAAGAGCACATCAGAGGTAGTGTTGATGGTAAAGAACAGATGTACTGGACCTGAAGAATAAAGGGAATGAAAGCATGTCAAATGTTTAAAGACGTTGAGGTTGCATCAAGTTCTCGACTTGCCAGAACGGACAAAATTTATTGCAGTGCTGTGAGAAAAGTTAGCTTAACCTTTGAATCACCAAGTGTCCATAAATTTGATCATTTAATCAACTAAAACTGGTTGAAATTGGCTGGTATGTTGCTGATAAAGCATGGTGCTAGCAATGCCAATGCCAAAAGTTATTTTCCCAAAGTTTAATTCCCAGGGAATTGTAAATAGAAGTAAATAAATAGAAGTGGTAACACTTTACAATAAAGTCCTATTGGGTAACATTAGATGCATTAACTAACATTAACTAACAATGAGAAATACATTTGTTACAGTATTTATCAATTATTTTTTTAACGTTAGGCCTTAGTTCATAAAACTTTTCATTGCTCGTTCATGTTAGCTCAGGTCCATTATATAATATTAACTGTAGTAAATGTCGAAATTTACATTAATCAACATTAATAAAATGTAGTTTTTATTGTTATAGTTCATGTTAACTAATGTTAAGTAATGGAACTTTATTGTAAAGCGTTACCATAAAAGTGTCTGCCAAATTCATACATGTACAAAAAGTAATAATTTGGATGTGTTGGAGAGCTCTCTTGTCTTATTTCTGCATTTTTGCATGGCTTTTTCCACTTTCAGCATGCACAGCTTAATCTTTTGCACTGCTTAATCGGTTCAGTACCCATTAGCATCTTATCTACTCTCTATTTATATACTAAAAGTTTAGTGAGACTTGAATGTCCACTGGTCATCCTCCAGAGTTTCCTAAGAGTATATGTAAAAAAACTGATCCACATGTGTTGGCTTTCTAACAGGACTTGAGTGAGAGCAGGCCTTGTTTTTTTCAGGTTGTCTTTAATCGTACAATAGAGGGAAATACGCAACCAATTACAGTTAAATAACAGTTGGACAAACAGAGGCCTCCGGAAGAGCAAGGCAATGAATACCCGTCCCATCAATCAACGGCAGAGTTCGTTCTAAGGCTGCACAGTCGCGAAAGGCATAAAGGAAAAGGTAATTGTTTCCGGAGTAGGAACAATACAGGAACTAAACTTGCGTAGGGCAATGTGCCTGGGGAGAGAGTTTAGACCTTCAAGCACACTCCAACCCCCTTGAGGACTGAGCGCAAGTCATATGACTTTCCCTTCCTGCGGTGTGTAGTTCACACTCACAATAGGACAAGAATGTGCAGGAAGATAGGTGTGTTACTACTGGAAGGGTTGGGAGTGTCTCTGCACTTCAGATTATTTCTGATTCTTGACAAGTCCGACCATGTTTTTCCGTACCTCTCGCTTTCAATGTTTATGTCTTTTTGTACACGTATAAAGCTGTTTAGTCTGTCTTAATTCGTAGTTTCCGCTCAGATGCACTGGGTTATTGTTAGTACTGCAGAAACATGAGATCTCCTTCATACAGAGTCAGAAGCTTGGATCATGGTCTACTGGCCAAATTATTGGACAATTAGTCTTGGGGATTCGCTGAGTGTGTTTGTCAGTGAGAGATTGTGGTTCTGTGGTCTGGGTTTAATCATCCGGCTATGTTAATTGCCCAAGAAATGTAATATCTGTGCTCGGATTGTTTCATGTAGATTGCACAGTTCTCCTCTGTACTAGAAAGTGTTGATGGCTTTAGTTTAAGGAAGAAAGTTTTGACCTCATTTGAGTGTGTAACAACATCAAGGCACTGTTATGATTGCTATGCAGTGCAGTGTTAATCGTTGTTTATCATTCTACCCAAAAGATCAAGTGAATTAAACGGATAAAATGTCTTTCCTGAATTCCTCTCACTCTCTCTACTGCTCATTCTGACTTTCTGATTGAGTGTTTGATTTCTGTCCGCCTTGGCTTTGCTCTCAGTGGAATCTCAGGTGAATTGAAATGGATATAGATGGTATGTTTTGCTTGAACTAGCAAGTGGTCAACCAATATGGGTTTTATAATTTACCGAACACACACACAGACACACACACACACACACACACACTGGTTTCCATGTTTTATGGGGACTTTCCATAGATGTAATGATTTTTATACTATACAAACTGTGTATTCTGTCCCATAAAGCCCTGGGTATACTTCGGTTTTTTTTACACGTACGCTAGTGTACGCGCACAGTTGAACGCACAGCCTTGGAAAGTACTTCATTTAAGAGAGAGAGAGAGAGAGAGAGCAATTAAAAATAATATAATAAACCAGCAATAATGGCTTAATTCTAATCTGTGAGGTCGGGGTTGAAATGACAGGGAAAGGAAAACCGAAGGCTCTGTTTATGAAATGAACAAATATTGAGTCCTATTTCTCAACTAGCACCTCTTTCATGTCAACGCACTGCTAATGCCACACTCTTTCCCTTTGGTACAGCTGCATGCTTCCAGAAACGCTCTGTATACACAATTCACAGCTAATATGGACACTCTGAGGTGTCTTTATTTGAGATAGGCTTTTGGGTGAGCTGTCATTTAATTAATAATCTGAAGCCTCTTCTTCGCACTCACACTAGTCACTCTAGGGATGTTGTTTTGGTGCAGTGTTTTTCATCTTACACTCTTGGTCTTTGTCTTTTTCTCTGCACCCTATCATCCCTTTCCTCCTGCCCACCTCTCTTTTCCTCTTCGCTCTGCAGAGCCTCCAACCAAAAACCAAAACTCTAAGCCCACTCTGTGCTCGGTGCACCCGGGTGAACTGCTCAAGCTCAACTGCCCGCTGCCCGAGGCGGCCGCCATCATCTGGACCAAAGACGGCTCCTCACTGGGCCCTGACAACCGCACGTTCATAGATCAGGAGTGGCTACAGATCCGCGACGCCACCCCTAAGGACTCGGGCCTGTATGCGTGCAGTGCCGCGGGCTCACAGGCCGGCGACATGCTTTGCTTCATCGTAAACGTTACAGGTGAGGCGCTTGTCTACCACAGGTGGCGCCATCTGCAGAATAAGACTTTCATATTCGCAGATGAGCTTTCGGACCCCGTCTCTGCCTGAAATTGAATGGCGATATAATTCTGTTTGTCTTGTTTTCATTGCATTTTTACAGTTCGTCGCTCACTTTACAATGCAGTGAGGTGGAAGATGTAGTCTTTAAGATCACTTTGCACAATTTGTTTGTATTGTTTTTACCACATTCGTTGGCTCTGTAAATTGAGTATTAAGATTGTATTAGTTGAAGTGCTTATTGTTTGCTTATGTTTTACTCCTTTTGTTTTTGTGTTTTACGGACATTTTGTCTGTTTTAACATGTGACGTTAAAATAGTTTTTTGAATGTTATGTCTTTTTGACAGTTTTTGACAGCATTCATAGTAGCTCTGATCACAATCGTGAAATTTCAATGAAAAATTGAAATGAGACAGCTTGTGTCAAAAATAGCAAATAATTGAATAATAATTGACGGCTAGAGAAACAAAGCAAGGTTACAGTATTCACGGTACTCTCTGCAGATGCCATCTCATCCGGTGACGATGAGGACGACACGGAGCGATCGGACGATGTTGGGGCGGACGGCGAACAAATGCGTGAGTATCGGGACTGGGGGCCGATCAGCAGTTGTCACAAAGTTCCAAGAGAAATGCACTTTTATTCCCAATGATATTTAGAGAAAATAAACAAGTGCTAGCTGTAGATGTAACACGTTTGGCGTATTGTTTTTTTAAATTTTTTTATTAACGAAGGTATTCGTTTTTTGCTACATTTCACTGAGGCAGTCTGCAGCGGAGTCTGATGTTAACTATGTCATCAAGCAATTCCAGCACAGACACATTCCCAGAATTCCAGGCCCTCTTTCCTTCTTTGTGCCCTCCCCTTCTCAGGTAGCTAGTCAATGAGGGGCCTGTCTGTAATTTACCTGCTAAGAGACTGGGCTCCACTTTAAGAATGGCAAAAGGGAAAGACCTGAGGTAGAATATTAATGAAGTATAGAAAAAGGAGAAATTGCGAAGACATTAAAAGCTTTGTTAATCAATGGAGTGCTGCAAGGATGATGTATTTTTGTAGGCCCGTAAGTTACCCATTTCCCTTTGACAAAAAGCCAATAGGATTTTAAATTATTGCTTAAAATAAGCTGTGACCAACAAAAGTTTGATTTATGTAATAATCTTCACAAATGAAGCCTAAATACAATCTTCAGAAGTAAACTTTGGCACCAAATCACACAAACTACTATAATCACAACAAGGCTGTAAAAGCAGACTATTGAGTAGATGAGTTTACTTGTTATTTGATGATGGATGTTTAGTGTCCTGAATGACCTATGTAGTCCCATTACAACAACCTTTTTAAAAAATCAAGAGTGGGGCATTGATGAGACTTTTTGTCAGGCCAAAATTCAGGTGTGGGGTATTGATGAGACCTTATTTCAGGCCAAAAATCAAGACTGGGGTATTGATGAGACCTTATTTCAGGCCAAAAATCAAGACTGGGGTATTGATGAGACTTTTTTTCAGGCCAAAATTCAGGAGTGGGGTATTGATGAGACCTTATTTCAGGCCAAAAATCAAGAGTGGGGTATTGATGAGACCTTATTTCAGGCCAAAAATCAGGAGTGGGGTATTGATGAAACCTTATTTCAGGCCAAAAATCAAGAGTGGGGTATTGATGAGACCTTATTTCAGGCCAAAAATCAAGAGTGGGGTATTGATGAGACCTTATTTCAGGCCAAAAATCAGGAGTGGGGTATTGATGAAACCTTATTTCAGGCCAAAAATCAAGAGTGGGGTATTGATGAGACCTTATTTCAGGCCAAAAATCAAGACTGGGGTATTGATGAGACTTTTTTTCAGGCCAAAATTCAAGAGTGGGGTATTGATGAGACCTTATTTCAGGCCAAAAATCAAGAGTGGGGTATTGATGAGACCTTATTTCAGGCCAAAAATCAAGAGTGGGGTATTGATGAGACCTTATTTCAGGCCAAAAATCAGGAGTGGGGTATTGATGAAACCTTATTTCAGGCCAAAAATCAAGAGTGGGGTATTGATGAGACCTTATTTCAGGCCAAAAATCAGGAGTGGGGTATTGATGAAACCTTATTTCAGGCCAAAAATCAAGAGTGGGGTATTGATGAGACCTTATTTCAGGCCAAAAATCAAGAGTGGGGTATTGATGAGACCTTATTTCAGGCCAAAAATCAGGAGTGGGGTATTGATGAAACCTTATTTCAGGCCAAAAATCAAGAGTGGGGTATTGATGAGACCTTATTTCAGGCCAAAAATCAAGACTGGGGTATTGATGAGACTTTTTTTCAGGCCAAAATTCAACAGTGGGGTATTGATGAGACCTTATTTCAGGCCAAAAATCAAGAGTGGGGTATTGATGAGACCTTATTTCAGGCCAAAAATCAGGAGTGGGGTATTGATGAAACCTTATTTCAGGCCAAAAATCAAGAGTGGGGTATTGATGAGATCTTATTTCAGGCCAAAAATCAAGAGTGGGGTATTGATGAGACCTTATTTCAGGCCAAATATCAAGAGTGGGGTATTGATGAGACCTTATTTCAGGCCAAAAATCAAGAGTGGGGTATTGATGAGACCTTATTTCAGGCCAAAAATCAAGAGAGGGGTATTGATGAGACCTTATTTCAGGCCAAAAACCCACTGACTTTGGGATGAAAGAACCATAAGTTCAAAAATGCTAACTCGTTTCCAGTTTTTTTGTCATGGTTATCTCTAATTGCTTCATATTTTTTGAGAACCTTATGCAAAAGAGAAGCCGTGACAGGTGAGGAAAGGAAATTGACTACATTTCCACTGTTGAAACGAGTGCCATACCCAAGAAAATCTGTTTTGAGTTGTGCAAAACTAAATATTAAAGAGGGTTGTTGGAAAGAGGGGTGGAGCGAGGTCTTTCAGCTAATGGGCTCTGGTTTGGATCTGCACCAACACTTTTTGTGTAAGCTTTGGAGGTCTGGCCTTTGGCCGCGTACGAGTGGAGTTGAGGTGGGTGTGTGGGGGGATTGGGGTTGGGATGGAGGGGTGTTTAGCATTGTGCTTGGGGCGGTTTCGGGCTCAGTGGGTTGGATTTCTGCCCAGCTGAACCACTCAGAACGCTTTGATATTTCTGTGCAAAGAGGCCTCAACAACAGCCGTTTCGAAAACACCAATTTTTCCCCCTCTCACGAGAAAACTTCCTTTATTTGTGAGATGTGTTGCTCTCAGACGAGGTGTGCTGGAGTAGACAACACTGGGATTGTTTAAAAACTTAGGGTCTGGTTTACATGTTGTTTTTTTTTTTTTTTTTTCTCTGCTTAATTTGATGGAATTAGCTGCTGGGATGTCTCACTGTTTCTGTTTACTGACCGATCTTTGCAGATAACGGTGGTATTTGTTAATAGTCTCTTCTAGATTCCAAGAGTTTTCGAAGAAAAATGTCAATAAAGCTTTCAGTGGTCGCTGGAGCTTACCTGTCTTGGGGTTTCCCACGACATCCGACCCTACCACCCCAATGTCTGAGGGTCATACCCATCTTCTCAATGAAAACCTGAACCGTTAACAAAGTTAAAAGGAGTCAGGCTTACAGATATGCAGTCTGCTGTCCGCCAGGGCGTTGAGGTCAAAGAGAATGACCGTTACGAAAGAATTCCCACGAGATGAGATGAAAAAGTTGGGTGGTGAGGAAAGAAAACAGACGGACAGATAGACGTTGAAGGAAAGCCAATGCCTTCACGCTGAAGGGAAGATGTCTGTTTACACGTCTTATATCAAGTCATTTGCAACCTTCCGGTTAGCATGTCTGTCGAACAATAGAAATTGGATGTGATGGTCCAGTTCCTTCTTGGCAAGCCGCTGTGCTTTTGGACCGACTTGTTTTATCCTCCTTTTCTCTTGTGTATTTTCAGAGCAAAACGGGAATATGTTTTTATTTAAGCCGCTCACTGTGAGTTGCAGGGTTCCATTAAGCAGATGGGCGGTGCAGTCATGCAGTGCTGCGAGTGTGAATAACTGTTTCGATTTACATCCGTGGTCATGGCTTCCTGTTTCTCCTTGCTGAGATTCAGACGCCTCCTGCTTTCGCTCTCTTGGCAATGATGTAGTTCTTTTGGGATATTTAGGTTGTTTTACTTTATTGATTTGCCATTTCTTTGTGTCCGTGTTATTTATTATTATTTATTAATATTTTGAATTCATTTTTATTTGTATATTTTCTTTAGTTTAAGTTTTAGTAGTCAACCATACAAGTCAAAAGCTACCATTTTTGGCTTTGATCTTGAGTTTTTCCATAAACATAGATATAGAAAACACTGTAGATGTCAGGGGCTGATCTATGAACGGCTGAAAGCAGATAAGAGAGGGGGTGTAGATAATAAACCTCCAGTTTTGCATGGATGTTTTATGTGATGCATATCAAAGCTGCATGTAATCTTAAAGGCTTAGACACTGACATCAAAGAAGATATATAGTGCACTGCAAGCGTGATTCTTGATATTTGGATGATGTAAATGGTTGGTTGTAATTGTTTCTTCTTGCCTGCAGGGGCGCCATATTGGACCTCACCGGATAAGATGGAGAAGAAGCTGCACGCTGTCCCGGCGGCCAACACCGTGAAGTTTCGGTGCGCGGCAGCAGGAAACCCCAAGCCCAAAATGCACTGGCTGAAAAATGCAAAACCCTTCAGACAGGAGGATCGCATGGGCGGCTACAAGGTAAGAGATCTTCATTAGTACTATATGAGAATTTGAACTTATTGCATTGTCTTCAACATATACATTTAATAAGGCTTAATTACTAGTGTTTTTTTAAGAAAACTAATGGGTAGATTTAAGTACCTTTTTTGTACGGGCAGATTTGTTAGTCAGAATTGTTAGTGTAAAACAGTTTGCGAAGCACTGGCTCTTGGTTAAAGTGTAATAGATGTGTGGGGCAATTGGCCGATGTACCCCGATCAGTGTCTGTTTGCACTTTCGTCTCTAAAAACACAGCTGATCCACACAGAAGGTCACTAATGATTGAGCTGCTCACGCTCGATTGATCTGGACACTCAAAAATGAGCTCAGCGTCAGACTATAGACTATGAACTGGTTCATTCGATAATCTAGACTTGAATTACCCTTTACAGTAGTTACAAAATAAAAAATTTTCTTATGAACATTAATGATAATACCTTAGTTTGAAATATATTAGTTTAGTTCGGCTTTATATATATATATATATATATATATACTTCTTAAATAAATACATGCATGCATGTGAATTTATATATACATAATAAATATACTCAGTACACACACATTATGTAAACAAACTTTTATTTTGGATTAATCACGATTAATCGTTTGACACCACTGAAATATATATATTTATATATATATAAACATTTTATAGTCTGTTAGTGGGTTAGAGGAGGTAAAGTTTGAACTAAACTGCTTTACTAAAAAAGAAATATATAAATATTTCCATTGAATGTCTTGGTCATGATTGGTGCAGCTAATGAAAACTTTTGGATTAATAATGATGAAATGTGATTATTAATCAAATATTATGTAAATATTATGAAAATATTATATTATATTATTATGATAATAAATATGAATTGTTTTATAATAACAATAATAACTTTCAATATATGTGACCCTGGACCACAAAACTAGTCATAAGTCGCATGGGTATATTTGTAGCAATAGCCAGCCATTGTATGGGTCAAAATTATTGATTTTTCTTTTATGTCAAAAATCATTAGTATATTAAGTAAAGATCATGTTCCATGAAGATATTTTGTAAATTTCCTACCGTAAATATATCAAACATTTATTTTTGTGAGTGGATATGCATTGCTAAGGTCTTCATTTGGACAACTTTAAAGGTGATTTTCTCAATATTTTCATTTTTTTTTTCACCCTCAGATTCAGCTTTCAAATCTCTTCAAAAATTTTAATTTTTCCTTATGACTGGTTTTGTGGTCCAGGTCACATATATGCTTTGTAAACAAAAAATAATGAATTCACTGTGACAGCAAAGATTTGAATTTCATTTTAGAGTATACAAAAAGAAAATCTTCATGAAAGTCACTACCCTTCACCTACCCTACAGTTTTAGTGTAAATAAGATATCAAATGCTTCAGAAAATAAACGAATCTTTGGATAACGTGCATAAACTAGTGCCTGAGGTAAATGAACCCTTATTTTGTCATCATTTGATGGGTCTCTAAAGGCCGAGGCTTGAGCAGGGTTGCGGAGTGAAAGTCTCCATGGAAGAGACGCTGGATTTTGTGGCCTGCAGTCACGAGAGCGGCATTCCTGAGGTGGGGGCGGGAGCTCGCTCGTCTGTCGGCACGGCGATATTACTTTTCCCATGGTGCTCTTGCTCGAAAAACCCTCGTTTTCTGGGCCAATTTCTCTCTCTCCTGTTTGTTCTGTCAGTGCTGCTGTCAGATTTGCCCTCCATTTTGTAAGACGTCACATACAGGTGTGGAATTAAGGATAATAGGTGCTGAACTAAACCTGTCACTTAACTGTTCAGAATGTGTCCTGGAAGTTTGTTTTTGATTTTTCCTTTTCCTGTTCAGGTCCGGCTCCAGCACTGGACTCTAATCATGGAGAGCGTTGTTCCCTCTGATAAAGGAAACTACACCTGCCTGGTGGAGAACGCCTATGGATCCATCAATCACACCTACACGCTGGATGTAGTAGGTGAGTCATGTTTACATGTGTGTAGACTGTTTTTTTCTCAGCAGGCCTCTTTGGACACTGGTAAAGAGGGCATGTAAGACTGCTGCGGGTATCTTTGAGTGGACAACACAGCAACTGGAGAGGAGAGGAAAGAGAAGGGATAGTCAAAAACGAAAATTCTGTCTCTTATGCTTACCATGGCTGCATTTATTTGATTAAACATGCTGTAAAAACTGTATAATTGTTTCACACAAAGCTGTCGTGTGGCTTTAAAAGACTTGGGAGGCTTAATTTTCATTTTTGGGGTGAACTGTCCCTATAATTCGTAGCTTTCTGCACTAGTTGTTTGAGTAGACCTGCCCTATCTGACCTCAGAACCAAGCTATATTTTTGCATGCACACACCCATGAACAAAACGCAGACACGCAAGGCTCACACACACATATATATGCTCCCTATTTAGGGCCCCTGTTCTGGGTTAAGTAAAAGCAGTCTTTCAGAAGGTCTCTGTTTTTCTTTTCTGTTTTATTGCAGGGCTGTAAAGCCCTTTTGTGTCTGGCTCAGTCTAATACTCTCATCACATAGAAAGCAGGGGAGAAAAGAGATTATGCTGTTTTTCTCTTGTTGTTCTTCACTTTAATGTCAGACTAACCTACCTGGGAAGTCAATGAAAATGACAAGATGAGAAAAAGAAGGTTGAGAGAGAGAAAGAGAAAACATTTTCCCTGTGTCTCGCTGACCCTTCAAACAGGTCAATGAAAGTTGCGCCAGTCTGAACTGGCCTGCATTTCAAAGCTGGACAAAGTACAAAGCGCTGACACTTAAAAGAGCCAAAAAGACTCTAATTATTGCTGTTTACTGTGGATGTCGGCCAGATTCCAGCGCAGAAACTTCTACTGTAGATAACTTCCAACAATAGCCCCTTATACCAATTTGTGTGCACATTATATACTCATTTAAGTTTAGGACGCCCAGTCACCCTCTACTGCCACTCATAGCATGTTGATACTGTTATCACAGTAACTTTTTATGATTTCACTTTTTTAACATTAGTTAGTGTGTTTGAGCATAAACAACATCTGCAAAGTCACAACGCTCAAAGTTCAATGCAAAGGGAGATATTTTCTTTTACAGAAATTGCTTTTTAAGGACTACAACAAACAGCTGGTAGGGACTACAACAAGCTTCTTCCCAGAGTTTAGGTAAAATTGACCTAAACCCCACCCCCGAGAACACAAGTGTTGTTGACATGCCGTCATTTTACGCCGGACTGCTTCACAAACGAGGGTCAATTCAACGCTGGATTTGCACAAAAGATTAATATGATGGCACATGCTAGTCGATGAGTTGAATTAACTCCACAGCAACTGCATACATTTATCCACTAACCATTCAGAAACAACCAGTTTCATTCTAAAAGTTGTATTTGACTTCCTGAGTCTCTCCATCAGTGTCGACTCCGATTTGAATAATGTAAGGCTGATCACCGTTACTGAAAATCCTCATTTTGGCTGCGTGAGATTCTCCAGTTTTGTTGTTGTTGAGCAACCGAAGCGCGAGCTGTTAAAGCTCAAAATATATTCCTTTTTTTCTGAAAATGCAATGAAAAATGCTAATAAGTTTTTGCTCACTTTGACTTGTTTGGGGAGCATATTTTTTCATTACTTCATCTAGATAATATAAAGTGGTTCTTTGCACTGATAGCCACATAAACACAACTTGTGCATTATAAACCAGCAAAATCTCTTCTGATTGACGTTTCAAATGTAGTAACGCATCTCCACCCTGATTTGTCTCTCAGCCAATCACATGCCACAGCCCCTCCTGTGTATTCTAAGTCAGCAGGTTACCCAGAGTTCAACAGTCTCACTTCGGGATGCCAGATCAGCCTATAAATGCCTGGCTAATGATGTAATCGATCGATTGTGACTTGGTGGAGAATGCGGGCACTTGGCTCAACGTGTGGCTGACTCAGTGGGTTTTTGGAGGAGGATCTGAACCTTAACCTGGTTTCAGATGGGTTTTTGGAAACTTCCTCAGTTAGGGTAGTGCACAAGTGGCTATCAAGTGTTTTAGCTTAAGTATTTTTGCAGTAACGTAACACACAATCAATCTAAAACACTTGCTAGCAATTTCAAAGGAAGACTTTCTGTATGGTATAGATCTTTGTGTGTGAGCAAAGTTTGTCTTGTTAGTTCTTCTTCTTCTTTTCTTTTCACTGCCCATCTGTTGCGCACCTTTTATACTCTGCATCCCTTTAACACCAGCCCTTTCTCTTTTTTTCTCTTTCTGCTTTGCACCATTGTTTTGAGCTTTTCTTGTGCCCCCTCTGGTGCCCCTCAGTCCTAAATCCTCTTACATCCCCCGCAAACCTTCTCTGCATGTCTGTGAAGGTTGACCTCTCCACATCTCCTGTGTGACATCATGCTTGTGTGTCTGTGTACGTCGGGGTAACCAGGAGACGCATCAGAATTACAGGGCGAGAGTAATGTTGTGTTGTGAAGACAATGAGGTGTGTGTTAGTAATGTGGTTTAGTCTGTTTAGTATGTGATTTTTTTTTTTTTTTTGGAAAGAGTGGTTCAGTAGTTCTAACTGTATCCAAAGCAGGATTATTATAGTTAACCAAAACTAAAACATTTCTGTTACTTGAAATAAACGTTAACTGAAATAAAATATTAAAAATACGTGAACTTATTTTATTTCAGGTACTTGCCAAGGAAACATTTCTTATTTTCAGTTAGTTTAACTTGATGTATTAAAATTATTAAAACTAACTTTAATTAAAAAAATAAAATAGGCCAATATAGACATTCATAAAAGTGACAGACACAACAAAATTACTAAAACTTACTGAAAAGTCTAAAAATATAAAAATAAAAACGTTTCAAACTAATAACAAATGACTGCTGTCAAATTGATTAATCACAATTAATCGGATCTAACTTAAGTTTGTAAATATAATATATGTGTGTGTGTGTGTGTATATATTTATCTTAGATCCGATTAATTGCAATTAATCGATTTGACAGCACTATAAAAATATAATATTATCTCAATTATACTAAAATAACCCTGAAAAGTGAGTGTCCTAAAAATAGGAAACTTCACTACTAAGTGTTTTAACTTATCATAACAGGTTTACTCATCGTTGTGGACTTTTGGGCAACAAAAATCATATCTGATCATATCTAAGTGGGAAAAGGGAATGAAATGCTGCAGGAACCGCAGCTGATATACGGTGGACACTGAACATCTGTCTTATTTTTCCCCCCACTTTGCCTTTCTTCATCTGTGTTTGTTCAGTCCTTATCTGCTGAGATAATGCAGCAGCCTCTGTTTTGTGAAGTCTTAACAGCAGTCTGATATGACAGTAGGTGTGGTGATCTGAATGCCAAATGTTCACGTATACCTTCACTGTCTTACTGCGCAAATTGGGCTGGTTATCGTTTGTGACCACTAACTGATTATTAATAATTAAATTTAAGAAAAATTAAACCCACAAACAACTACACTGAAGATGAATATAATTGTTCTGTTCCAAAAGCTTGTAAGCTTCTTAACTAGACACGTGAATTGAAAGCTGTTTCAAACATTAGTGAGTAAATATTTGTTGCTTTACACATCAATTTGGTGAAATCTTAGACAGCACCGCATGTGTTCTTTGGCAGAGAAGGCAATCCCAGAATGTAGTGTGAGCAGCATCATTATCCAATGGAAGTGTGTCATCCAAGGAAATGTAGTAGATTTTATTCAGTACTGCAAAAGTATCAAAAGACAACACCTCAATCTAAATAAAATCTCAGTCGTTAGTAAGCAACATGCTAACATAGATGCTAAGTTATTGGGTCTCTTTTGCAGTTATTGTGAAGAGAGGTGGTTTTGTTGCACAAATAATTAAATTATCTTAGAGTAGCTGTTCAGGAAGAGCGATTAATCGTGATTAATTGCATATAACATACAACTTTGTGTGTATATATATATATATATATATATTTATGTGGTGTGTGTGTGTGTGTGTGTATATATGTGTGTGTATATATACACACACACACACATACATATATTGGTGCTGTCCAATTGATTAATCGCGATTAAATGCATTTGCAAGTTTATATATACATACACACATTAGTGATGTCAAATCGATTAATCATGATTAATCATATATATATATATATATATATATATGCATGTTGACTTATGTTAGATGTGATTAATTGCTTTGATGTTACAAAAGATTTTTCTTGCAAGTAAATGCTGTTATTTTGCACACAAAATTTCAAGCAGCTCAACTGTTTTCAACATTGATAATAATCATAAATGTTTGTTGAGCAGCAAATCATCATATCAGAATGATTTCTGAAGGATCATGTGACACTGAAGACTGGAGTAATGATGCTGAAAATTCAGGAATAAATTACACTTTACTATATATTCACATAGAAAACACTTATTTTAGATTGTAATAATATTTCACAATATTCCTGCTTTTACTGAATTTTTTTTATCACATAAACACAGCCTTGGTGAGCACAAGAGACTTTTTAAGAGAAAAATGTAAACTTTTGAACGGTAGCGTTGCCAAATATTCACATAATAATGCTCATTCCTCTTGGTTTTTATCAGAACGCTCTCCTCACCGGCCCATCCTTCAGGCAGGCCTGCCGGCCAACATCACTGTACATGTCGGAGGGGACGCAAGGTTCGTCTGTAAAGTTTACAGTGACGCTCAGCCTCACATCCAGTGGCTGCAGCACATTGTGAAGAACGGCAGCCGTTATGGTCCCGATGGACTTCCCTACGTCCGGGTGTTAAAGGTAGGCTTGGTTTTACTGTTCAAAAGAATCTAATTTGGCTATTTTTCGGAAACAAGAATGCTTTTATTTTCAGATGTTTTGATGCAGCTGATTTCTTTTAGAAACGAAAAGACTTTATTCTTACAGGAGATATCCTTGTTTTCCTTATGCCATGAAATGGGTGGTGCTCCCTCCTTTTCCGCTCTCCTATCCTTCCTAAAGAGTACGAGAGATTGTAACAGGTTCCCATATGTGTGTTTTTGTCCCTCGTCACGGCACCCTCTAGCGCTCGGGCATAAACAGCTCGGACGTGGAAGTGCTCTTGCTCAGCAATGTTACAGAAGAGGATTCTGGTCAATATACGTGCAGAGTGTCCAATTATATCGGTGAGGTCAGCCAGTCCGGTTGGCTCACTGTCCTTCCAGGTAAAACCAAGAGCGAGACGTTGATCCCCCGGCGTTCCTTCCCCCTTCTGCTGGTGTTTTGGGTTGTTTTTTTGTTGTCGTGGTGATCCTGGGATTTTTCACTGAGCCGTTGTGGTGTAGTTCTGGTGTTTTATTTTCCTTATTTTTTTGGTGGATCTTTCCTGGTGCCCCTGCAATCCAGCCAATCAGCCATGGAAACAAGCCTTTGGTCTGTCAATGCCACTGCCTTCCTGTTCTGTTCTGTGTCAAGCTTCCCATGTCTGTTTTTCCCTTTCTTCTATCACTTTCCTTTATTTTCTCTCTTGGCGAAAGGCAGTGGCTTGTTTTCCATGTTTCTTCACTTGTGTTTGCATGGACCCTTGAGGATCTGATGGGTTCACCTGCGTTGGGATCTACGTTTATGGCGATTTTTTCCTGCTCTTCCTGTTTGATGATCTTCTCTAACAAAGTGGAACATCTACCATTTCTGTAATGCGTAGATGGGAAATACAGCATTGAACATCTCTTTTTCTCTTCTTGGTATTTTGGGTCTGATTTGTTTCTTTTCTTCTTTCTTCCCTCCACTTCCAATATCTCCATCTTCCTCTTCTCCTGCGTTTCCTCCTCTGTTTCTCTCAGACGGCAGGTGTGAACACTACGGACAAAGAGATCGAGGTGCTCTACCTGCCTAATGTAACTTTCGAGGATGCGGGCGAGTATACATGCTTGGCGGGTAACTCTATTGGGATCTCCTATCACACTGCTTGGTTGACGGTGCTTCCAGGTATACACTCGTCCTCTACTGCTTCTGTACACACACTTCCTTTATGTCGACGTTGGTTGATATCGACGTTCTTTGAGAGGAAACGAGAGGCACTCGGGATGGTGTTACTTTATAGTTTTTGTTAATTTTTTGAATATTTTAGGGTTTTTTTTTTACTTGGTAAAAAATGGTACGAAACTTGGACATCATGGACATGATTTGAAAAGGTTAAATGGTCCTGAAAAAATAGTCAAACTTGTATTGTTCACGGTCAAGCACATTGGAAATGAATGGGAAGCAAATTTCATCTAGTGGAAACTTTTGGTACTGCGGCCAAACAAAAATCTTACTGAAAGCTCATTTTTTGAGATATCAAACTCAAATTTGGAACATAGCTTGTTTAGATTTGTGGCTTTGATTTTCTCACCGTTTTAGAGTAAAACTTGTTTTTTAAAATATATATTTCATATAAAAAAAATGTCATAACAATAAATGTAAAATTCTATACCTTTAAGTTCACCTTTTTTTAAAAATAATAATATGCCAATTGTCATCTTCGAAAAGAGACCAAAATTAAATCTGCTGCTCCAAAGCATTCAAGATTTATGACCGTTTAAGTTGGAGATTTAATTTTCAGGTTAATAAATGGATTATAACTACAGCGTAAATATAATCCGCTAAAAATACAACATATTAAATAAAAAACACTATCAAACTAAAATATAGTACATTAATTTAATTTAAATAAAAAAAAAATGTCGGCCATTTTTGACCGCCACACAAAGAGCACCAGAGGGTTCGAGTTTTAATTTTAATTTTTTATTTTTTTTTTAGTATTTTAGTCAACTAAAAGATAATGAGAAATGTTTGTTTCAGTTAAGGTTTATTTTGTTATGGTTTTCGTTTTAGTTAACGAAAATAACCCCAGCCATTTTTCTAAAAATTGTACATTCTTTATTGTTGAATATTTAATTTGTTCAGCATTGTAATTTATTTATTCATCAAATATAAGAGTTATGAAATAATCTTTAAAACTGTTCCCAAGTGTCTCGAGATCCTTGTGTGTGTGTTTTTTTTTTTTAATTTCTCTTCCCAACTAACATTTTACTGGTTGCATGTTTGGAACAACATGTTTTGAAAGAATAGTTCATCTGAAATTAAAATTCTGTCATTATTTCCTCACTTTCATGTTGTTTAATGTATGACTGACTTTCTTCAGTGGAACGAAAATATTTCCAGATAATGTGAATGAAAGAATTATGTGTTATATGTTCTGTAGTCTGTTCTTTGCCCAAAACAATGGAATATATTGCACAAATCTAATGAATAATTTAATGCTAATATTCTTTTTCAAAATCTCCCATAGTGTTTTATTGAAGAAAGAGTCAAATGTGTTTGCAACGGCATGAGTGTTAATGATGATAAAATGTTGTGTTTTAGGTGAACTATTCTTATGTTTCTATTTAAGCTCTAATAACTGTTTTGTTCTCTAAAGAAAGTCTTACCTTCTCAAATGCTGGACTTTCTTAGTTATTAGAGCCACTTCACAACCAGTCTGAGTGTGTGTGAGTGTGTGTATCTAAATGTGACAGACTCTAGATCTTTTAGTACATGTCCACAAATTTTGGGCAGGTTTAACTAAATATTAGTGAGATGTTTCATAGTTTTGGAAAGACAAGGGCTGTCTGTCATCACGCACAAGGCAGTGTCAAGTGTGCACGCTAACATACATAATGCAACAGCGTGAACCTCTGCATTTTAATAAGAGTCCATTTCCTGACAAGGAAACAGACAAAATCTTTGACCGCAAATGGCACCACTTACTGTTGTGCAGTCAGACAGATGGAAGTCTGTGTGTGTGTGATTGTATCCATAAAGTGTGTATTTCTGAAGGACCTCAAGTATCAGGAAGTACTTCAATACTGTGGTCATATGCAAACCATTTTGTAAGCGTGTGTATGTTCGCAGAGGCCATTGAGTGTCAGGAAATATGCTGTGATGGAAAGAAAGATCTCTTTATTATCTCAGTTATTAAATGGAGATCAAATTAAGGCTTAGGTCTCAGATTTTTCTCCTAAGATGCCAGAAATCTCACATGTGTCTCCAAGACCTTACTGAAGTTGATATTTACATGAAAAGTTTCCTGAACATCTAAATAAAATCTCCATCTGAGTGTCTTTTATTAGTTGTTTAATGATACAACCTTGGAAGGAAAGATATTTGTAGACATTTTTATAGTTTGAGTCAGAGTTTAAAGCGATTGGTGTGTCAGATGTGTGTGTGTGTTCATCACCTTCACCTTTTCCTCTTTTTCTGTTTTGTTATCTTTGGTGGAACATCTTGCCTTGAAACCTTAATGCCCTTCATAAGCATCTTAACACTGTGCCGTGTCCAACATTAAGGTTTCTGGTGCTCTGTCACTTCAGGAGTGCCTTAGTTTGTTTCCTCACATCTTAGTTCGATCCTTCTCGCTACTCTACAGCAGAGCCAGGCATCAAAGAGCCGGACTACCCTCCGGACTATGTGGAGATCGCCATCTACTGCATAGGCGTCTTTCTCATCGCCTGTATGGTGGTGATCGTGGTGGTTTGCCGAATGAGGACGTCAGCTAAGAAGCCTGATTTCAGGAGTCAGCCGGCAGTGCACAAGCTGACCAAACAGATCCCTCTGCGGCGCCAGGTAACAGAAAGTAGATAAAGAGTTCCAGAAATCTTATACACACAAACACTCACACTAACATTAAAAGGATTTGTCTTTGAAATGTGTAGTTGGTTTTTAAGGGCAGGTTTATGTTTAGTGATTTGAACCAATCTCTTATTTTAAAGTACACTTTTATATTGAACTTTAGGGTTCTTGACTTGATTTTAAAGAACACTTTATGCCAGAAAGGCTCATTATGAGGAGAAATGTCTTAAATGATTGCATAATAGAAATTTTTCTTCTGATAAAGTATGTTTACAAAATGCTTAATTCATAAAATGTAATAACATTTATTATCATAATTGTAAAAAGATAAGTGAGACCGAAGATAATTATATAAATTATATTATATATAAAAGTTTGGGATCTGTAAGATTTTTTTATGTTTTTAAAGAAGTTTCATCTGCTCACCAAGGCTGCATTTATTTCATTAAAAATACAGTAAAAACAGTAATATTGTGAAATATTATTACAATTTAAAACAGCTGTTTTCTGTTTGAATATATTTTAAAATGTAATTTATATCCAGTGATCAAAGCTGAATTTTCAGCATCATTACTCCAGTCTTCAGTGTCACATGATCCTTCACAAATCATTCTGATATGATGATTTGCTGCTCAAGAAACATTTATTGTGTACAATATTTTTTTTTTCAGGATTCTTTGATGAATAGAAAGTATAGCATTTATTTGAAATATAATCTTTTGTAACATTATAAATGTCTTTACTGTCATTTGCTGAATAAAAGTATTAATTTCTTTAATTTCTTTTCAAACAAAATAAAAATAAAGATTCTTACTGACCCCAAGCTTTTGAACGGTAGTGTATAATGTTATAAAAGCTTTGTATTTCAGATAAATGCTGTTCTTTTGAACTTTCTATTCATCAAAGAATCTTGGAAAAACAACAACTGTTTTCAACATTGATAATAATAATCATAAATGTTTGTTGAGCAGCAAATCATCATATCAGAATGATTTCTGAAGGACACTGAAGACTGGAGTAATGATGCTGAAAATTCACTTTACTATATATTCACATAGAAAACAGCTGTCTTAAATTGTAATAATATTTCACAATATTACTGTTTTTACTGTATTTTTAATGAAATAAATGCAGCCTTGGTGAGCAGACGAAACTTTTAAAAAATCTTACCGATCCCAAACTTTTGAGCGGTAGTGAATGAAAGTGTTCTCGGATTAAAAGTTTTAAAAGTTTGTTAGTTTAAGTTTTGTACAGTGGTGATTTGTTAGATGTTGTAATTCACTGAATAACATGTCAAGTTCTTTTGTTGAGAAGTTGAAGGTATTCAAAATGGTGGTAAGTTGGAAACATTCTTTAAAACCATGAAATTTCTCACATATTCTCAAATGAATGAACTGCATGGCTTTTAGCTTTTAAGTTACTTCAATACAGCCTGAGTTTTATTTGTATCATGTCTCAGTCACATTACATTACTATAAAGATGACGTTAAGGCGCACACACATACACATATAGCTGTTAATAGTATATGACTCCGTCTCCAAGACTCAGGTGATCAGCCATCCGTCTTTCCCCTTACAGGTGTCTTCTGACTCCAGCTCCTCCATGAGCTCTAGCACGCCATTGGTCAGAATCACCACTCGCCGTAGCTCCGCCCACGACGACCCCATCCCCGAGTATGACCTCCCTGAGGACCCGCGCTGGGAGTTCTCAAGAGACAAGTGAGCATTTATTAGATTTAAAGTGTAATCTCGCATCACTATGTCTAATTATTAACCTGTGACTTACGCAGGACATCATTCATAACCATTATTCGTGCAGAAATGAAATGCATATTTGTCACATTTTTCTGGAAGATATGAGCAGCTGTGGATTGTTAGCATCACATGTTCTCTGACCGTGTGACTGGTTCATACAGAACTCACAGATTAATGTTTAATTGTCATGCTTAATATTTACGAAATGCTTCCGGCATCACTTGGAGATTTACCATGGATCGTGTTGCCAAAACCTTACAGATTTCTAATTAATGACTAAGAAAGCCTGTTTAATCAATCTGTCACTAACATGGTGGTTTAAAAGGTGTCTGTCTGTACTTTGATTGTCTCGAGGATGATTTGTAAGCAGTTTGAGAGTTTAACATGCTATTATTCAACTCCAAACTATAACCAAGTCTTTATTTATTAAATTAATCGTGGAAACTCAACAAATACATGCAGAGTTACTCATTTTTTTTGCAGGATTATGATCTCCATCATGCAGTGGATAACAGTCCTTACATGTATGAGTTATAAAGTTAAGCTTTTAGTGAGTTAACTCTCTCTGTTTCTGCTGTCTTCATCCGTCATGACGAGCCCCAGGGCACATGCCATGCAGAAGACTGAGGAATGTTAGCGTTTGCGGTCGGCATGGAGGATAAACATAACATTGATTATCTGTGGTGGGCTGGAGTAGACAGAGGCCGCCATTGACCGTACGGCACAGAGGGGGATTGTGTTATCATAGCCACAGATCGGCCCCGGGCCCCGCTGCGGGTGTGAATGTTTACATAGCCCAGTGGTGGAGGGGGCCGGGGACAGACCCAGCACCTGTCAATCAAAGGTTGACTGAGGGCCAATGGCAGGGCAAGAGGTCGAATGTCACAGTGACTGTGAGGGATGAAGATGAAGTGTGTTTTTATGTGGGAACAAATTTGCTGGAATGATGCCATCAAAAGTTGGATAAATCAGATGAAACCTCATTTCTCAAAAGGATGGTTCATAAATATAATAAATTAACATCTATATGTTTCAAATATATGTCCTTGCAAAAAATAGCTATGGTTACTTTAGTTTTTGTTGAAGCGGGCATTTTATTTTTTATTATGTTCCACTTATAATGTTAAAGGATTGGTTCACTTTAGAATTAAAATTTCCTGATACTAAACTCGCCTCCATGTCATCCAAGATGTTCATGTGTTTCTTTCTTCAGTGGAAAAGAAATTAAAACATTCCAGGATTGTTCTCCATATAGTGGACTTCACTGGGGTTCAACGGTCCAAATGTCAGTTTCAGTGCAGCTTCTACACGATCCCAGACGAGGAATAAGAGTCTTATCTAGAGAAACCATATAAATTATATACTATTTAACCACAAATGCTCGTCTTGCACTGCTCTGAGATGCGCCACGCATTACGTAATCATGTTGTAAAGGTCACGCGTGACGTAGGTGGAAGTACCGCGACGTCGTTGTTTTACCTTTTTTTGTAAAGGGTGTTTGACTTAGTCTTCGCACGTTCGCTTTGTAGACACATCAGTACTTCCGTGACCTTTCCAACGTCCTCTTCGAAGCTGCACTGAAACTGACATTTGGATCTTCAACCTGTTGGTGCCCATTTTAATCCACTAAAAAAATAAATAAATCCAGGAACGTTTTCCTCCTTAATTTCTTTTCGACTGAAAAAAAAAAAAAAAAAAATTAGTTTTGCAATTCTGTTAGATATAATACACTTTACCCCTTTAAAAAAAGGTGGGCGTCTTCTAATTGATGTCTAAGTTACAACACTGTCTTAATACATTCTCTAATCTTTTTTGCACTTGACCAGAGCACGCTAGTCAAGTGTTAACCCCGGGTATCCATCCCTCTCTTACACGCTCTAAGAAAGTCTCTAAATCCCCAAAGGCATATTGTTACTCACCCCAGAGGAGCGTAACTCTAGATCTCCCAGCCAGACATTCAGCTGTCACACTCGCTAATGTCTAATGTAAGCTTTGCAACGGAAGGCAAAGGGCATCCACTTAACACCTACGCGTTAGGTAAACACAACAGAGCGCCAACGCATGCATTCGCAACTCTGATATACGGTTAAATGTCGCGAATGCATGCGTTTAGAGACAGACTTTGGCAGTGTCTCCAAACATAGTTTTTAATTGCATGTGGTGACTGAAAACGTCTGTCTGGATGGATCGAAATGGGCATAAATAACTTCTATCAAGAGTGTAATGTTTGTGGTCTTTGGTTTGTTTGTGCAGGTTGACTCTGGGTAAACCTCTTGGCGAGGGCTGCTTTGGGCAGGTTGTGATGGCTGAAGCTCTTGGCATCGACAAGGACAAACCTAAAGAGGCCGTGACGGTTGCTGTCAAGATGCTGAAAGGTAAATGTTTCTACATGAGTAAAACTGCGCCCTGTTGAGCGACCTCGGTCAACATTTACCCTTAGTTTGCTTGCGTGTGAACAGTATCTGAAGGTTTTTATTCATCCAGGCCTTTGCAGAATTCGAATTTGTGTGCAACCGGGCAAGTTTTGCATTTACTTTAATTTATTGGAAAACATTTCACTGTTAATGGCTTCATCAGATGTGGGATGGTGGGAATTACTTGACATTTAACCTCATCGGCTCATAAATTGATGTGGGCGTCACCTTTCAAATGGTTCGAATTGCTTTTTACAAGGGAGCTGCCTCTCTGATGCTGTGAATCACAAAACTACTGGTTCAGATATGGATGGTACACAAGCGAAAGATCAAAGCCCGGCAGATACAGGCTACAAATCACACCAGCTCAGCAGACGGATAAAATGTGATATTCTGCAGAACAACAGAACGGCACTTTTACACTGTTTTATGCAGAAGACCGAGTGTTCAAAGAAAAATAAGGCGTTCGAAGATGAAGGGATGCAAAACATGTCAAGAAGTCTCTAATAATGTGTGCCTGCCTAGACAAGGCATTTGCTAAAACAGCTAAAAAGTCTTTCAAGAACATCAGACGGACAGGCAGAGCACAACACAGACAGAATAATATTGTCACATGGACCATATGAGGCTAAAATATCAATGAAAACCTGGACTTTTTTCAACAAAAACAGCGGTGTTATGATCCCAGCAACTCCCTGAAGGATCATCATGTCCTAACACTTATTTATAAGCATTTATGATTCACAACATCAGGGATTCATAAGTAAATTTATATACTGACCATCTGCCATCTTGAGCTCTAGATATCAGTATTGAATTAATTTAATTAATTAAATAATTAATATATTTCATTTAATTATATATATAATATTCGAAAATAAGTATATATATATATTAAACTATATATATATATTCCGTTTAATATATATGTAATTATATTGAGATGTAGATATCAGTATTGGATTAAATCAATTAAATAATTCATATATATTTAATTGTATATATATGGTTAATTAGAATATTAAATAGTAAAAATGAGTAAAATAAATTATATATACATATACACGCATGCCATCCTGAGCTCTAAATATATGTCTCTGCTTTAAAATATATATACATACATACACACACATAGTATGCTAATTATATTGTACATTTAATTAATTTAAACTGTCGTACACCTCATTACTTATGTATATTATATATTTTTATATTTACTTCTATTTATATATGTACCTTAACAATAACTTTTTTTGTAATATTTTTAGACATAATAAATGTGATTGTATATTGATGTCTTTTTGGAGTGATTTTGGAACAGAGGCGTCCAGTGCACATTTATCACAAATCGGCCAAATATCAAAATATTAAAAAATCCAGATTGATATTAAAGCTACTTGAAATAAGCTAAAGCCGCTTTTCCACCGAAATTAAATTTGTCCCAGGAACTTTTTTCCCCCAGACCTGTTGCTGTCTGTGTTTCCATCGCGGTCTGAAGCTGGATTTTGATAAGCTTAATAAAGCCTGAACCTCCATCGGTCGTATTTTTTAAAAAACTCTGTTGTTGATTTGAAAAGCAAACTACTCTTACTGCACCGCAACAGACTTGTAAAAATGGTGGTTGAAATAAAATGCTGAGTGAACTCAACCAATCAGCATGTTCAGCGACTAAGTCCCACCCCTGGAAGTTCATGAACTTTGAAAAAGTACTACCTCGTGAGCAGGGACTTTCTGAGGGGGACATTTTTACCCGGAACTTCATTTAGACCCTGGTCCATGCGGTTGAAACACACCGAGTACCAGCCCAAAGTCCCTCGTTCCTGGGGAACAGCTTAAGAGTGTTTTAAATTGGGGTTGGGTAAATGAACCAGACTAGTTAATGCATATGATCTGAGAATGTGCATATGTTGAGACGGGGAGAAAGTGGGAGACGAGGTCTTTACTGTAGAGGCCTGCACAGGGTTATTTGTTGGTGCTGAGTGATGCTGGTAGAGCTCGGGTCAAGAGGCCGCATAGCTGACCCGGCGCTCTCCAGCTGCACGGCTCTCGCTCTTCACCTGCACAAAGAAAGACCCTCACACTGAAAGAAAGAAAAGAGAGTGGGGGAGGGAGCAAGCGTCTCAAAAGAAGTTTTACTGATGGAGAACGGGCTGAGGGGGCAGGGCTGCAGTGGAGAAAACACTTGAAACAAGAGCCCGTTCACCGCTTACACCTGGCTTAATTACTGGCCCTTGAAAAACATTTAGAAACTTAAAGAAATGTACGTCCTGCCATACTAAAATAACACAGGTTAAGCATGCAAATCAAACCACTGAACAGAATCTCAGTTTTTTAGAGAAACGTTCATGATTCTTGTATGGAAGGAAGAGTGCACAGCATTCTTAGCAGAAGAAACTGGAGTAAGATAAGACAGGAATGGCGGTCAGTGGATTGTGTCAGGTTCGCTCCAGTGGTCAGCAGGCAGATAATGAAAAGGCGACTGTCTCTAAGGTAATTACTCTAAATGGAAGAAACGCTTTTTAATTGTGAGGCAATGAAAGGAGAGCTGTGTGGCGGCTCTTCAGTGTAACACTAAACCACACAGACAGACAGTTACACTGGGACACAGTCTGGCCAGCCTACTCATACAGGGAGTGTTGGCATACTAGCATACTACTTTTGCTTTATGTGTAATGTGCATGTATATGAATATAATTTACTACAGTATACATCCAGAACACTGAGGAGAAGTGTATCCCACAATGCAATTTGCATTGATCTCTTTTTGGATTTTTTGAATAAACATTTTTATTTTGTACCTATTGTACGTTTAGATCAGACCTTCACCATTTTGTCTATTTAAACGGGAACAAAAAAGATAATGTCAGTAAATTATGGAGTGCCACAAGGCTCTGTGTTAGGCCCGCTGTTATTTTCAATATATATGCTGATAGTTGGTAATATTATAAGAAAACATGGAATTAGTTATGCCATTGATACTCAGTTATATGACCAGATGAGATCTCAGAATTATCCAAACTAGCAGAGTGTGTTAAAGATATAAAATATTGGATTCAATTCAGATAAGATTTTTATCAGATAAGAGATCATTTGCATTTAGAAAAATGTACTGTTGCTTCATCCTCTACAATTAAACACCTGGGTGTTATATTAGACAGCAACTTGTCCTTCAGAAATCATATTTCATATGTTACAAAAACAAAAAGACATGCATTTTCTGTAAAGCTGCTTTGAAATGATATGTGAAAAGCGCTGAATTGAATTGAAATGTGAATTCATCAGTTTAAAACACCATTCCATTTTTAAAAAATGTATCATTGTTCTGTTTCACATACTATTTTTAAAATATAGTTTGCAGAATACAGTATATACTATGTGTTCTGTAGCGCACAGGAAACAGGAAAAACTAACAGGATTCATTTAGGATTTTTCCAAATCAAGCGGATTATTAGATTTTGTTGAGTGGACACAACAAAATTTATTTTATGGGTTTTTTTAACCTTTCTAGATGATGCAACAGAGAAAGATCTTTCTGACCTGGTGTCAGAGATGGAGATGATGAAGATGATTGGCCGGCACAAGAACATCATCAATCTGTTGGGGGCGTGTACGCAGGACGGTGAGCGATTCGTTTTATCCCTAGCCTACTATGTCATACTCGATACGTTCATTTCTAAGGTCTCTATATGATCAACATAATCAAAACTTTGCTGAAAAAATCTAAATTATATGCTTTCTGTCATCTGATCAATAGTTCATACTTTTTTAGCAAGCCTTTTAATGTCATTCAGCATTTTTCTACTTATGATTTCAATGACTGTGGGATCTCTGACAACATCTCTTTCTCTCTCTTTCTCAGGTCCCTTATATGTCATAGTAGAGTATGCATCTAAGGGTAACCTTCGGGAGTATTTGAGGGCCCGGCGGCCCCCGGGAATGGAGTACTCGTACGATATAGCCCGAGTATCAGATGAGCCTCTCACCTTCAAAGATCTGGTCTCCTGCACTTATCAAGTAGCCCGTGGCATGGAGTATTTAGCTTCACAGAAGGTATCAGCACATCACACCATATACAAATGTCATTTATTTATTTATATATCGATAAATGTCACTTACATAGACTTTAGGTGGTGCTGGTCTCAACTAGTTGTGAGGTTCACATCATCAAATCTTGGAAGGTTATTCAAGAGTTTTTTCTGAGCGCACCTGTGTATTTTGTTTTGTTCTTAGAGTTTCTGATTTCTATGGAAGCTTGTTTCTGCCACGGAATAAAACAATTTAAAAGATGTCGCAATTCTCACTTTTTTTTCTCAGAATTGCAAGATATAAACTTGCATTTGCTAGTAATAATGAGAATTGAGAGATATAAACTCACAATTCTGACTTTTTTCTTGCAATTCCGACATTTTTCTTGCAGTTGAAAGTTTATATCTCACAATTCTGACTTTTTATCTTGCAATTCTGACATTTTTTCATTGCAATTCTGATTTTTTTTTTTTTTGCAATTGCGAGTTTATATCACAATTCTGACATTTTTTCTCACAAATTATTCATGCAATTCTGACTTTTTTTCTAGCAATAGCATGTTTATATCTTGCAATTCTAACTTCTTTTCTCAGAATTATATAAACTTACAATTGCAAGTTATAAAGTCCAATTCTGGGTTTATATCTCGCAGTTCTGACTATAACACAATTGCAACTTTATATCATGTGATTCTGAGAAAAAAAAGTCCGATTTGTAAGATAAATACATTTTTTATGTTTTATTTGGTGGCGGAAACAAGCTTCCATAGATTTCACATCTACCAGTCCCTAAATATCACTTTTGAGAAAAGTCTCTAAGAGGCTGGTTCTTGGCCATAATAAACAGAAATGGATCAGACTTCATGCTAATGGCTTCTCTGAACTATTTATATAATTGAAATCCAACAGATGAATATATTACACGCTTTTTTTAGCAGTTAATTCTTACATGCATGTTTAAAGAGTGCATGTAATAAGCAGCGTTTTTCATACGGTCAATGAATGAATCACAGCAGATGTGCATGACTCTGTAAGCCGGTCACAGCGCTCTCACTGTGAACATGCTAACTAAACACTGTCATCACGCTCGCCTTCCCATCTGGAATGCGCACAGAGCCTTATCGTGCTCTCAGACACTCTCGCACGGATCCACCCTGCGGTTTATCCCTGAAGTACCTAATCGTTCCTGTAGTGTGTTGTTTGTGTCTGCGTGTGTGATGTTTGTCTGTGTTTCCAAGATGAAGTCGTGATGATTTATGTTCTTTCTATCTTTCTCCATCTCTATGGCAGTGTATACACAGGGATCTGGCTGCCAGGAATGTGTTGGTCACAGAAAGCAACTTTATGAAGATTGCAGACTTTGGCCTGGCCAGAGACGTCCACAATATAGATTACTATAAAAAGACCACAAATGTGAGTTTCATTTCGTCAGGTGACACTCCTCTTTACCTTTATACACATTTCCTGTTGCTTTTCATCTTGGTATGCGATCTTTCGTCTGTGTTTAAAGATGCATGTGATGCACACAATTATTATCTGTTGTGTTGATGTTGAAAAAGGTTGAGACAAGACATACATTACTGTTCAAAGGTTTCTAAACGTTTTTAAGCATTTTATTGGACAAAAGTCGGGATAAGCTCCTGAGTGAGGACGCTTTTGGTCTATTTTTCCTGACTGTAAATTTTAAATGCATCTACTAAATGTTAATTTTGTCAATGTTTAAGTGTACACAACCATATAAATGGCTTCAAATCCAATATACATGATCTAAAAGCTACAAAACTCCAATTTAGATCTCATTGGCTCTTGAATCGTGCTTTATACAGATATATTCAGGCTCGACTCCTTTCAGCCTCCCGCCATCTCTTTCTTTGTTCTCTCACCTTTTCTCTCTTTCATTTCTCCTTTTCCCCCCCTCTGTTTATCTGCCACATCCCCCCCCCTCCTCCTCCTCTCACCAGTCTTGGCATGATTTGCAGATTCCCAGGCAGTCGGCGTGTAAAGTGATTTCAGCTCTTTGCTTATTTGGCCCTGCCCTCTTCTCTTATTCCAAAGCTTGTTGTTCAAGCTCATGAGAAAGAAATGTTAGTGACAAACCTAAACACATTAGCATAGCTTTAACTCCCATTCCCACCATTATACCAGTCTCTAGCCCATCTGTGATGCTTGTTTAGGCTGTAATTCACTCGTCCAAGAGTTTAGGTCATCAGACGTGGTGGAGAAAGAGTGTGTGAATCTTGATAGCATCGTAATCATCACTACATTTGGGTCAATGTTCACGAAAGATCAACATGAAATCAAAATGTACCCTATTTAATAAATAAACATAGTATTATTGTGCATGATTCAAGTGTCAAACTCCACTCCTCAAGGGCCGCCGTCTCCAACCAGCTCCAAAACACCTGCCTGGAAGCAATCCTGAAGACCTTGATTAGCGTGTTCAGGTGTTTAATTAGGGTTGGAGCTCAACTCTGCTGGGCATTGGCCCTCCAGGAACTGAATTTGACACTCTTGTTCTAGTTGGTCATTTATGGTTGTTAGATGGTGAAGATGGTTGATCAGTTGGGTTTCCAGCTGGTTGAAAAATGGTGGAAATTCAACCGATCAATGGATCCTGATGGATCATTCTGGTTAGAGCTGTTTGGACCAGTAGAAAACCAGCTAACATGTCCAAAAATACTAGCTTGCCAACCTTTAACTGGTAAGACTTGGATTTTACAACAGGGAAGTAAATGTTAACAGCAACTTTTCCAAACTTAAAGGGTTAGTTCACCCAAAAATGAAAATTCTGTCCATTGACAGCTACACAATTGCGAACTTGACGCTTCAAAAGGTTCATAAAGAGATCGTAAAACTAATCCATATGAATTTAGAGAATGAACCTCACTGGTCAAGCAAACATGCTTGAGCTTCCATTTACCACAACTGGTGTGAGCGTTGATGAATGTTCATATGTGAATATAAGCCTAAATTCAATCTGTTCATCAAATAAAGTGATTGTGTCTCTTCAGAAAATTTGGACTAAACCACCTTACTCATATGGATGAATTTTCATTTTTAGGTGAACTACCCCTTTAATTCACCAGTACTTTAGTCCTGATTTATTTCTTAGTTCTTATCAAGGTCAACAAGATCTGGCCATGAATATTCTAAACATAGTTTGGCATTATTAAAACAACGAGCAAAGCCCAGATTGAGCGATACTGATGACTGATTAATGGCTGGGGTTAGATTCAATTACACTAGTTCAACCCTGTCTAAATAAAACACTGTGAGCCAGGAGATTGTGAACTCGGAGCTCTTCCTATTGGATCTAGCACTGTAAATGCCATTGACTCTTGTATCTTCTCCACTAGCCTCAATTTATAAACCCGCAATGACTCCTTTGGGAAATTAGAGTTCTGCGGTACATCCCACCAGGATTTAATTCCCAATCATTATTGGCTGTTTGGGGCTTAATGAAATTTCAGGCTAATAAGGGTCTCGTGCAGATAAAGATGTGAGTTTGGCAGTGTGTGGATGTTGTTGTGTGTCGACCGTCTTTGACCTTTTCTCCTATCGATGTCTGTAGGGTCGTCTGCCCGTGAAATGGATGGCTCCGGAGGCGCTGTTCGACCGAGTATACACGCACCAGAGTGATGTGTAAGTCAACCATTTCATTTTTAAGTAGAGATATCATGGAAAACAAGATTATTATTGAGGTTTATGACCCAAACTCCCTCCCTGGTCCATGCATATTATTTACTGAACCTAAGTGATGGCAAATAAACCTCACACATCACAACCATAAGCATATGAACATATGATGCGTATTTACATGTAAGTGCAACTGTTACTAGTTCTACATGTGAAGAGTTAAGCCAATTATTACAGGAGTTTAGCGCATAGAACGACGATAGCTTATTATTATTACTTCTGCACAGTGGTTTTAAAGGAAATGCGAAAGCTAGTCTAAATGGCTTTTGAAAACGATACAGTTAGAGATGTTTGGAAAAAATTGAAAAAGGGACTGTTTTCAATGGATTTGGATAGCAGGAAAACACTTCTACTGCGGTTGGAGTCGCTGTGTGTTTGTATAAAGCGAGTAGTTTGGGAATGAATAGGAACTGCTGGCAGGTAAGTTCAGGGAGCGAGAATTGATTCCCTTCTGAAAAGTGGTGGAAAGTCAAGGAAGTGTTTTTGCAAAGAGAAGGGCTGTTTGCGGCCAGCGCTACACCAAAAAGCGAGAGATTTCACGCTCGACTTGCGGCCAGTGCCGTGTTACTAATCTGCGCAGCTTCAAAGCCCTTCAGACTCTCACCTCCCAGAGCCTGGACGGAAATGCCCACGATCTTCCCTTCACTCCGTCCTCTCTCCAGCTCTTCTCTGTCTCATTGTTTTGTCTTGTTCTGAACACTTGAAAGTCTCTTCCCCTCTTTTTTTATCTTCCATAGAGTGAAATAATCCTGTTTCTTGTCATTTGAGTCATTTGCGTTTATCTGTTAGTACATGCTTGTTTCATCTCATTTTAAGCTTACTTCTCGTAAAGACATGAAACGAACCGGAAGTTACGCTTTGGTGCATGTTGGATTTTTCACGCAGCCTCTGCGGCACGTTTTGAAGCTTGGGCTGCAGTCATTTCTACATTCTTTTGTTATTAATAATCTGATCTTTTGGTTTGCACCCAATCAATCTTTATATTGTCTAGTACTTAATGCATTGGAATGTACAAAAACAGACATTATCATTTAAGATTTTGGCCATACTGTCCACCCCTGATGAAATATGTTGTAAGTGTGTGCGTGTGTTGTGGTCAATATCTTTTGTCATGTGTGTCCGCTCTTTGTGTGGTCCATGCAGTAAAATTAAATCAATAGCAAAGAGACCCTTATTGATGGCAAACTCTTGAATCTTTTGTCTCAGCTAAGGTTCTGAGCTCTCTGATTGGCTCAGAGGCAGACACAATCTATATATGACATCATATTAAACGAATACATAAATTATAATAAAAATTGGCATGTTTTGACAAACAAGATCCCCGGGGAGTGGGATGATATAAGTTGCAGAGCTTGCAAAAATGGAAATATGGATGCATGTGTGTGGATTTCCTGTTTGTTTAAGATGTTAAATTGATGGCTTTTATGGTTAAGGTTCATCCGGCCCCATGCAAGGTCAGCTATATTAGATTAGAAAGGTGTCGCCTGTGATATATATAGTTTGTGGCTCATTGATGCACGTGGGGAGCGAAGGTCCGATCCAACAGACGAGCTCCTGTAGCTCAAATTGCTCAAGAAGTTAATGCTGGTTCTGAAGGTGTCAGAACACACAGTGCATCAGTTTGTTGTGTATGGAGCTGCATAGCCGCAGACCAGTCAGGGCGCCCATGCTGACCCCTGTCCATTACAGTTAAGCATGTTTTCTTCATGCAAAATATAATTTCTTATTTTTTTCTTTTAAATTTGAGGTGAATTTTTGTAAGATTCATTCATTGCTAATTAGCAAGCAAAGTCTAGTAGAATAGTAGACGCCTGTATTATTTCCATGCACGCTGATTGCGGCTTATTGCATTGAAGCGTAAGGGTTCAAGAGGGCATTGCAATGACCCTTTCTGTGCTCTCGGTGTGAGTGATTGATCATGGGGAGGTTAGCCGCGGTTACATGGGGTGACTAAATAGAGATGATGAATTTGGCAAACATGTCAGAGAAGATGCGGGCGCTAGATAAAGACGAGAAGAAGACAAACAAGGTAACTGATTATGTAAACAAACACGTGGACGGGTAACCGCAGGAGTAAACCAAAGCAGAGAGTCTTTGTGCTTTGCTTTGTGTATTGTGATTGCTACGGGTCGCCAGAAAGATAAATTGTGTCGCTCAGAGATTGTTCTTTTGTTGCTCTGGATAGTTCAACCAAAAATGAAAATGTGGTTATTCCAAACCTGTATTAGTTTCTTTCTTCTGTTCAACACAAAAGAAGATATTTCAAAGAATGTTGGTAACCAGACAGTTGACGGTTGCCATTGATTTCCATAGTATTGTTTTCCTGCTATGGAAGTCAACTGTTTGGTTACCAACATTCTTTAAAATATCTTCTTTTGTGTTCAACAACTTGAGGGACGAAATGTTGGAGTTCATATTGAGTTCTCTGATTTTGATTGCAAACTTTGGTATCTGAGAACATTTTGAGACATTTTTTGGAATCTTTTTTCAGGAGAAACATCTGAGAAGCAGAAGTCTCAATTTGCTTCTCCTTACAAGAAGCAATTGAGAAGTTACAGAGATCTCACTTGAGCTTTTTCTTTTCTATAGTCTGCGTAGGTGTGTTTGTGGAGATCTGTTTCTCAAGCACATTGTGTAATGCATTGATGATTTTAAACCATTATATCTTGTGATTGTGAAATGCTTTTGCTAGCTCAGCAGGATAAATAAAAGCTTATGCAGATGATAAGGATTTCTGGCTCTGCATGTCCGTTGGCCTATTTTGGGATGCCTTTTAACTCTCATATGATGAGTCAAAGGTGTGGAACCCTCTGAGGAAACTCTTATAATCATTTGAGTGAATTTTATTCCCCCTCTCGTCTTAGATGAAGCAACATGGAATTGGCACATGATGAAAAATCATTCCTCGCTGCAATCTTCCGCCCTCTGGACGTTTGTTTCCTGTGGGTCTCGCTAATGTTTGTTTTGGCTGGACAATATGTGTCATTGTGGCGTTCCATGGAGGACAAAAGCCAGCTTTGAGTCATGTAAGAGTAGTCCCACAGTCTGAGATGCTCACAGAAAGACCGCATTTAGACCCCAACAGCTACTGCGTTGTTGGCGCCAACAAATATCGCCACTGTAAATGGATCAAATTTGGATTTTTGGCTTCATTTCACAGAGCGATCCTCATCCAAATTTTGGGGATAGTGAAGTGATGGTACCACAGAAGAGGCTGGAATGTGTTGCTCCCTTAAATAACTGTACAAAATGCTGATTGTTCAACAATTCAACGATATTCTCTCACTGTATTTACAGTCAAAACACTGATTGAAAGTGTAATATGAACCACAAGAGGAACGTGTTTGCTGTGTGTTCTAATGGGAAAGTGATCTGATGAATGCTTTTCTGTCTCTTCCAGCTGGTCGTTCGGGGTTTTAATGTGGGAGATCTTCACGCTTGGTGGTTCTCCGTATCCTGGAATACCTGTCGAGGAGCTGTTTAAGCTGCTAAAAGAGGGTCATCGCATGGACAGACCTGCTAACTGCACCAACGAGTTGTGAGTGTTCTTTTCTCAAACATGGTTACATGGTTCGTAATAGCAATCATTACTAATCACTGAAATCACTGAAACAATTTAGCATGTCTGTTAGTTTAAGCCACATTAAGTGTCATTTTTTCTTGCATTCATTGTGACTAGTTAAACTAGTGTCCTGCTAACCATTTCTGATTTGGATTTACCTTGTCAGTGAGCTAGTTAGTGGCCAAGCACTGAAGGTGTGTAGGCACCTATTGTGTCCACTGGCGTTCTTCTTCTTCTTCTTCGTCCGTTCTGGAGAGGACAGTCTGAACTGTCACCATAGCAAATTTGGAGTCTCTAACTCAATCGCTCTAGCGCCATCAACTGTCAAAACTTGCACTTATATTTATGCTAATAACTTTTGAACCGTAAGGGCTAGCAACAAAATTTTTCCTCTTGGCTCAAAACAATTCTATGACATCATGTTCCATCATGAAGATTTTTCCCACCAGTTTTTCGAACTTGGTTCTTGTTCTGATTTTCACGAAAATTCGAAATTTTACGTAGCACTTGTGAAAATAGACGCAAGGCTGTATCTCCGCAACGCTTTATCATATTCAGTCCAAACTTGGTCCATGTCATCACAAGTATGACCTGAGGCCACCTACTGGTCTGGAGATACATCTCGTTAGATTTGGGGCGGCATGCCAAGTCGAATGATATCAGCCATTTTGGGCATCGGCCATTTTGAATTTTGTAGTAAAATACTGTATTTTATGAACTCATGAACATATCATTACGAAACTTGGTATGGGTCATCAGCTCGATGCCCTGAAGGAGTCTGATAAGTTTCTGGCTAGCGCCACTTAGTGGTGAGAGATATTATTTACATGCTTATATGATGTGGTTGACTTATTTTCACTGGAGTCATCGCAAATCCTTGCAGAGTCCAACGATACCAAACTTGCTAGGTTTATGGTTTGTGCAATGTTGTGCATTTAAACAACCTTCGCAAATATCTTAGAAACCGTTAGTCCGATCGAGATGAAACCACTGTAGGAAAGTCGAAAACATAGGTCTTTAACTATATGCCAATAGCCAAATGTCAAAATTTTGATAGTAAGTGGCAAAAAAAAAGCAATCAAAATCAGGTGTGGGTAATTTTTTATGTGTTCGTACATATAAATGTCAATAACTCCTAAACAAAAATGAGATATTTTCACCAAATTTGGGGGTCATTCTGAGGTTAAGAATGAGGTAATTAGTTTCCTTACTAATCATTTACTTTTTCTGCCATTTTTAGTTAAGCTAGCGTCCCGTTAGTCATTTTCTTTTCTACCATTGTTTTTTGATTTGCATTTAGCGTGTCAGAGTTAAGCTGATGTGCAACTAAACATTTTTTTCCTGACTTGCTCTTAGCTTGTCTATGCTAGTTAAGCTAGCATATCACTAATCATTTTCTTAATATACCATTTCTGTCTTGCTATGTTAGTTAAGCTGGTGTCCCACTAATGTTTTGTATCATAGTGTGTCCATGTACTGGTTAAGCTAGTGTCCCACTAACCATCTTTTTTTTGGCTTGCATTTAGTGTGTAGTTAAGCTAGTGTTGTTGTTTTTTCCCCTCAGTTTCACCTAGAAACACATTCCATAAGTAAAATGGTAAAATTCTGTTCATGTCGACTTGAAGCTTGTTTCCCAGCTAGTGTGAATTGGCTCTACCAAGACTCTTCGCAGCTTCTGAGAACATCCAACAGATTGTAATGTCACAGTAGAAGTCATTGGTCAGGCTCTCATAGCATTGATAGCAAAGAGCTCCTTCTCACCCTAATCTACCAGCCATAATGTTAGTGACCTAACAAACTTTCACGTTGATTTACTGCCAAAATGAGACTTTGCAGTTGTTGCCCTTTCATCGAACAAGCTATACTCGCCTGAGCATGTCTGATTACTCAAATGGTTGCACCAAAAACAAAGCATAGAAATAAATAAATGATGTCACATTGTCTTTTCCTCAGGTACATGATGATGAAGGATTGCTGGCATGCGATCTCCTCCCACAGGCCCACATTCAAACAGTTGGTTGAGGACTTGGACCGCATTCTCACTTTGGCAACCAACGAGGTGAGACACGCACACAATTACACACGCTGAATAAACAGACTCCAAACCATTCACGCTTTCCCTATAGTTCTGGGATTCATCAAACCCATGCCAACGCTGGCTCCAGCTCGCAACGTTTCGCAAGATCCGCAAGGGGAAGGAAACCGTTTTTTACAGGTCGAGAGTTGCACGCGCTTGATTTCATCCAGGCTCCGGTTTTCGAGCGCGGACTTAGCGTTGCTCAATTGTCAGATTGATCCCTATGACGGAACGCTAGACGATTCTTTCCTTTCTCTAGCTGTCATCCACGATATCCGTGTGGCGGGCTGAGGGATGGAAATCTGTCAGAACTTGTCGAAGGGGGGATTGAGCCGTGGAAGAGAGATGATGCCAAAAGCCCCGCTCTTGCTCGCCGTTTTGAACTTTAGAAATGTAATAAAGTGCCTCTGCTTTCTTCCCCCCGTCTTAAACTGCTCACAGATGTGAAGGTCTTTAGTAATGTGAGCTGCCTTGTGTTGAGCAGCGAGAGTTCAATCCAACACTCATTTTCAGCAACCTAAAACCCCCCTCTTCCTCTAGTCAAATAGCTCAGTACCAGCCACAAAAAGAGAAAATGGCTCCAATTTTGTTTGAGGAATGAACCAGGAAAAACATTCTTCTGTACATTTTTCTTATACTTGTATATTCAAGTGCATTGGATGTTTATGTGATGTATTTCAAATATATATATGTCTTCAGGTGTGGTCCCTTCTGTTACTGATTCACTGAATTTCGATATCCAGATATTGGTTAGACTTGACGACGTTCTGAAGGAGATTGTTCAGACGTGGAATCTGGTGGTTTCCAGCTTGGTTAAACTTGGATTGAGTATTCCAGCATTTGAGCGCACTTTATTTTGAAGGAAGCAGCTAGTAGGTGAATGTTATTGCTGGTGACCCACAGCGGAAAGTATTATTTGACTTATAAATAATTATTTGATTATAAACACTACTGTTCAAAAGTTTGGGGTCAAAAGTTTTTTTTTTTTTTTTTAAGAAATTCATACTTTTATTACGCATTAAATTGAATATATATATATGGGCCATTCTACAGAATTGGTTCCAGTTAGAAACGTCTTGAAAAAAATGTCGTTTTCCACAAATTGTGTATGTATGCGAATTGTGTAACATCCAAGCTACACATTTCTAGTAATTGTGCAGTTAATTCTCATATTGTATTTTCAGAAAGTTTTGGAATATCTCCCCAAATTTGTCACTACCGAAACACAATAATAAATAATTTAATAAGAAGGGTTACACTGACCTATTAAGATTTTGTTTACATCTACCTTCCTTTAAAAAAGTTTTCACAGGTAAATCAATAACAATTTTAACAATATTTCAAGTGTAATTTATGAGATTTGTTGTATTTTGAATCCAATCTTTATTGTAAAAGGCATAAAATTGATCATACTGATTTCAAAGTGAAGGATTCATTAGTTTGAATATACATAGAAACAAACACTAATAACATCTTAGTTGATAATTCAATATACTTTATTTTTGACAAAACATCCCATGTTTTTCGGGCGTGACAGTAATGTGTTGGTAGTGACCACATCACATGACACAATTTTACACTAAAACACTAATGATTTACATAATAAAACATACTAAAATTCTATGATTCACGTAACCTTTTGTCACTACCAAAACAATGATGTCATGTGGTGAAGTTTCAGTAGTGACAATTTTAGACACTTTTGATCCGCTCAAAGATGCTAATCAGCACATGTTAGCTAGCACAGTTCTGAACAGATGTACACATAAAAACTACATTTTATGGAATAACACCCAAAAAGTTTGCAGAAAAAAGGTGTTTGTTAGTGACGTTCCTTAAAGTGACACACAGATTTCAGACTTCTGAACACATTTAGCTCAGAATGATGGACTCTATCTGCTGTGAAAGAGAGGCTGTGAGACACAGGGATATTTCCTGATCAAACATGCAGAAGTGTGTTAAAATCAGTCTCAGACAATGGACTCAAACACACACCGTTTCGGTAGTGACGTGAACATGCGGGACACATTTTTTTTTTACACAAAGTTTCATGATTTAAAAATAAAATATAAAATGAATATTTTTTTGACTTCACTTACAAATATATAAACTATGTATACATATTTTAAATAAAAAATAATAAAAATTACTAAAATCTAATTCAAAATATTAACTAAAAATTATAAATGATACTAAAATAAAATGCATTTTTCTCCATAGAAATATATTTTCTTTTTCTCCATTCCTAATTGACTAATTGAAATATAATTTGGCTGCAGCTGTTTTAATGATCATTTTCCCCTATTAAGCTCTAGTTGAATCACGACTGTTCTCTCCATGTATATATACTGACGGCTTCATCTGTGTGTCCGTAGGAGTATCTGGACCTGTGCGCCCCAGTGGAGCAGTACTCTCCCAGCTTCCCCGACACACGCAGCTCCTGCTCCTCCGGAGATGATTCCGTCTTCTCCCACGACCCCTTAGCAGACGAGCCCTGTCTTCCCAAGTACCAGCACATCAACGGAGGCATAAAAACATGAGCCCCTTCAACGTCCTCCAGACCCACCACATCCAAGCTACACCTCCAGTTCTCCAAAAGAGTGAAAGACTTTTACCCACAGTTCACTTTGACCTACCCAGAACCGTACGCTGCCTCAAGACTCCCGGCGAAGCTCCCGCTGGACTTTGGGAGCATGCCGAGGGAGGCTGAGACTCGGCCTCAGTGCTGCTTTTCCGGAAAGAAACTGAAGTGTGTGAAGCGCAGGTGCTTTTTTTTTTTGTGGAAACACACACTTGCGCGCACAAAAACACGTGACCAAGCTCTTAAGAAGAGGACGAGGACCGAAGAAAAGTGACTGTTCCCAAGGGCCCACCTCTTTGTTTATTTTGCTGATTTTTTTTCCGTTTATGTTGGAATTCTCTTCCATTCTTGCCGTCATTCCGTTCCTTGGCATTCCAGGAGTCTGTGTTCCCAAGTGAAATGAAATGGAGCACACGGACAGAACTCTTAAGAGACTAAAACCAAGACGTTAAGGAGAAAATAGGAAACGAGTACTATATGAAAAGAGAAAAAGAAGAAGAAAACATATCACTGCCTCCGGTTGGTTTTTACAATGTTTTTATTTTTAAATGCTCAGTTTTTACCGTGATAACGCAGTTATCATACAAAAGCCCAAGCAGTTATCCTTATTGGTAAAAAAAAAAAAATTAATAATAATAATACATGGTATATAGTGCTGGGTATATTTGTAAATATATTCAAATATGTAAAAATATATATTATATATTTACAATGAATTATTTTTTGTATGGACTTCCGAACAATTCCTCCCCTTTCCCTCTTTTTCTCCAGAGTCAGAAATGGATGTAGACACGTCTAGATGTTTTTATTACATTCCCAGACAAACATTCGCACATATACAGCAGGACTCGACATTAAAGACTGCTTGAAAAATGCATTTTTGTGTGTATGTGTTGAGGTATTTCCTGTTAAAACAGGAAGTTTCTTTTCTTTTGTCTTCTATTAGGAGTTCACTAGCATTTTAGATGACCTCAAAACTAACAAACATGCACTAAAAGCCACAAAACTCTTATTTCGGTGTATATGTTCCAGACACATCTGCTGGTTTGAATCCGGGCGCGGAAAATCTTCCTGGAAACGTTTAATGTCGGGTCCTGCTCAACTCTCACTTGCTGACACAGTCGCGTATTGGCTTTCAGGGAAAGAGATAGTGTGTTAATTTATTGACTTATGTTAAAAAGAATCAAAAGGATAAAAAAAGATCAAAATAATAAAGAGATAATAATATTAATGATGACAGTAGAAACGATAATGATTCATAATGTTTATTTTGTAATTTAAAATGACATTTCAGTGAGGCAATGGTACAAAGAATTATGTGTAGCTGGTATCGAAAGATTTGCATTTCTTACATTTTTATATATATATATATATATATACACACACACACACAAATGTGAATGGTAAGTTAAAATGCAAAAATAACGTACATTTTTATAGTCAGCTAATCCCTTTTCTGTAGTAGAGGATGTTGTTATTTTACTCACACTGAAGTTTGCATTTGAATTTGACAGAATACTGGAAAAAAGTTTGCAGACAGTATATATTTTTTTGCAGTTTTACCCACATCAGCTCAGTTAAATCATTTAGATCAAATACAGTTTTCAAAACGCAAAAGTATTAAGAATTGTTCAAGTGTTTCATTTTCTTCCAGACAAATGAGATGAGGTTGTTCTCAACAAATGTTCCTGACAGATTTGTAAAATTAAAGGTGGAAAAAAATGAATTGTGTGTGATTTTGTTTTTACTCTACAGTCTCTTTCTGCCGTCCTTTCACGCGAGTTGATAGACGCACAGTTGTAGTCTTATATTGATAAGCAATGTTCATATTGAGATATTAATTTCAAGATTTGCTATTTTGGCATATGTGATCAGTTTGAGATCTTTAGATGAGATTACTGGGATCTTTTTCTTAGGAGAATCACCTGAAAAGCAGATGTTAACCTAAGCAAATCAATCATTTGATCTCATTGATGTCTTGTAGAAAATTTGAGATCTCCTACATGACTTTTCAGTTCTGTAGGAACAAGGAAAAAATGCCATTACAGATTATTTTCTTCTTTGCTCTTCATATGGCTGTGAGGCAAGCTTATGACACCAAAATGTTAGATACCAGTGAAAATTCACAATTTTCAGGTACAGAAATGGAACAAAGTAGGCTAAATAACACTATATAGTTACAGAAGTTATTCAGTCAAGAGCAGTTCGTGTTTTTTAACATTAAAAACACAGACAGCAGCAGGTATATTAGGCTGCTGTTACTTTAAGACTGAATGCACAGATACATACTGTACCCATGCGTTTTATTTCTCAACTGTTTACGTTCATTTAAGACAAAACCGACTACGTTTACTATAGGATACTCACCGAGACGGGCATTTTTGGACATATTTTTTGTGTGGATTTTACGCAAGGTGATGTTAAGGAGATAGTATTTGCACAACCGTCTGAGACACAGCTTTCTGGGTGTGCGCTCCAGATGTTTAAAGGTCCCATGACATGCTGCTTTTTGCATGCTTTTATATAGGCCTATAAGTGGTCTCTAATACTGTATCTGAAGCCTCTTCAGCAGAATTTTAGCCACTACGAGCCAGTCCCACAATGAGCTTTCCTTAGGACGTGCCATTTCTGTGTCTGTAGCTTTAAATGCTAATGAGGAGGAGAGAGGCGGGGCAAGGTGTGTGGCCTTAACCAGCTTGCGGCCACGGTACCATGCGCTAATGTTGACAGTGGATGTATCGCAACGGCTCGTAGACACGCAGCTTTTCAGTTTGACCCAGAATCTGAATCCGGATGAAGAAGTTGCAACTCATCGGATACATAAAATATTGTGTCTGGATACGGTACTTTAGTTGGTTTGTTTATGTATGCTGTTACATGTAGCTAATGCTAGCCTACGTCGTTGGCTTTTCATGTTGCTGAATGACGTTTGACGACATATAGGGAAGATTGCAGATTGGGCCATCTGAGCTTTCATTTTCTCCAAGGCGAAGCAGGATATTCTAGCCACTGGGGGTTAAAAACCTCATAAAGTGACATTTTCATGCCATGGGACCTTTAAACTTTCCACACGGCGTGCGAATAATGAATTAAGTTCCCTTTGGCTTCTTCTTGCGCTTAAACTTTCATGACGAAGCAGCAGTGCCCCATCAACTGTCCCAAATGTTAGTTCTCACAACACTGCACATACTCGCCATGCATTCGGCGCTTGGCGAGTGTTAATTTTTGGCCCTGGCTTTAGACCTTTTTGTGTTCTTTAGATGAGACACTTATGAGATTACTGGGGTCATGGGACAAAAACTATGGTGACTGAAACCTGTCATGACCATCAGTGACACGAGCATTCAGACCCCATTACTGGTCTCCACCAGCCTGTATGATCCCCTTAATGAGAGACTGCGATGAGCATCTGCCACATAGAGTTCTTCAGCTCAGAGCTGTTGAAATACACGAGGAGACCCATCAGAGCACTGACTACCATCTCAATCTGCTCGTTCCCGTACCCTCCATCTGTCAGGAGGCTGTTTGCACAAGGTCCAGTCCTCTGGAATGTCAACATGAGCCGGGCGTGAGCGGGCGAGACAGACCCACACTCACGGATAACACACCGGTGACGCTGGAAGGGAGTTAATCAGTAACATAAAAGCACATTGAGCAGGAAGCCTAGTTTAGGTGCTTTCATAGCTTATTATTTGCATTCGTTTATAGTGTTTTCAGCGTGGAGGTATAGGTACAAGCTAGTCCTCAGATTCACCTCAAAGGTTAATTAAAAAATGATCAAGTTAGATATTAAAGCTGGTCTCTACAGGGTTTAGTAGAGTCTCTAAAGTTTAAGAGGAACAGCAGATGTGCAGCTACTGTCATAAACTCCAGTCTTCATGATGGCCAATAAAAACAGCCATAAAGAAACGCAGTCTCATAAATGAGCTTTAATTGAAAATGAGCAGATGAGCAGTTCATCAGAGCTCTGATGGTCTCGTCCTCATATCTTGAGGTGGAAAGTGATGCTTTGAACGACAATAATCCAGACGTTGAGCATCAACATTAAGCAATTGTTTTATACTAAACCATTTTCTTTGACATTAGACATAGTCTAATGCGATATGACAAAAATATATATCACGATATTATGAGAAATTATTTTCACCATTTTCAATATCATTCAAAAAACTAATACTAGCCTAAAAATAAACAGTGATAAAGAGCAAAGAAAACAAACTACAAAGACACAAATGAAATAGACCTACTTGAAAAACCTCAAGCACTAGAAATGAGAAATATTGCATAAAATGAAGTCATCAAAAAACTATGCATATATACTTTTAAGTTTCAAAAGTGATTCAGTCAAGATCAGTGAGAGATTGTCTCTCTTTTTTTGTTGTTTGATTAACATTAAAGGGTTCGTTCACCCAAAAATGAAATTTCTGTCATTAATTCCTCACCCTCATGTCATTCCACACCTGTAAGACCTTCGTTAAGATAAAATATTAAGATATTTTTGATAAAATCCGAGAGTTTTTTTTTTATCCTCCATTGAAAGCAATGAAATTACCACATTCTTTGCCCAGAAAAGTAGTAAAAACATCATTAAAACAGTCATGTGACTGCAGTGGTTCAACCTTAATGTTATTAAGCGACGAGAATACTTTTTGTGCGCAAAAACAAAACAAAAATAACCACTTTATTCAACAATTTTTCCTCTTCCCTGTCAGTCTATTACGCAGTTGATGCAGTGCAGCGCTTTCGTGTTTATGTCCGAATGCTGGCTCATTATTGGTCGGCTCCTGTGCCAGCATCACACGCATGCTGCTCACGTGACCAGGCGTCGGCTAATAATAAGCCACCGTTTGGACGTAGAACCTGGAAGCGCCGCAACGAAAATAGACCCTTTTCACAAGTCGTCATAGTTGGGTAAAATTCTATAGAGAATGTTTTGTGTTTCCATTTTCTCAAATAGCGAAAGAAAAACTCAACAATAATGTTTTCACAACTTTCAAAAAGAGGCAAAAAAAAAATAGAGAGCGATTGATAACGGCAGTCAGAAGAGAGAAAGATGTCATTTTTACCGTCACTCCCATAGCTGCTGTATCACAAACACCCTCACAGCAGCGTTTACTAGTTTTTTTGTCATTTGATGCAAAGGTAATATACTAAGTATAGTGTTATAAATGTACATAAAATGAAAATATAAAAAACGTTGCAGGATTTACGATATTGATGACCGCGTCATCACAGTCTGTGAAAAGGGTCTATAGTGTAGCAGAATAACAGAATTTTGTTTTTGTGCACAAGTATTCTTAAATTTGGATCCTGTCCCTTTAAGACTGGCTGCACAGATCCAATAAGCCCGGAACACACCAAGCCAAAGGTCGGCCTTCGGGCAGTTTTTGTTCGTCGGCCGACTAAGTTTTCTCAGTGTGTTCCACACCGTCAGCTGAAGCTTTTTTTTCCGGCCGATTCAACATGTTGGTGCTCGTCGGTCAGTCGAGCTGACCGTTCTGATTGGCTGTTCAGCTACTGCCACCTGCTGGCACAGAAAGGCATTTCTTCTTACGGAGGCGCAGAACGGACGTGCTACTTGGCCGTCGGGTGTCGAGCGTTGGTTTGGTGTGTCAGGGCAACTTTGGACCCAGATGCTGCCGACGTGAGCCAACCCCGCAGTCTGCTCTCGTCGCCACTAGTTTGTCGGCGTTGGCTTGGTGTGTTCTGGGCTTTATACTTGTGCATTGTTCTTTCTCAATTTCTCAGTTCTTTTTTAACTTTTTATGTTGACTTCCTCCCAGCAAACATTGGTCCGACAGTAACATCGAGTCCCTGGCCAAAAATAGTTGCGGTAGGACGCCATAAAACGGTAAAAATATGTAACACAGAACATTTCCTAAAAATGCATTGTTATGTTTCATAACTTTCATTTTGGACCTATTTTGCAACCATAACGGGATGTTTTCTTTCAACAGTCATCAAACGTCCAAATGTTTGCTGGGTTAATACATAAATGACTCTGTTTACTTGCAAACACATGTCACTTTGACATGTAGGTATGTGTATATAACTGTTCAATCCCAAAAAGGAGGCAAAAAGCGCTCTATGAGCAGCATATCATGTGTGCGCGTCTCTCAGAAATTCTCTCAGAGAACGCGTCGCGCGCGATTTAGCCGACTGAAATTAGTTCTCATTTGCAGTACTGACATACTAAAGAAACCAAAATTAGTGAAAATCATGTCGTAGATAAGAACTAATTGTAATTTAGAACTGGTTCTCAAATCTGTTCTTAAATGCTGCTTTTTTAAGTGATATTAGCTTTAGCATGACTTAATTAGCCTGTGGCTTACGGATCAGAGACAGCTGCTCGTTTGAGCGGGAAAACAGACAGGCCAAAGAATCCAAAGATTCATTCAACACCATATAAAGAAGGATGACCTCCTTCCCGCTCCTGTTCCCTGCAATTTTTCCCTCAGCTAATGCGCAATATCTAAAGTCATTTACCTGGACACAGTGTCTATTGTGTGGATAATTAGCTTGCCGGCTGCAGGTTGAAGGAGGCTGCCCTTCCAAACACTCAGGAATGTCTGTGCTTGTCTTGGGGTTAGAATGTAATTAAATCAGTTTTCTTCCTGGCTGTGACTCAATGCCGACTACCTGTGAGGACAAGAACTTCTCCCATCTTGTCCTGGCAAGAAACGCTAATTCCAGTTTCCAACTTAGCATCGGCCCCTTACTGTCTTTGCCACTTTCTACTGCTTGTTCTTGTTCAAGTGCCCTTGGCGAAAACAGATTAGACAAAAAAGTTCAGAGTAACTCGTTCTGTACTTAAAAAATAAGTTTTATTGACAAAAAATGTAAACTTAAAAGACTAATAACTATCATCCATCCTTTCCCAAAACTGCTTATCCTCTGTAGGTTTGCAGGATGAAAGTTGTAATGGAAATCATGATAATTATAAATTAACTTTTTTTCCAAGCTCCTGGAGGTGACTGGACCTAAGTTCTAAGGAGAGCGAGTGCTGAAAAGGTGCTTTGTCCAGAGCTCCAGGTTGACAGAGGTGTGGTCCCATCAGCGGTTGTGGTTCTAGGCAGACGTCCAGGCCCTTGCTGGCACACAACTGTGCCCAGCACCTCAACACAGTCCAACTCTAACTGGAACCAACCACCCCTGGATGGAAAAACAAACAGTACCCCTGTGCTTCTTTCCCATGAGGGACGCAGTCTTAGTGCCCCTTGTGAAAAAGAAGTTTCGATGGTCCACTTTAGACACTCTACTGACTAAGTAACTTTGCAACTACATGTCAACTAACTCTCATTAGAGCATTAGTAGACTGTTAGGTTAGGGCTGGTAGAATAATTTGACATACTTGCAAAGTTACTTATAGTCAGTAGAACTATTGTTGGGAGCATCAATATAAAGTGTTAGTAGATATTAAAGGGGATGTAATATAAAGGATGTAATATAAGATCCCCAGAATGTGTCTGTGAAGTTTCAGCTCAAAATACCCCACAGATCATTTATTATAGCTTGTCAAATTTGCCCCTATTTGGGTGTGAGCAACAACACGCCGTTTTTGTGTGTGTCCCTTTAAATGCAAATTAGAGGAAAGCGCTTTCCAGAAGAGGGCGGAGCTTTAACAGCTCAACAACAACAAAGCTGGAGAATCTCACGCAGCCAAAATGGCGACGGTGTTCAGCCTTACATTGTAGTCGACACTGATGGAGAGACTCAGGAAGAAGTTACAACTTTTAGACGTTTCTGAATGGTTAGTGGATAAATTTATGTGGTTGCTGTGGAGTTGATTCAACTCATCCACTAGCATGTGCCGTCATGCTAATCTTTTGTGTTGAATTGACCCTCGTTTGTGAAGCAGTCCGGCGTAAAATTATAATGTAATTTCATAATTAATTCTATTGTCTTCAAAATATGTTTAAAATGCACTGCTGAATGTACTGAGACGTATTTATGGTATACTAACGAAACTAATATATAATGTAGTTTCTGATGAGTAAATTTAAAGTAAAGTAGGTCAATTTAAAATACATTAACTTTAAATGTATAATATTCAATAACACACTACACTTAAATTATAATGAAGTACTTCTTTAAACTACAACAAAAGATTATTAAAACATAATGATTTACAATGTTTGATTATTACAAGGTGCACTTTTTGAAAAGTATTCATGAAAAATAGTGTACTCTATTTAAGTGCCTTTTTCTTTATTAATATTATATTATCTGAAAGTACAGTTTTTTTTTAAATATACTTGCACATTCAGTATGATTAAGTGCACTTAAGGGCTCCTTTTGGGTTAAAGTCACCATAAAAACAAAACTGGCAATTCTTGTTTTTTATTTTCATGGAATATTGCAGTATATTTATTATAAATTATTTATCCATGCACATCTTGATTTTTTTTTTTTTTTTTTAATTAATCTTCTCTTCTCTGATGACATGTTTACTGGCATGAGGGTGGGGCAACCTGTCACTCACATGAGATCCACCAATAGCAAACCACAACCATCCAATCAATTCCCGCCCTACATTTGTTCTTGTTTGCGAAGCAGTTTCACTCGGATATGCGTCACAATAGGGAAGAAAAGACTATCACAGCTTCCATTTCCAACATGTTCTCCAACCAATACGCCTATATAGGTCGTTTGTCACTTCCCTGAAATACGACCCATAGGAGCGTTTGCTAAAGTTGCGCCCATATCGACATTGTTCTCTTTTATCTGTGTCATATTTTGGGTTTTACATAGCTCGATTGGCAGAGTATTGCAATATATAACAATATGTGATCATGGGTTCGATCCCAGGGAACACGTGTGCTCATAAAGTGTAAATCACTAAGGGCAGGTTTAGGGGTGGGGTGGGTGTAGTCGTTAATAAAAAAATGAGTTTTGTTAAATAGAAATAGGACAAATGGTGTAAAAAGTCAATTAAAATGAACACGCATTTTGATAGGTAACGACAGTCATACATCATTTCATGACGACAGACGTAACACGACCCTGTCATTGTTTTTTACGCCGCTAGAGGGCGCATGACTTTAAAACGTAAATATAGGTTGTAATAAGGTGTTTGATTAATGACCTATAGGGTCGTGCCAATTTTAAGAACACCAAGATGTGCCACAGCACTTGTGGACTGGAAGGTTTTATCCCGTGAATTGAGGAGTTTATGTTTGCCGAATGAAAGTGATTTATGATGTTAATGACGGATATGCTGTGTCTGTCAACAACATCAGTGTTCCTTGTTTCACTTGGAATTCTAAATGCATGATTGCGACTGTTAAAGTCAACAACCCACCAATTTTTATTTTCTTAATACATGCTCTGTTTGTGCACAATTCATTGTTCCACTTGAAATCGCACTGAATATCCTGTTTCATTCAGAAATGAGTCAGATTATGGAAGTGTAATGGGATGTGAGAAGTGTTGACTTAAGTTTTTCTCCCGTTTCCTTTGATGAGTCTGAATCGCAGCAGCTTTAAATCCGTTTGAACCTCGGTGGAGGACAGGCAGATGCTGGAAGATGAGACGTTTGGAAGATGATCTCAATATGGCTTATTTAATGGTTAGCAAATGGAAGTCAAAATGGAAGAGAAATTAGAGTTTTCCGCAGAGCGATTTCAATTGTCTTCGGTTTCAGCGTTCATTTTGTCAGTGGTCTGAGTTAGTGAATGTGATAGAAATCAAGCCCCTGAGGATGTTTATATAGATCAATAGCCTGTTGTCTGTGATTATGACAACGGATGATTCATGGTGCATTTAGTATGAGATGAGAAATGTGAACCATATTAAAAGGGGTTTGTGAGTAAGGGTTCAGTCCGTCACACCAAAAGCACCAAATAAAAACGGCATCCAAACCAAGCAAATTATGAGAAAACTCTTTTTATATGAACCTCAGTCACGCAAAAACACAAAAAAACGCCTGGAATGGATTGTTTGCTGTCTGTGTGGAGTGATCCATCCAAAAATCCATCCAAAATTAATACTTTTGTTCAGCAAGGACGCATTAAATCGATCAAAAGTGACAGTAAAGACATTTATAATGTTACAAAAGTTTCAAACTTTCTATTCATTAAGTAATCCACAAAAATATGAAGCAGCACAACAGTTTTCAACGTTGATAATAATCAGAAATGTTTCTTGAGCATCAAATCATCATATCAGAATGATTTCTGAAGGATCATGTGACACTGAAGACTGGAGTAATGATGCTGAAAATGTTCACAGAGAAAACAGCTGTTTTGAATTGTAATAATTTTTTTTTTTTTTGGTCAAATAAATGTAGTCTTGGTGAGCAGAAAACATTTACCCCAAACCTTTGAATGGTATAGTCTAGCTGTCTCTGCAAATTAAACTGGGATATTATAACATCAGAATAATCCACTTCACCTTTAAAAATAATATATGTATAGTTCCATCTGGCCCTTTCCTTAATTCAACAATATAAAGTTGTCTAGCTCTTTTGGAGTCACATCGTTTCCATATGGGAATCGTCCAGTCATGCGTGCTCCTCGCGGCTGAGGGTCACGGCAGTGGACGCCCTTTCATTGCCTCGTTGCTGTTTACCTCAGTGTGAAGTGCTTCCCCATCTCGAGCCGGTTAGTGACATAATCTCCACTTAAGAGCAACACAGTGCAGACCATAAACACCAGCACTTAGCTAATAGCAGACATGTGGCAGCTGGCTCTCTCTGTCTCTCTCTCTCTTCATTGGTACCTCCACTCTCCTTCTAGGTCTAGGTCAAGGCTCTGAACTACAGTAGGTGTTCACAAACCCCTAGAGGTTCTCAAAGGAACTGCGGGGGTTCATGAGCTCGTAATGAAATACTTGTGGTAAATCAAAGTCAGTCTTCGGAGTCAAGTCAGTTTACTCTGCAACCATACTGGCAACCCTCAGACATATATATTCATATATATTCAGCATACCTAACTTGGGAGAAGAAAAACTCCATATTGCAGCAATAAAATCAGACAATTTGCATCAAATCATACTATCATGCATTGTTTTTTAGGGGTTGATCCAGCTAATACACAGACCTTCATTTAACAAGATAATATGATCAATTAATAAACCAAAAAAACACCATAAAAGTCTCAAACTCTGATATTTCTCATTATACACTCTAAAAAATGCCGGGTTAAAAACAACTTAAGTTGGGTTTAAAATGGACAAACTCAGTGATTGGGTTGATTAACAATTACTGTATTGCTTGTTTAAAATGAACCCAAAATATGTTAGAAATAAACATTTATTAATACGTTTAATGAATAATAATTAAACAATAAACATTAAATAGCTTATTATTATGATTATTATTGTTTCCTCTAGTAATTATGTGTCTGATTTTTAATTTCCAACATATTTTGGGTTCATTTTAGGCCAGACATATAGTGATTTTTAAACAATAGTTGAGTTAAATAAAACTTCTCAGCAGGTTGAACAAATATTTAACCCAAAACAACCAAATGTCCATTTTTCAACCCAACTTGGGTTGTTTTTAACCCAGCATTTTTTAGAGTGTGTATTGATTTTAAATGAAATCGGATGGGACGTTCCTATGTCCTCAGCAAATATTTTTTTAATTCACTGGATAAAATATTAATCTCACAATACTGAGATCAAATTATTTACTTTTCTATTATCAGTTGCTGTTTCTAAACCACAAATAATTGGAAAAATAGAAGTGACTTTTAACATAAAAGTTTCGATTAGAGAAACTAAAAACTAAAGAAACACCTAAAAAATATTACTTTGTCTAATAAAAACATTTATAACAAAACATTTTCTGGAGAATATTGTCTTAATCGTTCATCACTTTCAACCTAGTATTTTGTAAAATCCCTTTAAATAAGAAAAGCCACTTCCTTAATGACACAATCATACATGAAGTGACATCACACTGGAGGGAATTCAACAGCAAAACAATGGATTGGATGAATTTCTGTGATGTATTGTATTGTTAGTGGGTTTGTTGCACTACATCATGTTTGATAAAATGACCAAGAACTAACTTGACCTCCATCTTGTTTATTTTCTTGCCATTGTGCAAATAATCAAGTTGCATTGAATACAGTTTAGGGGCAGAAATATTGCAGATAAATACTTTTCAAAGATGTTCTTTTGTATATAGTTTATATATGTGCATGTTCTGTATCTTGATGCACAAAGCAGCTTGAATCTCTGCTCTTTAACTTGTTACTAGACATTTATTTACTGCATTTGGAATGGCGTCAGTTCTGTCAGTGATGTCGGATTAGTCGAATGGGAACGTACTCTGTTGACCTTCCCCTGTCGTATGGATTTTAAATGCCATTGACGCCCCTGTGAATGAATCTTAAATAGATAGTGGGCTGGAAACACTGAGGTCACATATATGTTTTGGCAGAGTGACAGGACAGAAAGTAGAACATACAATTCCTCCATAGTCTGAGAGAACCGTATAATGACTCTGCATAATTACTGTCAATACTGATGTGACATTATAATCAAAACTATAATCATAAACTCTGTTTGTACAATGGTGGGCTTGCCTGAATATGCTCATACTGTTAACAATTTGTGAAATTACTGTATATTCCAGGTTAATAATTGCATTACTTTCAAAGTAGGGTCATTCTGTGTCTAATCGACCAGAGGTCGCGGCTCAAATTTTTGATTTTGTTAATATTTTGTTAATATAATGTTAATATGATTTTTTTTTTTCTGTAGAAAGACAAACATAAATAGTGATGAAAGCCAAAATATTGAATGTCACAGATGAATATTTACTGAGTAATCCACCATTTTGTAGCGGGGGTCAAAATGACCATTTTTGAGATTTGGAGCTGATTTAGAGGGGTGTAAAAATGACTTTAGAAAGATGGCAGCATCATTATTTTATTTTCACACAGAGATTGGTAGATCTATTAGTAAAATCTGTTGACTTTAGCAATCTTTGTTTCATTATATCCCAATAGTGACCGTTCAAAAATGGCAAAAAACACTTATTGTGTTTTTTTCCCTCAAGTTTGCATGTCTGTAACTCAAGAAGTATTAAAGATATCTTAATATCCTTTCAGATTCTGGTTCTTAACAAACTTTTCTTTTGGTATCTTAATTTTAAAGGCCCTCGGTGGTTCAATCCCAGAGATATGGAGATCTTAATGCGGCTCCATGAGTAAATTGGTCAACTGTACACATTTTCAGTGGCCAAAAACCAAATGTGGGTCACTTTACATACAGATGATACTTTTTTTCTTTTAAAGAGGAATATCTGAACAACAAATAATGTTTGAACAAGAAATGTATTTTGTTACCCTCTATCAAAAGAAATGCATAAAACAGCTCTCTGAGTACTGGACATCCATTACAGGCATGCAAACTTGAGACAAAAGAACACAAGAATTGCTTTTTACCATTTTTTAACTGTCACTGTTGGCATATAATGAAAAGATTGCTAAAGTCAACAGATTTTACTAACAGATCTACCAATCTCTGTGTAAAAATAAAATAACGATGCTGCCATCTTTCTAAAGTCAATTTTACACCCCTCTAAATTGGCTCCAAATCTCAGGTGAAAATTGTCTACATCTGTAAAGGTGTAAATATACATCTGTGACATTTAATATTTTGGCTTTCATCACTATTTATGCTTGTCTTTCTACAAAAAAAAAAAAAAAAAAAGCTAGGGAAATTTTTGAAATTTGGTTGATTTGTCATGAAATCACTCAGTAGTTTCACAGTAGGACTTCTCTTGGACTGCACTCTCAGAAGTTTCTTGTAAAATTATAGTATTTTACTGACAATTTTAGTCATGTTTTTTTTTTTTTTTTTTTTTCAGTTTTATTGTGAAAAAATGACTTAATTGTTGACTGTCACCATTTTGTGTTTTGTATGTTGCTTCACTATTGTGAAAGTGATGAAAAAAGTTATTGATAAATCTTAATAATGCTTAAATAAAGCCGAAAGTTAAATCTGCATACTCATGCTAAAAAAATTGTTTGACTAACTTAAAATTAGCCACTTAGCTTATTTTATATTCTAGTTTGTCATCATTTAACAAATGTTTTCATTTGTCTCACTTCTGACTTAGAAATTTGTACATGAATATATTAGTGAATGCATGGAACACTGATCGCCATAAGGGTGACTCCAAAACAATTACAGTGGTAAGCAATTAAAATTCTTACAGTGGCATGATTGAAAACAACTTTATAAAACAAGAGTAGTAAATTACTGTGATGTTCACATCATTCTGCTGCTGATTTACAGTAATTTTATAAGAAAATGACTCAGCATGCATTGATTTCTCAGCAAATTTCTGACCACAGTAATACTCTTTAATCCTAATTATGCATGATTATATTGTCAGTTATTGTTTGCATTAGTCATTGTTTTTTTCTGCTGTCAGAAATGACACACCAGTTGAGAAGCACTGGACCAGATGAACCAGTACTAAATGATGATTCTTCACCATAGTTCAAACAGTGATCATTTTAGCTGGTGGAATAAGAGCATTTTTTAAAGTGATAAGTAACTAATATGTGCACAAGTTATGGCTGACCTCATCAGCGAGAAGTGGGTTAAATAAAAGTCATGGACTTAATATCTTTTATTCTGCTGAACATTTGATCAGATTTATAACTGGGCTCAGAGTAATTCTCTATGATTTAATATCTGTCGAGTAAATCTTGTAAAGCTCTACCCTGCTGGGCCAGAGAGAATCCAGACAGGAGGCTTTTGGTTAGTGATAACTGTAGTTAGTGTGTGTGTGTGTGTGTGTGTGTGTGTGCTGGTGCAGTCCTCTGACTGCAGCGTTTCCGGTCTAAAGATAAGCGAAACGCACTATAGAGAGCTCCTTATCTCTCGACTGAGCATTTGCCTTCGTTATTAGAGTTGATCTGCTGTTGATGAACAGATAAACTGTTTGGTTAGAGCCATGTAAAGAAAAATGTTTTTCACTGTTGTTTCAAAACCTAGTACCAGAATGTTCATGCCGTTTTTTCCCCCACTCAATAGCTATGTTTCCATCCAAAGTTGCGAATTTCACTTGGAATATCGTGTATAACATTTGTGAATAAAGCAGCGTTTCCATCTCATGTGTTCAAGAGAACAAAATCCTGGGAAACTGGCTCAAAATATCTGAAATACAAATGGAAGTTGCTGCAATCAGGCAGGAAACTGTGGCTCTTTTTTCCTTCTTTTCCTACAAAGGATGTTCTCTTGCGTTCGGATGCTGGTGTTTGGGAACACAATCGTGTGAGGCGCTTCTGGAGGGAATTAAACCAAATCATTCTGGTTTCAGAACCACCAAACCAACATTTGAGATGCTGCGATGTGATTGGTCCGCTGGTTAGTCCATTTATCCAATCACAGACTCCACTGAGGCAAAGTCACATGAGTTTTGTTGTCGCACATCAAGTGATTTATTCAGTAAATGTGTTTCCATCGTAGTTTGTCTTCTTATCAGATAAAAAATGTATATGCCTCAATCAAATGATACGTTTTTTTTATGCGCATTTTTAAATTTTATGCGCATCTTGCCATTTCCATCCAGCATTTTTTACGCAATATCTCAAAATTCACATGAAAATAGGTGGATGGAAACAACTCACATTGACAGTATATAAAATACTATACAAGTAGTCCATGTGATTTGTGCACTTTTTTTTAATATATATATACATATTTTGATTGTTTATCCTTTGTCTTAGAACTATATTACAATAGACTATACCATAATTCTTAGGTGAATAGTTCTGGATCTAAAATCTAATTGGATGATCTGTGTCTGAAGCTGTAGTTATATTAGCCAATAAACATCTTTAATTGTGTGTATAAATAATATGTTGAGTACGTAAACAGATTCACAGTGCAGGGAAATGATGTGATGGATTTAGTGTGGAGGATGTGTATACCTTTAGGTAAATAAGAGGGTTTTGTGTCAGGAACGTTCTCATTCATGCTGTCCACCCGCTGAGTGCTGAGATTGTGTTGGTCTCTTGGTTTGAAGGGTGTTGTAAATTTAAGCGTGGTGTTGGGAAGAGAGCGTGTCAGTGCACAGGTCAGAGGAAAGGCTCTTTATCACAGTGGCAGGGCAGTGGACGTCCTGTGGATGTTCAGGCGCCAGAGACCCAACAGACTGGACATGTGTTCCTCAACGACTCGCCACTCTCTGTGTATGAGCACCTCTGGACATCTTTAGACACTCTACTGACTAAGTAACTTAGCAACTACATGTCAACTAACTCTCATTAGAGCATTAGTAGACTGTTAGGTTAGGGCTGGTAGAATAATTTGACATACTTGCAAAGTTACTTATAGTCAGTAGAACTATTGTTGGGAGCATCAATATAAAGTGTTAGTAGATATTAAAGGGGACCTATAATGTTCCTTTCACAAGATGTAATATAAGTCTCCAGAATGTGTCTGTGAAGTTTCAGCTCAAAATACCCCACAGATCATTTATTATAGCTTGTCAAATTTAGTTGTGAGCCGTTTTTGTGTGTGTCCCTTTAAATGCAAATGAGCTGCTGCTCCCGCCCCCTTTCCAGAAGAGGGCGGAGCTTTACATTGTTCAAACCGGAGTCGACACTGATGGAGAGACTCAGGAAGAAGTTACAACTTTTAGACGTTTCTGAATGGTTAGTGGATAAATTTATGTAGCTGCTGTGGAGTTGATTTTTTACAGTATAAAAAAGTATACAGTATTATTGTCAACAAAACAAAAAAAAATTGTATTTCTACAGTGCATGCAGTTTGTACTATGAAGGCACCCAGCATGCAATGCAACATGAATAGATTATGCTGCAGAGTTTTTTGATACTTGTTGGTTTTGTCCGTGCTGTTGAACTTATTTTTGGTTCATATTTAGCAGTTTATGGTTTGTTTTTGAAATGTTGATTTAATGTTGTAAGTGTTTTCTTAATTGTTGACTGTGACCATGTTGTGTTTTGTATGTCTGATGATCTCAGATGATCTCAGTTGCTTCACTATTGTGAAAGTGATGAAAAAAGTTATTGATAAATCTTAATAATGCTTAAATGAAGCCGAAAGTTAAATCTGCATACTCATGCTAAAAAAATTGTTTGACTAACTTAAAATTAGCCAGTTAGCTTATTTTATATTCTAGTTTGTCATCATTTTAACAAATGTTTTCATTTGTCTCACTTCTGACTTAGAAATTTGTACATGAATATATTAGTGAATGCATGGAACACTGATCGCCATAAGGGTGACAATTACAATTACAGTGGTAAGCAATTAAAATTCTTACAGTGGCATGATTGAAAACAACTTTATAAAACAAGAGTAGTAAATTACTGTGATGTTCACATCATTCTGCTGCTGATTTACAGTAATTTTATAAGAAAATGTCTCAGCATGCATTGATTTCTCAGCAAATTTCTGACCACAGTAATACTCTTTAATCCTAATTATGCATGATTATATTGTCAGTTGCGTATTATTGTTTGCATTAGGCATTGTCTGTGTATGAGCACCTCTGGACATCCCTCTATGCATGAGTATTTCTGAAGTGCCATGACAGAAACCCAACAAGAAACAAACACGCATCGCAACCCATTCTGTAATGTGGTGCACTTCAGAGTGAAACTGGATGTTAAATCAGGCAAAATGTACGATTTGATTTAATCCGTTGGGGTTTGACTGGATGCTGAAAAGTGTCTCTATATGACAGGTGTGATCAGCTGAAACGGACATGTGAAGTGAGTTTTATATATATATATTTGATTCTTTATTTCTTAAACAATTTAGATTTATAAGTGAGTTATATTTTGACTAAAAAATACGAATATGAACAAACATTTATTGAATCTTGCAGAGTAGGGATCAGAATAGTCATGCAGATGTCTATTAGTTGATTAGTGAGGTCAACTAGTATGTAGAAATATATTATAATATATAATTTTATTTAATTGATTTGAATTAATACTATAGTTTTTTGGGGGGTTTTTTTGTACCATGGTAATACCATGTTTCTTGCAAATATACCATGGTAATGCCATGGTTTTTGATCATGTACCAAAGTATTTTCTGGAGTACCATATAAATCCCAAAAGTACCATGGTATATCACATAGTAGCACGTATTTTTTATACATGGTTCCATAATATTCTAGATTATCTGTATATAAATCCGGATTATCTATATAAATCCCAAATTCAGTGCCATGGTATATCACCCTGGAATTATGATCTGATACCATCACTTTACCATAGCATCATATTTTTTGGTGTGGTAACACCATACACTAACATATAATCTATATAAAAAGTGATTTCAAATAGAGGGCAGATGTCCATCAGGAGAAGTCATTTTGGGGGTTGTGGTCTGGGTGAATGCTGGCGCTGTGGATCTGTGGTGTGGGTCGTGTGGGTTGGCATGAAACGCTGGGCATGAACCGCACAGACCCTTGAAACCTGCCCGCTGTAACGCTCTTAAAGTGTGTCCTTCCCTCGTCGGGCCAATAAGGGGCCAGACCACGACCTCAGAGACCACACAGACTGTCAGTGATCACGCATGAGTGCGCACACACAAATAAACACGCTCAGAAATGAACGGCAAGCCAGATCTGCTCACAATGGACACACGGGCGTAACGCTTTACTGTTGGCCTTCGCTTTTTGTTCTTATTGAACCGTTTAGAGCATGTGGACTGCTGTTCACAAAACTCATCACCCCATCCACACACACACACACACAGAGCTCAGAGCGAGACAGTGAAACAGAAGGACCTTTGTGAAGTGTGGGACAGGCGTCATGTGAACACATGTAGCACATATTCAATCCTTATAATGAGCATCATAAATCATAGACTGGGTAAATATGAAATTGTAAGGGGTGAATCATGTTTGATAGATGTTATTATCTGTGTGGGAGTGTTAGTACACTTTGTATTGATTGTTTTTCTGAAACCAAATCTGGACCTGGAAGTGGGGATTTTACAAATGACCGTAATTACAGCTGGCACTGATATCCTGGATGCCACATGTTGAGAGATCTGGAAGTGTATGTGTGTGTTAGTAAATGTGTTGTGTGTTTGTTTGTTTTTAACATTAAATGTTATATGAATTTGACATTAATATGCTGTACTACTAAAGTTTCTACTAAAGTTTTTGAAAGAAGTCAAATGTCTCTTATGCTCATAAACGCTGCATTTATTTAATCAAAAAATGTGAAATATTATTACAATTTCAAATAAGTGTTTTCTATGTGAATATATAGTAAAGTGTAATTTATTCCTGAATTTACTCCAGTCTTCAGTGTCCTTCAGAAATCATTCTGATATGATGATTTGCTGCTCAACAAACATTTATGATTATTATTTTTGTGGAAACTGCTTTTTTTTTTTTTTTTCAGGATCCTTTAAATAGAATGTCCAAAAGAACAGCATTTTATTTGCAATATAATTGTTTTATGGATTTATAAATGTCTTTACTGTCACTTTTGATCAATTTGATGCATCCTTGCTGAATAAATAGTTTCTTTAAAAAACCTTACTGACCCCAAAAGACCTCCATTAAACTGTTAAACAAACATCTTTCTTTGATTTGCTTTCGATTTCTCTTAAAAAGAAAAGCGTAGGTACAAACATCAGTAAAACAATCTATACTAAAAGTAAATTTGGAGAAAATGTGTGTATGTAATTTATGGCAAAGGAAGTGTCGCTGTGGTAGGAAGTGTGAAATATGTGTTTGCTTTAAGAGAGCTGGTAATTTTCTCTGCTTCCAAACGGCCAACACAAACAGAGAAGAGAAACAAACACTAATGAACGCAAACACAGATCTGGACTCAGTACAATCACGATTACACACACTGTTTCAATCACTATTTTAGAACTTGCATCTAAGCATTCATTTCTAATATAAATGAGCACACGTTTTTGTAGTTTGTTACACACACACATACACACACATATATTAGTACAATGTACAGGTCTACAGGTTGTGATTTTTGCAGGTAATCATGCTATCAAGTCTTTGTGTTTGCACACAATGGTGTTAATTTTGGCATTGCACTCATTGCCTGTTGAATAATTTCCATGTGAGTTGAAGAAGTTCAGAGCCGTTAACAGAGCCGTTGGTTTGACCACAGACTGGCCTTGTTTCACTGTGGTGTCATTTACAGCCCTTTAAAATACCTGGACCTGTTAAAACTACCACTTGAAATTTAGTCATTTTATGTTTTCAGCAGAATTATGCTTGAAGGGGTGGTTGATTATGATTTCACTTTTTTAACTTTAGTTAGTGTGTAATGTTGCTGTTTGATCATAAACAACATCTGCAAAGTTACGACGCTGAAAGTTCAATGCAAAGAGAGATATTTTCTTAATTTATTTGATAGAAATCGCTTTTTAAACGGCTGGTAGGGACTACAGCGAGCTTCTTCCTGGGTTGGTGACATCACTAACCCTAAAATTTACATAAACCCCGCCCCCTTTGTTGAGTGTTCTTGGGGGCGGGGTTTATGTAAATTTTAGGGTTAGTGATGTCACCAACCCAGGAAGAAGCTCGCTGTAGGCCATGTTGGGCTGCTTTAGAGAAGAGGAAGAGTTGTTGTAGTCGAGTGTTGTTGACATGCCGTCATTTTACGCCGGACTGCTTCACAAACGAGGGTCAATTCAACACAAAAAATGAACATGACGGCACATGCTAGTGGATGAGTTGAATCAACTCCACAGCAACTACATAAATTTATCCACTAACCATTCAGAAACGTCTAAAAGTTGTAACTTCTTCCTGAGTCTCTCCATCAGTGTCGACTACAATGTAAGGCTGAACACCGTCGCCATTTTGGCTGCGTGAGATTCTCCAGCTTTGTTGTTGTTGAGCTGTTAAAGCTCCGCCCTCTTCTGGAAAGCGCTTTCTTCTAATTTGCATTTAAAGGGACACACACAAAAACTGTGTTTTTGCTCACACCCAAATAGGGGCAAATTTGACAAGCTATAATAAATGATCTGTGGGGAATTTTGAGCTGAAACTTCACAGACACATTCTGGAGACTTATATTACATCTTAGATTTTTTACTTTTTCCGATGTCAATGTGAGTTGCGTTTGCCAGTGCACAGTGTTATTTCAGTGTTATTTGTATACTATTATCAACGTAACATGCTCTAAACACACCTCTTAAGCGCGCAGAATAATGTAAGTGGATATCTTTTGATGTAATTGCGCCTTTGAACGATTACGAAATTGTGGCATCGCGATTAGAAATTCGATTAATCGTGCAGCCCTAATGAATATTCATAAATGTGTCTAACTACAGTTGCAGACGCTCGATCAACTTGCTCTGAAATGACTAAAAATGGCTCTTTTACTTAGAAGGCGGGACGTATTCCGCCATGTTTCGCATTGCAGTTTCTCCCGTTCATAACTAATTGGAGTGAACCGTCTTTCTATATCTATAGTCTTCAAGCAGTGCTTCCTGGAAGTGGGCGGGGCTAAAGAGATCTTTTGGCGTGTTTTGCTTGTTTCGACTCTCTGATTGAATTTTCTGTACAGCATCATGGGTAATGTAGTTTTCACCACAAATTTTACTGTTTAACAATTATTTTAAAACTAAGATGAAATAATGTAGGCTGACATCTTCAACAGAAGCAAATGCTATCAATTAACTACCTCGTAGCTCACAGTAGGTCTGTCTTTAAAGGTTTATTTAAGTTATAATTCAAAATCTTTTTTTTCTCTCTTCCGAAACGTGACTGTTGCACTCTATAGAGACCCCCGACATGTATATCTATGACTAAACCTGTGTTTGTGTTCTGATGCATGTGTTTCAGACATCATGTGTTCAGCAAATCAAGCCAGTTTTTTAGTCGCCATATGCGTAAGTGCAGTGATAAACTAGTCATTGTGCAGCCAAACATGACTTACTATACCCCTCACGCCCCATTACTGCAGTTTTTACAGTGTGTAGAATATCTCTCCATATCATTCCGCCTCCATACTTCCAGGCTCCTGTGCACTGGAATTCTGGGGTGATTATCGGAGGGAGGTAGTGTTACTCTGGCCCTGCTGTGATGGTATCTCTGTGGCCTCTCGAGCCGTTCTTTACAGACAGGATGGTGCCACAAGCTCCGGAACCAGTAATGGGCCCAGTTACTAATACCGCCACTCTATTTCTGTCCTAGACTCGTCGTTACAGGCTGTCAGACTTGAGATTGCCACCTCTAGATCTCTGAGAATAATTTCATGATCCATTAGTTCAGTCCCCCCTCAGGCATTCTGGATAATTCTGTGGTGTTTGCTGTAAGGAAACTACTATAAGGATGCCATATACTACTATAAAGATGCTATACATGCTATAGACATGAATGAAATACCCTAAATCTAGATTTTCATCAGATGTACAATAAAACAAAATCAGTTTGGCTGTTATCATACTTGCTGTCTTTAAATTTCTGGGTTAACCCTCAAGTGACCGAATTTTCTTTTCTTTTTTTAAATTTTTTATTTCAGTGAAATGAATGTACTATATTTTAGTTCAATGCTTTGGAGCACAGATTTAAGTTTGGTCTCTTTTTAGTGAAAAAAAGTGGGAAAAAAAGTTTAATTTAATGTGAAAAATACAGTAAAATACTCTTTTAAAATTTTATATGAAATATATATATTTTTTTATTATTATTATTTTTTTATGTTTTACTCTGAAACTGAGAAAATCAAAGCCATAAATCTAAAACTAAAATATGAGGTTGATATATCAAAAAATTAGCTTTCAGTAAGATTTTGTTTGGGTGCAGTACCAAACGTTTCCACTAGAGGAAATTTGTTTGCCATTCGTTTACAATGTGGTCTTTTTTAACCGTGAACAACAGAAGTGTGATTATTTTTTTCAGGACCATTTATCCTTTTCGAATCATTTCAAACATGTCCATGATTTTGTGTGTGTGTGTTCATATAGCAAGTGTCAAGTTTCGTACCATTCTGATGAAGTAAAAAATTCTAAAAACAACAAAACGTAAAAATTTTCAGTCAAAATGACCCAAGAGCACCAGAAGATTTCAAGATTTCATTTCAGTGAACCTATATTGAGATCGATCTTTCTCAGTTTATGCCTGAATCAAACCTCACTAAACATTATTCACACATTTTACAAATAAAATTATCATGTACCTGAAATATTAATCATATTGTATGTGAATTGAAATTAAATTGAATTCTGAGATCTGTAGCAATACCAAGCCCTCCTTTCCATCCAAACCCAAGCCTTCTCTCGATTTTATTCCTAGTCTTTTTAAAACAGGATGACAGGATATATTTATAGGATGAACTATAAATACAGCGATTCCCACTGCTAGTTGTTTGGTGAGGGTTGCATGTGGGTGAATTTGGTAAAAACAACATCGCTGTCATCTTCAGATGAAACTTCATCCAAAAACGCTGAGCATATGGTGCCGTTTGGTTGAACCCTTTCTTGAATTGCTTTTGTTTAATTTCTCATGCGCCTGCTTAAGAGAATGCAAAGATATTTCTGTTTATCCCGCTAATGGAATTTAGATTTGTTTAATGGCTTTGAGTAAATGTTTATGGTCATGGAGAGGGAAAATAAATCACGCTGGTGACGATTTCAAGAATGAGCAACACCAACAGACGCTCTGCCAACTGTAAACACTGCTGATTTTGCAAATGAGATCTCGAAGAACAAATCACAAATGTTTAGTCTCATCTTATTTATCTCTGCGATGACATTGTTGTGTGTATTTATCGCTTTGTTCGTTTGGCGCCATCTTCCCTCGAGCGACTTCTCATTCGGGCTCTGGTATCACCTCATAACTGTGATTGTGAGACGCTGCACATCTGCAAGATGTCACATTTAGCCAATAAAGCTAACATAATCGCCATAGTTCATTGAAATAGGGAGTGTTAAAATATATATTTGTGCAATGAAACAGAAAAACTTGGAGAACTGACTTTAGAATTACTTTTCAAGATGCCTGTGTTGGAGATTCGTTGGTTCTTTACAGTTATGAAAGCTTTAACAGTTCACTGAAAAAAGTGTGTCATCTATTTACTCACCCTTGGGTTGTATAAAATCCTTATGCTGTTGTTTTCTCAATATTCTGAAATATTTTTATACAGCACTTTTCCATACAACGACAGTCTGTCAAACTCCTAAAAAGACAAAAAAAGCTATCATAAAACCTTTCGTGTGAAAACTTGGAATACAATGCATGAGACAGTTACCAACTGTCATTTTATGGAAAAGTGCCGTGTAAAGATTCATTTAACTTTATTCCTTTGCATTGCATGCAATATATAACAGCATACAGATTTGGAGTAACAAAAGCTGTTTCCATCCATGTGCAAAATTGGAATATGGCATTAAACATTTGCCAAAAAAACACCATTTCCATCCCATGTGTTCAAGAGAACAAAATCGCCACTTCCTGGTAAATTAGCGCAAAATATCTATAATAAAAATGGAAGTTGCTGCAATCACGGTAGCCTCTGCGGCTCTTTTTCGCACCTCATAAATGACTTGTGAAATGCAGTAAATGCTGAATGAATGAATGAAGCAGTGTTAGAGTTAATTAGATACTTAAGTGACTGATTGTTTGATTATTGAAGACACCTGATGATACCAAGCTGTCTTCCAGCCACCGCCTCAGATGAAATCAACTGAAAATGCATTAAATCTCTGTTATTACAAACCAGACTGACTTTATTTCTGTCAGTTGTCTACAGTTCTTTTTGAGAATTAACAGAGGTTTAGGTGTTAATGTTTTATTGAAAACAATCACCATTACGGTGATCAGTGTTTCATTTAGTTGGGCAGCTTGACTCTTCACTTTTTTTGTGGTTTTTGCAACAGTGTTTACCAGAAGGCATAATTTGTTACAAAGGAAACTATAAACACAGATGATCAGATGATAAGCTTGTAATCATTGTAATGAAAAATGTTCTCGTAACTGATCAAAAGTCGTTACACTAACAATATTTTGTTGACACAGATCAGGCTTTCTGAATTTCAATTTTTAATACACTGGAATTTAAACAATGGTGACATGCTTCATGTCGCAATTTATGCTGGGAGCCACCAAAGTATAAAACTCATGATGCCCAGCTTCATTGCGGCATGAAGCATGTCATCATTGTTGAGATTCATATGCTGATTCTTGATGTCTGTGTGTGTCAAAATTCAGAATGTATGGCCTGTGGCAAGGAAGTATTGTTGGAGAAAATATATTAACAACCAATAACCACTTTTGGTCAGTGATGAGTTTAGTCAATCATTTTTATTTATGATGATGAAAGCTATATCATCTGATTATCTTTGTTCATGGCTTTATGTGCTTTGGTAAACACCTACAAAAACCACAAACTGACATGAATAGCAAGAGTCAAACTACCCAACGAAAGGAAACACTGATCATCATAATGGTGACCAAGCATTTTCAATAAAACATTAACACCTAAACCTCTGTTAATTTTCAAAAAGAACTGTAGACAAATTACAGAAATAAAGCCAGTCTGGTTTGTAATGAGAGAGATTGAATGTATTTTCAGTTTATTTAATCTAAGGCGGTGGCTGGAAGTCAGTTGTAGTTCTTGTGTTTCTCTTTCCTTCAGTGATTCTGCTTGTTATAATCAGGTGTCTTAAATAATTGAACAATCATCACTCAATTAATCACTTAAGTATCTAATTAACTCTAACACTGCTTTACTGTTACTCTTAACACCCTGCTGGTGGTTCCCACATGAACACTGAGCGGTGTTAAATACCGGGAAATTTACTGTGTTCCTTAGACAAAAACAGTGATGCTTTCAATATGCTCAATTTTTTTTTCATCAAAGCACCTGGTCTAGCTGTTGTGGTAGTATGTCAGTAAGCGTCTTGACCCCTAGGCTCTTGTGCTATCAGGTTCAGTTATCGAATGACCAAATAAAGCTTCACCAAGCCAAGAAAAAGAGAAGTGATCTCTGCAGTGAAGGCTTGATCAGCGTTCCATACCATCAGATAGAGACAGAGAGGGTGCTTTGGCAGACCCGATTTCCAGTCAGGCACAATGGAGCCCAGTGTCATCCGGGGATGCCTGCTACAATCAGGCTTTTAAACTGACCACCAGTGTGAATGGAGAGCTGCAATGAGGAGGGTCTGTGGGCAAGTACAATATTTATCTGGTTAACTCAATTTAAATGGATAACCCCTGCTCCCTGAAGATAGAGTTTACTCGTGATTAAGTGCAGCCAAGCAGAGATGAGATTGAAATGGCTTGCAATACACAACAGCTATGGACAGACAAAAGTAATATACCGTTCACAAGTTAAGGGTATGCTCACCAAAGCGACATTTATTTAATCAAAACTGCAGTCAAAATTGTGAAATATTATTACAATTTAAATCTTGAATTTTAAAGCTGAATTTTCAGCATCATTACTTGATCATCATAATTATTATCAATTATTATCAAACATTATTATCAGTATTGAAAACAGCTGTGCTGCTTAATTATTAAAGGTTCAGTCGCGCAGCGCTGAAATCCTATTGCAATTGTTAAAATTTCCAAGGACCAGCATTTTTGAAAAACCTACTTTTGTAAACTAGTCCTAGGTGTTTGACCCAATCGAACCAAACCAGTGCAGCTGATTGTCAATAGTTATCAAAAAAAAGTTGAAATTTCAATTCACGGTCCCTAGAGGTGGAGCCAGTTTTACTAAAATGGCTATAACTCGTGAACAAAATGAGATATTTTCACCAACCTTGGCACAACTATGTAAGAGCTCATTCTGTGGTTGCGTGAAAAAGGACGTGGCAACTGGCCACTTGGTGGCGCTATAACAGAAAAACAAACATGAAAATGGCTTCAACGTTATACCGATCTCAAAAAACATGTCCACCATCTGCCAATTAAATTTGAATACTCAGCAACATAACTCGATGGGCATATTCGATTTTTGAAAAAAATTGTCCACTAGGTGGCGCTAACGAGTTTTGCGTCTCTGTAATCACGTGATGTTTCACACATACACAAAATATTTATATCATTTGTTAGATCTCCTCAAACTGAACAAATTTACCTCAAGAACCACTGCTGTCAAAAATCAAATCATTCATTAAACATTCGTGATTATGTAAAAAACCTACTTTTGCGAACTAGTCCTAGGTTTTTCGCTCTCTTTGGAATAAAACCAATGCAGTAAAATTCTCTGGACTCTCTAGGTCAATAATTAACAAAAAAAAAAGTTTAACTTTACCCTTTGGGTAGCTATAACAGGGTCATTTAGAAAAGGGGCGTGGCAAAATATACTCAAAAGTCTATAAATCCTAAATGAAAACTCTAAACTTTATGAAACTAGGTGAGCACATGTGACATAAAATTCTAAACAACCATTCGAACTTTTATGGAGATCGGAATAAAGGTGGCGCTATAACTGTTAAAAAGCTTTAAAAACCATATATTTCCTGTAGTAAATTGCCAGTATTGGCTGTAAATTGCCTTTTCCTTCTATGATTTAACTGGTTACGTTCTTGCTTAAAACATAATACCTTTTTACACATTGGCTTAAAGGCCTTGAAAGGCTTGAACCCCATTATTTGCTGCTCGCAGCTATATTTATTTTTATTTTTATTATTATTATTATTTTATTTCTTTTGGAAACTGTGCATACATTTGTTTTCAGCATATTTTGATAAACAAAAAGTTCAAAAAAAGAGAATTTATTTGAAATAGACATCTTTTGTAACATTATGCCTTTACCAACACTTGCGTTTAATTCAATGCATTCTTGCTGAATAAACTTATTAATTAAAAAAAAAAAATTAACAGTAGTACAGTAACTATAAAGGAACAATAGCCTATAGGACAGCTTGTTTAAGAGTCTGTCATATTCAGTAGAGATGCAGAGATTTGAAGCTCTAGCTTTCATTGAGATTTTGCTAAAAGTTAACAACACCACAGCCCAAACATGCTCAAAACAGACTTTTTGGGTGAAAAAATCATGGGCTTACATTAACCGAAGGACCTGAGCCAGATACCAGAATATTACAGAGCCTAGCAACATCTTAGAAACATCCTGTTAAGAGCAAATGCCATTTTCTTTGCAAACTGTAAACATCTAGTTTGCTTCTAAACATATTAAACCCGTTATCTTATTTAGCTGCATATTTAGAATCAAAGACTTTTAAATGACAGACTTTGAAATATATTTTAAAAGTGTTATTCTAATCATTTCATGTTCACTGTTTGTATTAAAATGGTACATTTTTAAAGTAAAGGTTTGTTAGTGTAGATGCATGCTTAGATTTGGACTAAAATGGACTCTGATTTTAAATCAGCGCTGTAACGGCCAGCTTGATTACAGGAAATAGTTTTGTGTTGAGGGACCCTCAAATTCTCCTATCAGATCCAGCGCTCTGTGAACCTTACAGACGCTGTTAGCTGGAATGACTGCAGGAAGTATGGAAGTAAACTGCACATGAAATTTGCACAAAATTACTAAAAATTGCAACAAAAGCAATGGTTCCAACGCTACGGAAGTAGGTCCTTTTTGAGAAACGTTTCTTTTTTTGTTACCCATCATTTTTAGGGCAAGCGTGCTGGAACATGCTCGTTTCTGCACTGTGGGTAATGTTTTATTTTAGGCTATTTATTTCATAATTCCTCCATTAAGTTAAACTGATGCCATAGCAAACACAAGCTTATTTCTGACGCCAACAGTGTCATTAAACTAAGATGTCGTATACAGGAACATGTTATAATTTCAAGTCTGATCCCAAGCCATGTCGGCACATGTAAGACCCTGCAGACTGTAGACAGGATGGTTTGAAATGACGTGTTTATGGGTCATTAACAAAATAAGTGAATGATGAAAAAAATCTCTATAATATTTGGTTTTAAAATGCATGTGCTAAGTCTGTATATGTATTTTTTATTTTTTTTATTTTTTCATAAACCTTGAATATAAAAGGAATCTCCAAATAAGTTTTCTTTGAGTTATGCCATTTGCCAACCTGAGCTGAATATTTTTTGACTCCTCCAAAAACAAATCAAACAAATGAATGAATGAATGATTGAATGAGACGTTTAAAACATTTTCATCATGAAAGGGGCTTTTTTTTTGTGACAGTTTTGAACTGTTCACATTTTTTCATATTTATTTGTTTCATTTCATTTTAATTTAATTTCAGTTTGTTCCATCGCCTTCTTCCCGTTCGCACAGAATCCATGAGCTCATCGTGTGAGATCACACAAACTGCAGTTTAATTTATTTTCTGTCAGCTACTAAAATGCTAACACCTGGGCACAGGCTGGTACCACCCATCGCTTCAGTCTGGAGGGATTACTTGTGACTGATTCAGTTTTATTTGTTTGCGATTAGAGGGTTTTTTCTGGAATGTTTCTGTTTTATTTGGAGGACGTTGCCCCGTCATCGCCCTCCATCATACGGCTTAAGTGTTGAGTGTGTGTGTTCATTTAAAAAGGTTTGGAAAGGGCTGTAATTTTATTAGCCATTTGTAACAAGTACATTGGACCGCTCTCATGTTTGACTCTCATCATAGGGATAAACCAAAGGGGAAATGCAGGATTCATGCAGGAAAATTTGTGGCAGGAAAAATATGAGTAATTCGATTTTAACAATAATGGGGGAGTGAAGTGAAACATGGCATGATAAATCTGGCATAACAGTTAAAGTCGTCCATAACTGATCTTAAATATGGACCTCATGTCAAACAGTTAAACTAGATTTACTTTTCTCTGTCTGAGCAAGAACCACTGAGCACTGGTCAGATGATAACGGTGAGGTCCAAAGATTAATGGGGTTAAACTGAGGTTCTTCCACCTCCAGGTGTGAAAACAAGTGTGTCAGAAGAGGAGTTGAGTGGATGAGGAGGTCAGAGAAGGTCAAACCGATCCATAATCTTTACATTCATAAACAATGATCTGATTAGAGAAGATTTCGGTATGGTAGCAGATGTTTTCAATTTGAAAATAATTCAAATATATATCAGCTGAATTCCATATAAAATATATATTTAGAGATCTGGCTATAGGTGATGTTTCTCTTTATTGTTCAACACTGAAAGGAAACACATCTTTTTGGCTTCTTTTTATTGTTGCATATTCTCAAAATGTATACAATATAAATAAATAAATTATATATATTTATATATATTTGGGCTGTCAATAGATTACATTTTTTTAATCACGATTAATCGTACACCATTTATCTTGTTTAACACGTCCATTTTGCCATCATTGCCTACATCCAACAGATTGAAGTGTGATTTTCTTCAGCTTTTTTCAAGGTACATTGCGATCGTCATCCATCAAAACTTTCATAGCAAGAAGCTGGTTTGCTTTATCCAGCCGAGAAACTTAGTTTTCACATCATCTGGCCTTACAGCGGCGGGATGTTTCGACGTTCTGTTCAGACGGGAACAGTTTTTTAAAGCGAAACAGACACTGGAATGAATAATTCTCGTTATGAACGTTAAAAATGTTATGACGCAGTTTCACATGCTTCCGTAATTTTTTTGTGTTAAATATGCGTATTTTAACGCGTTAAGGATTTTGTATTTAACACGTTAACGTTGACAGCCTATAGACCTATAAATTGAAAAAAGTTTAAAAGTTTGGGGTCTGTAAGAGGTTTTTTTTTCTGTAATGTTTTTTATTTAATTTTTTTTATATGTAAATATTGTGAAATATTTTTACAATGTAAATCAGCTGTTTTCTATGTGAATATATAGTAAAGTGTAATTTTTTCCTGTGATCAAAGCTGAATTTTCAGCATCATTACTCCAGTCTAAGATGATGTTTTGCCGCTCAAGAAACATTTACGATTATTATCAGTGTTGAAAACAGTTGTGCTGCTTCAGATTTTTCTGGAAAACCGGATTCTGTTATGAATTGAAAATCTGTTTGAAATAGAAATCTTTTGAAACATTATAAATGCCTTTACTGTCGCATCAATTAATAGATCCTTTAAAAAAGTATTAATTTCTCTCAATAAAAATGACTGACCCCAAAGTTTTGATTGGTTGTATATATGTTTTTGTGTATAAATATATTTCTGTTATAAGCATTTAGTTAATAAGAAATTAATTGCATATATACTTCCCCAAAGTAAGTAATACAAGTTAGATTTTTCATGGAGGACGTTTCGTTTATTATCAGTTCTCATAAGATTATGAAAAGCATCGATGTTAAATATATTTTTTGATAATAAAAGAGTCTTGAGGTCTAAACCCCTGCAGAGGACCGCGGAGCCAAGAGTCTTTACACAACCGTGAAAAATGAAGAAGGAATTGCAAAATATCTGGCTGGTCAGTTTGCTATTGTCTTCTTGAATTATCGTATTGTATGAGCATGAGAATGCATTAAACACATGACGTATTGAACCTGACTGATGTATACAAAAAGAATTCGCAATAGGTCTAAAACTCACGACTGACCTTTTTTTGTAAAGTCTGTTGCAGTAACAGGAGCTGCCGCGTGTGGCAAAAGAAAATAACACACTGAATATTTCAAACCATGTAGTGAAAACTGGGTTAGCGATTGATAGAAGCTGTGTAAAGTGAGAGATCTATTACAGTGAAATATTAGCTCGGGCCGGCATACGACACCTCTCAATTACCTGAACTCTTGAGAAAGTTAATAAAAGTTCATAGTTATACAGTTATATGAGGATTGCACAGCAGCCAATTTTAATAACAGACCTGTGTGTGTGTGTGTGTGTGTTGAGTGAGAGTATGAATATTGTTTTAACAATTCAGTTCATTATTGCTTACATATTTGGGCCATTTGAAGAAAGTTGAGCTTTTTTCATACAGTCTCTGTTCAGAATAGCAAACCACTATTACTATATTTGCAGTAGAAATATGTAAAATATCTGAGTTTCTATACAGTAAAACTAATAATTTCATTATTTAGTATGATTGATTGTCTGCTTTCGCTTCACACTGTGCCTAAGAAAGGTAATACTGTAACACATCATCTGGCTTATTTTATTTTATTTATATTTTTTTCGCTGTAAAAATGTGCCAGATTTAAAATGGAAAAATACAGACTTTGATTTTTAGTTATTTTGTGGCCATTCCTTCCATGAAAATGTATGCATAAATGTTTACACACACACACACACACACACACACACACACACACATATACACACACACACACACATACACACACTCACACACACACACACACATACACACACACACACACACACACACACACACACACACACACACACACATACACACTCACACACACACACACACACACACACACACACACACATACACACACACACACACACACACACACACACACACACATACACACACACACACACACACACACACACACACACACACACACACACACATACACACACACACACACACACACACACACACACACACATACACACACACACACACACACACACACACACACACATACACACACACACACACACACACACACACACACACACACACACACACATACACACACACACACACACATACACACACACACACACATACACACACACACACACACACACACTCACACACACACACACACACACACACACACACATACACACACACACACACACACACACACACACACACACACATACATACACACACACACACACACACACACACATACACACACACACACACACACACACACATACACACACTCACACACACACACACACACACACACATATACACACACACACACACACAGACACACTCACTCACACACTCACTCACACACACACACATACACACACACACACACACACATACACACACTCACACACACACATATACACACACACACACACAGACACACACACAGACACATACACACACACATACACACACTCACACACACACACACACACACACACACACACACATACACACACACATACACACACACACACACACACACATACACACACTCACACACACACACACACACACACATATACACACACACACACACACAGACACACTCACTCACACACTCACTCACACACACACACATACACACACACACACACACACATACACACACTCACACACACACATATACACACACACACACACAGACACACACACACACACTCACACACACACACACACAGAAACACACACACACAAACAGACACACATACACACACACATACACACACAAACAGACACACACACACACACTCACACACACACACACACAGAAACACACACACACAAACAGACACACACACACAGACAAAAACACATACACATATTATTATTATTATTATTTAATGTTTAATTTTTTTAATTTATAATTTAATTTATTATATAATTTTATTTATTTAATAATTTTATTCAATTTTATAATTGTATTTAATTAATTAATTTATTTTATCTAATTTAATTTATTTATTTTATCATTGTATTTTATTTTATTTTATTTAAATTTAAATGTTTTATTTATTTTATTGTCCTTATTTTCAGCTTTTTTTTTTTTTTTTTTTTGTGGCCATACAAATGTTTAGTTTATTAGTGTCCCTTTTTCAGACATTTTTCAGGCACTTTCAGTAAATCTATATTTTTGTTTTATTTCTTTGTTTAGTTTTAAGTAATTTCTCCAAGGACAAATATCCAAAAACCTCAAATGTTCTGCATCATCAGTCAGATTTGTATGTAGTTCTAGTATTTTTAGTCACATGTCATTTACAGACGAGAGCCTTTTGAAACAGGAAAATGACGCAGAGCAAACATCTTCTGATAAATGAAGCGATGTCTGCCACAAGTGCTTGTTATGAATAAGTTATGAATAGTTATTCAAGATATCTGAATCCTCCCTGAAGTGTTTCACCTCTCTGTGATTGCTTTTTCCCCGTGCCAAAAGACATGCCATGACAGAGGGCCGTGAAAGAGTCATGAGCCCTCGCGTTTTTCATTTACAGACAAAAAAGCGGTGCGTTCAGCTCCAGGCCAGTAGATGGCGATGTCACTTTGTAAAGAAACACTTTTCAAAAATGTACACTTTGAAACCAGTTTTCAAAAGTTTGAGTTTTCAGGCCCCCAAAACGCTGTTGTCGTGTAAATGAACGGCCAAAACGCATTAAAAGTTTTACGTTTTTAGTTGAAAACTAAAGCTCTTCTCATACAGTAAAGCATTACGTGTTCATCTCCAGACACCTTCAGGGTTGTCTGTGAACTCATCACTTGCCCAAATAAGAGTGAAATTCGAGAGCGTAAGGAAATTTACAAGGCTTCATCTATATGATAATACATCCTGTCAGCCAATCACACATTTATTCAGTCTGAATGTCGGGGCTTTCCTCCGTCGAATTGTACAAACATGTCAGAACATTCCTGGTGCCAGTCTGAAGCCCTGTAAGATGTTCACAGTTTATTGTTCCTGCTAAGCTAAAACAAAAATCATTTGAATTAAACTGAAAATCATTACAATGTCTTAAAATGGTTTTATGCATTAACTACACCTGACTCGTCACATTACACCCAAAAACATTACATATTATGGAAAATACATGCTAATTTTGACACTAATGTTACCACTATTATGCACTTATAATGCATTGCCATTTAGAACCAGTTAGGTTCCCCAAAGAACCTTACAGTGAACAGTTCATATAAGAATCATATATGACATTTCAACCATCTAAAGAACCTTTTTTGCACTATATAGAACTTTTTGTGCATTAGAAAGGTTCAATAGATGTTTTTGAGTCAAATATAGAACTTTTATGTTTTAGTGTTTTTGAGGAAATGTCCCCAAAGAGGCTCCAAAATGGCATTGCATTAGCATCGTAAGATCGTTTCTCTGAACTAACTCATTTATCATTTTTAGCTCAATGTCTGATTTTTGGTGGATGTATGAAGTTAGAAGGCAGAAGGCAATAGTGTTGTTATTCAGTTTGCAAAGTGCATTGTAGATGGTAGAACCATTGGTCTCTCTTTTGAGAAACGCAGCCCAGGTTAGTGAGAGTACGAGACCTCCATACCCTTGAGGTAATTCAGTGACTTAGAGACTGCTACTATATGACTATGTGATGACAGAGCCGAGGATATAACATGAGCAAACACACAGCACATATACTCTCGCACACACACCGTTATTATTAAATTGCAAACAATAGTAAGGGAAATTCAGTGGAAGAGAGACATCAGGAAGGCAATGGGAGGAACTTGACGAATGAAGGGCATGGGTGTATTGGGTTTCCGCCCGTCTCGCCCAGCCGACGGCACTCATGTCCATTTTTCAGCGTGTGTTGATAAGTCTCCCCCCTGTGGGCGACAGGGGGCTAAAGTTTCCACCCCCTGACAAATGACGCCACATCCATCCCCAGTCCGTCCCGTCTGTCCCCACCTGTGCTTTAAAACCTCATTCAAACTACTTAATGTTAACCATAGATGTAATTGGACTGGAGCGGCTGTCAATGTTTATGACACAAGATTTATTTTTATTCAATGCTTATTAATCCTGCTAGATTCCCAGTATATTTTTAGTTTTGAATGGCATTTAAAAGTCATTTTACTGAGATTGCACTGATTAAGAAAAATGCATTCATTTTGTAAAAACTTTTTTATTTCCAGTAATTCCATTATTTTTCTTCATGGATGGAAAGCATAATATTTAAATTCCTTTATATTCCCAGTTTTTCCACAAATGTGGGAACTTTAGAGTGCCAAACTTTTAGTATTCAGTGACATTGCAAGCAATAGTTTTATTTTGTATAAAGATTTTTTTATGGACCATATAGTATGTTTTAATCATTACCAAGTGAAAATATGAATGACATTTTTTTTTGTCCAAAGGATCTAATAATAATAAAAAACAAAGATATGACATCCAAAGTATGTAAGCTAGTACAACTAGATCTCTTTTATTGAATCCAAAAGGCTTTAATTATATTTTGCTACATATAAAGGGATTTTAAAGTGTCAAAAGGTCATTCGGTTTAACCGTCCAACCGTTCATTTGTGATTAAAATATCTTAAAATGTAATAAATGTATATATTTTTTATTCTGGCATGATTTCATAACATCATATATCAACATAGTGCAAAATGGTATTAAAATTATGTGTAGAAGTCGTTGCTTTGTTATGAGAAATAAAATGGATTTCATTGATGTCATTCGGAGTAACCAATATAAAGGGACCATTTTAGATCAAGTCATGTGGTCAATATCATGTGACAGGATGTGACATCATTCAGACACCTGCAAAGGACCACATGGTCGTGAAGCAAAGTAACTAACTCTCTCTTAACTATCTGAAAAATTCACGTTTTCACTTGTTCATACGAAACATCAGGTCATTCGGTACAACCGCTATAAAACATGGAAAATGTTGTAATATTTTGTACTAAATATAAAATGTTTGAGTGTCCTTTTGCTAGCTAGCTAGCTATCAGCCTGTTAGCATTGTTTGATAATATCGTCATTCGGTAAAACCGAAATTTTGGTTAAACCAAATGACTTTTTTGGTGACAAATTTTGCAGTGATAATTGATTATAAAAACCACATAATCTCATTGTTAACACTTAATAAAAAATTTATTATATCTCCATTATGTTATTTTACACTTATTCGTCAATGACCCAAATGTGCAGTTTGACAATGCTTAATTACCTGTTAAAAGTTTGGATACACTTCATTATAATAATGTTGTTTGTTAAAGTAACCATCACTATTACTTTTTTGCATTTTTTCAAATCCATAACCTTAACTATTGTACTTCATCACGTAATAATTTTTGCTACATACTGTATATTCCTCAAATCATGCAGCTTTATAAGCAAATGAATCCCGTGCTATTAGTTTTCTAAGCAATCAATTCATGTAGCGATGATTTTCAAGATGCATATTGTTTCAAAGCAGCTATACTCTTCATATTCCCAATAAACAAGCCCAATACTGAGAATGATAAGCCATGGAAACAAGGTTTTGTTAGTCACCCTCCTTTTTATTTAAACTCTCTCTTACAAGTAACAAAGTCTTTCTTGCTCAAATCCAGACTATTCTTTTCTCCGGGCGTGCAGACACACGTTTATGTGTAGTGAAGGAGCTCCATTCATAGTTCAGAGAAAGACAGTTATATAACTTACTGTACTGTATGTCTTATAATATACAATAGGGTCCATAAATCTGAGATCATGCATTCTTTCATAATACAACATTTGTATTATGAAGAAAGCTGAACATGAAAAAGTAACATGAATTACAGTGTGTTAGTGTTTGATTTGTCTTTTTTGCTTTAATGACAGCAGCACTGGAGTTGACATGAATAAAACTTGCTAAATAATGTTCTTCATTTCACATGGTCAGTGTGTGATAGAAATACTGAAGAGTATTAAATTTATTTTCTTCACTTTATGGTATAATCGACGAGTTTACAATGATTTAAAATCCATGTCAAGTTTGATTTACAAATCAATTTCTGCATTAAACCTTTGTCGAGGTCATGACTGTTGGATAAACTTTCAACCTGACAATGTTCCATCCATAACTCTGCACAATTACAAGCTGAATATTGTTTATATAATCGGGGCAATAAATGGCTCACAAAATCACAGGTTTTCACTGCTGGCTTTTGTCGGGAACAGAACTTTGTCTCCATATCTCACTGGGAACGGAAGAAGTTTGGATAACTAGACTGTGCTCTTATATGTGCTGGTGAACCTCAGGGCGTCTGATGTGTTTATGTCAAAGGTGTGAAATGTGGAATCACTGAGGCATCATGGATTTCCCATATTTTGTGTGTGGAATCATAGAAAGATGACCTCGTGTTAACATCCAACTCATCAGATCTACTTGCAAAGATTTCCCTGTATTTTTTTAGGCAGCATTTTTTTTAATTAGGAAATTATGGGCCAGATTTACTAAACAGATCGCACGAATGTAAATGTATAGAATCATGAATCTGCAAGCTGCATTTGAGACTCTTCTTAATAGCAGGTGTAAATGACCTCTTGTGATCAGATACCTGAGACGGATGTTAACACCAGGTGTGAATAGGGTCAACGCGTACTGTGACTCGTTCTGATTTTCTGAAAAGGTTTGTGAACACGTGGCAGGGGTTTCACCACGATTAGACAGCGATACCTGGATTGTGATTGCAGGTGTAACCGTTCACCTGGTTTAGAGCAATCTGTGACACCATTTACTGTGTGAAAGCAGAAAGCAGATATGGGTGAGTGTTGCTGGTGCTGGGTGGCAACATGGAGTTCAGGTTACAGTCCGTCTCGCTGTCTGACAGTGTGTCTCAGCAGCACGTGGGAATGAGCGAGAGGAGAGGGAGTCCCTGCTTGACTCACGGGTGAGAATCTGCTCTGCTATTGTTTGGAAAGGAATAGTATGTCAGTCCTGAGATCATATCACTGTGTGTGCTATATTTATGACTCTTAATTACGATTGACACACGGAAGCTGCACACCTTATATATGTATGTACTGTATATATGTGTGTGTGTGTATATATATATTATACACACACACACTCACTCACACACACATTATGGCATGTCGTTTAGGAAATTATTGTAATTGAAGTTTAAATATATGGAATAAAAGTCTGAATATATGGAATGAAAGTTTGAATATATGGAATGAAAGTTTGAATTTATGGAATGAAAGTATGAATATATGGAATGAAAGTATGAATATATGGAATGAAAGTATGAATATACGGAATGAAAGTCTGAATATATGGAATGAAAGTATGAATATATGGAATGAAAGTTTGAATATATGGAATGAAAGTCTGAATATATGGAATGAAAGTTTGAATTTATGGAATGAAAGTTTGAATTTATGGAATGAAAGTTTGAATTTATGGAATGAAAGTTTGAATTTATGGAATGAAAGTTTGAATATATGGAATGAAAGTATGAATATATGGAATGAAAGTCTGAATATATGGAATGAAAGTATGAATATATGGAATGAAAGTCTGAATATATGGAATGAAAGTATGAATATATGGAATGAAAGTCTGAATATATGGAATGAAAGTCTGAATATATGGAATGAAAGTTTGAATATATGGAATGAAAGTATGAATATATGGAATGAAAGTCTGAATATATGGAATGAAAGTATGAATATATGGAATGAAAGTCTGAATATATGGAATGAAAGTATGAATATATGGAATGAAAGTCTGAATATATGGAATGAAAGTTTGAATATATGGAATGAAAGTTTGAATATATGGAATGAAAGTATGAATATATGGAATGAAAGTCTGAATATATGGAATGAAAGTATGAATATATGGAATGAAAGTCTGAATATATGGAATGAAAGTATGAATATATGGAATGAAAGTCTGAATATATGGAATGAAAGTATGAATATATGGAATGAAAGTCTGAATATATGGAATGAAAGTCTGAATATATGGAATGAAAGTTTGAATTTATGGAATGAAAGTTTGAATATATAGAATGAAAGTCTGAATATATGGAATGAAAGTATGAATATATGGAATGAAAGTCTGAATATATGGAATGAAAGTCTGAATATATGGAATGAAAGTTTGAATTTATGGAATGAAAGTTTGAATATATAGAATGAAAGTCTGAATATATGGAATGAAAGTCTGAATATATGGAATGAAAGTTTGAATTTATGGAATGAAAGTCTGAATATATGGAATGAAAGTTTGAATATATAGAATGAAAGTCTGAATATATGGAATGAAAGTCTGAATATATGGAATGAAAGTTTGAATTTATGGAATGAAAGTTTGAATATATGGAATGAAAGTTTGAAATTCTGGGAATGAAAGTCTGAATATATGGAATGAAATCTGAATATATGGAATGAAAGTCTGAATATATGGAATGAAAGTCTGAATATATGGAATGGAAGTCTGAATATATGGAATGAAAGTCTGAATATATGGAATGAAAGTTTGAATTTATGGAATGAAAGTTTGAATATATTGAATGAAAGTTTGAAAATCTGGGATTAAAGTCTGAATATATGGAATGAAAGTCTGAATATATGGAATGAAAGTTTGAATTTATGGAATGAAAGTTTGAATATATAGAATGAAAGTCTGAATATATGGAATGAAAGTTTGAATTTATGGAATGAAAGTATGAATATATGGAATGAAAGTTTGAATATATAGAATGAAAGTCTGAATATATGGAATGAAAGTCTGAATATATGGAATGAAAGTTTGAATATATGGAATGAAAGTTTGAATATATAGAATGAAAGTCTGAATATATGGAATGAAAGTCTGAATATATGGAATGAAAGTTTGAATTTATGGAATGAAAGTTTGAATATATAGAATGAAAGTCTGAATATATGGAATGAAAGTCTGAATATATGGAATGAAAGTTTGAATTTATGGAATGAAAGTTTGAATTTATGGAATGAAAGTTTGAATATATGGAATGAAAGTCTGAATATATGGAATGAAAGTCTGAATATATGGAATGAAAGTTTGAATATATGGAATGAAAGTCTGAATATATGGAATGAAAGTTTGAAAATCTGGGATGAAAGTCTGAATATATGGAATGAAAGTTTGAATATATGGAATGAAAGTCTGAATATATGGAATGAAAGTCTGAATATATGGAATGAAAGTCTGAATATATGGAATGAAAGTTTGAATTTATGGAATGAAAGTTTGAATATATGGAATGAAAGTTTGAAATTCTGGGAATGAAAGTCTGAATATATGGAATGAAATCTGAATATATGGAATGAAAGTCTGAATATATGGAATGAAAGTTTGAAAATCTGGGATGAAAGTCTGAATATATGGAATGAAAGTCTGAATATATGGAATGAAAGTTTGAATTTATGGAATGAAAGTTTGAATATATGGAATGAAAGTTTGAATATATGGAATGAAAGTCTGAATATATGGAATAAAAGTATGAATATATGGAATGAAAGTTTGAAAATCTGGGATGAAAGTCTGAATATATGGAATGAAAGTTTGAAAATCTGGGATGAAAGTCTGAATATATGGAATGAAAGTTTGAAAATCTGGGATGAAAGTCTGAATATATGGAATGAAAGTCTGAATAGATGGAATGAAAGTTTGAATATATGGAATGAAAGTTTGAATATATGGAATGAAAGTCTGAATATATGGAATGAAAGTCTGAATATATGGAATGAAAGTTTGAAAATCTGGGATGAAAGTCTGAATATATGGAATGAAAGTTTGAAAATCTGGGATGAAAGTCTGAATATATGGAATGAAAGTTTGAAAATCTGGGATGAAAGTCTGAATATATGGAATGAAAGTCTGAATAGTTGGAATGAAAGTTTGAATATATGGAATGAAAGTCTGAATAGATGGAATGAAAGTCTGAATAGATGGAATGAAAGTCTGAATATATGGAATGAAAGTCTGAATAGTTGGAATGAAAGTTTGAATATATGGAATGAAAGTCTGAATAGATGGAATGAAAGTCTGAATATATGGAATGAAAGTTTGAATATATGGAATGAAAGTCTGAATAGATGGAATGAAAGTCTGAATAGATGGAATGAAAGTCTGAATATATGGAATGAAAGTCTGAATAGTTGGAATGAAAGTTTGAATATATGGAATGAAAGTCTGAATAGATGGAATGAAAGTCTGAATATATGGAATGAAAGTCTGAATATATGGAATGAAAGTCTGAATATATGGAATGAAAGTTTGAAAATCTGGGATGAAAGTCTGAATATATGGAATGAAAGTTTGAATATATGGAATGAAAGTCTGAATATATGGAATGAAAGTCTGAATATATGGAATGAAAGTTTGAATATATGGAATGAAAGTCTGAATATATGGAATGAAAGTCTGAATATATGGAATGAAAGTTTGAAAATCTGGGATGAAAGTCTGAATATATGGAATGAAAGTTTGAATATATGGAATAAAAGTATGAATATATGGAATAAAAGTATGAATATATGGAATGAAAGTTTGAATATATGGAATGAAAGTTTGAATATATGGAATAAAAGTATGAATGTATGGAATGAAAGTTTGAAAATCTGGGATTAAAGTCTGAATATATGGAATGAAAGTCTGAATATATGGAATGAAAGTTTGAATATATGGAATGAAAGTCTGAATATATGGAATGAAAGTTTGAATATATGGAATAAAAGTATGAATATATGGAATAAAAGTATGAATATATGGAATGAAAGTTTGAATATATGGAATGAAAGTTTGAATATATGGAATAAAAGTCTGAATATATGGAATGAAAGTCTGAATATATGGAATGAAAGTTTGAAAATCTGGGATGAAAGTCTGAATATATGGAATGAAAGTCTGAATATATGGAATGAAAGTTTGAATATATGGAATGAAAGTTTGAATATATGGAATGAAAGTCTGAATATATGGAATAAAAGTATGAATATATGGAATGAAAGTTTGAAAATCTGGGATGAAAGTCTGAATATATGGAATGAAAGTCTGAATATATGGAATGAAAGTTTGAATATATGGAATGAAAGTTTGAATATATGGAATGAAAGTTTGAATATATGGAATGAAAGTTTGAGAATCTGGGATGAAAGTCTGAATATATGGACTGAAAGTCTGAATATATGGAATGAAAGTTTGAAAATATGGAATAAAAGTCTGAATATATATATATATATATATATATATATATATATATATATATACTCCTGTCCAAACAAGTCCATCAGGCTCATGTTTTGGCCAGTCCAGATTTGAACTCTGTAATGAATATTTGGTCTCACATTAAACTCAAACGAACTGGGAGACATTTTTCAACTACTAATGAACTGTTTGAAGCCATTTACACTGAGTGGAACAACAACACTGACTCTTCTTCCTGTAAAAAGCTGTCTACAGTATTTGTGCAATTCTTGCAATTTCCTGAGCAGTGATTTGTGAATAAAATGCGTAAGACTACTACATATTTTGCCCATATATTTTTTTGACAGTTTTGTGAGATTCTACCAACTTTGTGGAACCTTGTAAATGTTGGAAGTTCAATTTTTGCAGAAATCTCTGCAACTTTCTGTTGAATTTTATGGGCATGTACAAATATACAAATCTAAAACAATGCAATAGATTTCATGGAAATGTACAGTGCGTGGACGTATCCGTCTCGCATGCATCTGATTGAATGAAACTCAGTCTTTAGGCAGAAAATAAGAAGCATCTATAACTGCAGGATTGAATTATGGGAAGAATAGAATGGCGCTTCATAGGGCATATTGTATATTTTTCACAGCTTCAAATTGGGCCAGGCTCAGCTGAGGAACACGATACACCTGAGAAACCCCTGGGAGAAATGCTCTTTTGTGTCTCGCGGTGAGATGGGAGGCTGAAGCGTGCGCTCACTGAAAGAAACGTATGATTTTACACGCCTCACAATACTCCCACAAAACAAATCAACAAGCCTCACGGAAAACAGTATCACATCCTGCAGCATTCACAGAGACAAAACACATCCAATTTCTCTTCAAAATGTCACTGAAAAGACATACAATAGTAATTTAAGTAGGTTTTTAAATTATTGTTTTGTGTCGTGACTGACATTGATGGAGTTACATATCTCACAATACATGTGCATGTTCCAGAATGTTTCTGCCTTTGTTCATTTGAAAGTTGCACATGGCAGTCCTATAGGTTCCTTACAACAGCAAGAATAATAGACATAATGTGCCCAGTGACTGTTTTATGAACAAGATTTTAGGACAACACTTTATTTTGATGGTCTACTTTTGACATTCTTCTAACTATAAGTAACTTTGCAAGTACAGGTCAACTAACTCTCAGTAGAGTATTAGTAGACTGCATGCTTAATACTCTACTAATTAGTCTGCTTAATATCTGCTAACACTTTATTTTGATGCTTCCAACAGACATTCTACTGACTATAAGTATATTTGAAAGTGCAGGTCAACTAACTCTCACTAGAGTACTAGTAGAGTACTAGTAGAGTATTAGTAGAGTATTAGTAGAGTACTAGTAGAATATTAGTAGAGTACTAGTAGAGTACTAGTTGAGCGTTAGTAGACTGCATGCTTAATATCTGCTAACACTTTATTATGATGCTCCCAACAGGCATTCTAACTATAAGTATACTTTGAAAGTACAGGTCAACTAACTATCACTAGAGTATTAGTAGAGTATTAGTAGTATAAGTAACCTTGCAAGTACAGGTCAACTAACTATCACTAGAGTATTAGTAGAGTATTAGTATACAGTCTGCTTAATATCTGCTAACACTTTATTTTGATGCTCCCAACAGACATTCTACTAACTATAAGTAACTTTGCAAGTACAGGTCAACTAACTATCACTAGAGTATTAGTAGAGTATTAGTAGTATAAGTAACTTTAAAAAGTGCAGGTCAACTATCACTAGAGTATTAGGAGAGTATTAGTAGAGTATTTGTAGTATAAGTAACTTTGCAAGTACAGGTCAACTAACTATCACTAGAGTATTAATAGAGTATTAGTAGTATAAGTAACTTTAAAAAGTACAGGTCAACTAACTATCACTAGAGTATTAGTAGTATAAGTAACTTTGCATGTACAGGTCAACTATTACTAGAGTATTAGGAGAGTATTAGTAGAGTATTAGTAGTATAAGTAACTTTGCAAGTACAGGTCAACTAACTATCACTAGAGTATTAGTAGAGTATTAGTAGTATATGTAACTTTGCAAGTACAGGTCAACTAACTCTCACTAGAGTATTAGGAGAGTATTAGTAGAGTATTAGTACACTGTCTGCTTAATATCTACTAACACTTTATTTTGATGCTCCCAACAGACATTCTAACTATAAGTCACCTTGAAAGTACAGGTCAACTAACTCTCGCTAGAGTATTAGTAGAGTATTAGTATAAGTAACTTTGCAAGTACAGGCCAACTAATTCTCAATAGAGTGTTCGAGTATTAGTGGAGTATTAGTAGATTATTAGTAATATAAGTAACCTTGCAAGTACAGGTCAACTAACTCTCACTAGAGTATTAGTAGAGTATTAGTACACTGTCTGCTTAATATCTGCTAACACTTTATTTTGATGCTCCCAACAGACATTCTAACTATAAGTCACCTTGAAAGTACAGGTCAACTAACTCTCACTACAGTATTAGTAGAGTATTAGTATAAGTAACTTTGCAAGTACAGGCCAACTAACTCTCAGTAGAGTGTTCAAGTATTAGTAGAGTATTAGTAATATAAGTAACCTTGCAAGTACAGGTCAACTAACTCTCACTAGAGTATTAGTAGAGTATTAGTATAAGTAACTTTGCAAGTACAGGCCAACTAACTCTCAGTAGAGTGTTCGAGTATTAGTAGAGTATTAGTAATATAAGTAATCTTGCAAGTACAGGTCAACTAACTCTCACTAGAGTATTAGTATAAGTAACTTTGCAAGTACAGGCCAACTAACTCTCAGTAGAGTGTTCGAGTATTAGTAGAGTATTAGTAATATAAGTAACCTTGCAAGTACAGGTCAACTAACTCTCACTAGAGTATTAGTATAAGTAACTTTGCAAGTACAGGCCAACTAACTCTCAGTAGAGTGTTCGAGTATTAGTAGAGTATTAGTAATATAAGTAACCTTGCAAGTACAGGTCAACTAACTCTCACTAGAGTATTAGTAGAGTATTAGTACACTGTCTGCTTAATATCTGCTAACACTTTATTTTGATGCTCCCAACAGACATTCTCCTGACTATAAGTAACTTTAAAAGTACATATCAACTTATTCTAACCCTAACCTAACAGTCTACTAATACTCTAATGAGAGTTAGTTGACTTCTAGTTGCAAAGTTACTTATAGTTAGTAGAATGTCTAAAGTGGACCATCAAAATAAAGTGTAACCAGTTTTGGATTAAAATTGTATAAGGGAGAGTATATATCTTTAGTTCTGTTACAATTTCCATAATGTTTTTCATATATTTATCTATCATATTTAATTACAGTGTCTTTACAATATTCATTGAGCATGCAGTGATTTTCTCATATTGCTGTAAATTGCTTTAATAAACATCAGCAGCACGTTTCAGTACCTCATTATGGTAAAGAAAACATGCTGCTTTCTTAAGAAGAAAATATATATGGAAAAGCTACATGTGTAGATTTCACATTCTTTCATTTCTTGTCCTCTGAAGTTGTGGGTAATGACTTACAGAAGAGCATAATGCTCCATTATATGTCTGAAACACCGTCTTTTTCATTTCTAGCTATTATGTATCATTTCACACCGCGTTTGATCTTCAGCAGGAGCGGTTAGAGCATGTTACTGTATCCTCGAGGATCTTCAGAACTTCACCAGTTTTTTTGCCAGAAACATTTTACCATGCAGTACGTGGTTGTCAAAAACTGTAAGAAACGTGAGACTCTAAAGTCCTAAAGGTCAAAAAATTGCAGGAAAGATTTTTATTTTTTTTGCAGTACCTCATCATTTTGCCCTTTTCAGCCTTAAATCTCATAATGACTCGTACAGAGTGTTTTGTCCAAATGATCTCAGTGCCCCCAGAGCTGACTGAGGCTTATAGAACAACCTGAACTTGCAAGTTACACAAGGAACACAATGGAAAAAAAGATGGGAAGAGAAATTTGTTTTTGACATTTTCTTCAGAAAATGCGAGTGGCATTTTTCCTGTGCAAAACCTACCATGATGCTATTGTGTTGCAATGCAGTTGCGTACTGGCTCAAGTCAGTTTGAGGCATCATTCGTAATAGTGATGCTTGTCTTAGTAAACAGCAATAATAACGCAGTGGGAACAGGCTGCACAGAGACAATGGAGTGAAAGGAAATGCCTGCAGGGGAGAAACACTGATGCTTGTTGAGTTTCATATGTTCATATTTATGTGTTTATGTTTCCACACAGCGTCATTCCAGAACAGACTGTCAAGACCATTTTAGTCAGGAAGATCCTGCTGGCTGTTTGTGTGTGTTTTGTCTCCTTTTATTTATTTGAGTTCCTATATGCGATTTCGGTAACACTTTAGTATAGGGAACATGTATTCAATATTAACTATGACTTTTCCCTCAATAAACTCCTAATTTACTGCTTATTAATAGTTAGTAAGTTAGTTGTTAAGTTCAGGTATTGGGTAGGATTAAGAATGTAAAATAAGGCATTAATATGTGCTTAATAATTACTAATAAACAGCCAGTATTCTAGTAATATGCATGCTAATAATCAACTAGTTAAAAGACCCTAAAATAAAGTGTTACCGTGATTTCTTCTTCATATTATTAGATATTAACATTAGATTAAATATTAAAAATTAATTTGTTTTCTAATTATATTAGCTGTACTTAGTGTACAATTGAATTTCTCATTGTTTTGTGCCATATAAATACTGCTAAATACTATCTATCTAATACTGCTGTAATTATCTATCTATCTATATATATATATATATATATACTCCAAATAATACTGGGTTAAAAACAACCCAACCTGCTGTGCACTTTTGATTATTATTGTTGCCACTAGTAATTATGTGTCTGATTTTTAATTTCCAACCTATTTTGGGTTCATTTTAAGTGAGCAGTATAATAATTTTTTAACAATAGTTGAGTTAAATAAAAACTACCCAGCAGGTTGGGTCAAACATTTAACCCAACCAATGGGTTTAAACAACCCAATCGCTGGGTTAAAACTACCTAACTGCTGAGTTTAAACAACCCAATCGCTGGGTTAAAACTACCCAACTGCTGAGTTAAAACAACCCAATCGCTGGGTTAAAACTACCTAACTGCTGGGTTAAAACTACCTAACTGCTGAGTTAAAACAACCCAATCGCTGGGTTAAAACTACCCAATCACTGGGTTACAACAACCCATTCGCTGGGTTAAAACTACCCAACTGCTGAGTTAAAACAACCCAATCGCTGGGTTAAAACTACCCAACTGCTGAGTTAAAACAACCCAATCGCTGGGTTAAAACTACCCAACCGCTGAGTTAAAACAACCCAATCGCTGGGTTAAAACTACCCAACCGCTGAGTTTAAACAACCCAATCGCTGGGTTACAACAACCCAATCACTGGGTTAAAACTACCCAACTGCTGAGTTTAAACAACCCAATCGCTGGGTTACAACAACCCAATCGCTGGGTTAAAACTACCCAACTGCTGAGTTAAAACAACCCAATCGCTGGGTTAAAACTACCCAACTGCTGAGTTTAAACAACCCAATCACTGGGTTAAAACTACCCAACTGCTGAGTTTAAACAACCCAATCACTGGGTTAAAACTACCCAACTGCTGAGTTTAAACAACCCAATCGCTGGGTTAAAACTACCCAACTGCTGAGTTAAAACAACTCAATCGCTGGGTTAAAACTACCCAACTGCTGAGTTAAAACAACCCAATCGCTGGGTTACAACAACCCAATAGCTGGGTTAAAACTACCCAACTGCTGAGTTAAAACAACCCAATCGCTGGGTTAAAACTACCCAACCGCTGAGTTTAAACAACCCAATCGCTGGGTTAAAACTACCCAACCGCTGAGTTTAAACAACCCAATCGCTGGGTTAAAACTACCCAACTGCTGAGTTAAAACTACCCAACTGCTGAGTTAAAACAACCCAATCGCTGGGTTAAAACTACCCAACTGCTGAGTTAAAACAACCCAATCGCTGGGTTACAACAACCCAATCGCTGGTAGCTTCTTCAGCAGTGATTAGCTGTCAAATTTAACATGAAGTAGCAGGGAGATATTTCCCCTCCCATGTGTTTAGTGTACACCCCTTCCGACACGTTCTGTCCTGCCCCGGGCCTGAGGGGGTCCCGCCTGCTACTCCCGCACACAGAGGGGTTATTGTTCTCTCACTACCTGAGCAGGGGCAGGCCTGTCTGTCAGAGGGTGTGGAGAGACACAAACACATGAAAAGAGAAGGTGAAAGTTAAACAAGACAGAGTTTAAAAACACAGAGACAAAAGAATGAATGAGTAGGCCCATTACCATTCAAATAATTTATTTTTCTATATGAAATAGGCAATGTGGCATCTGGGAATATGGTTATTTAATTTTGGAATGAATTATGACCAAACATGTTCTTCATTTTTGTGAGGCTCAGTTTAATAGGTGCTTGTCAATCTCTTGTAGCAGCACTCGGTTTACTGCAGACTTCTTGCTGTCTTTGATTATAAGTCATTGATGTGGCCCTCCATCTTTCTGCTGTCAAGTCGAAGTTGAGCTCACGGCAGGCGTGTGTTTGTGATTCTCGTGCTCGACAGCCTCACGCCGCCGTCTCCTCCTGCAGGACAAAGGTAGCTCTGTTGTTCCAGACGCGCTGCTGCCGTGCAAATTGAAGCATTGCAGTGGGTTCTGACAGCGCCGGGCTAAAACAGTCAAAACTCCCCCCGTCCTCACCACCTGAAACTTATTAAACATAAATCTGGGCAGCCCCGCTGATGAAACCTGAAACTCATATTGACTTTAAGGGAGAGCACTATAAATCTTCTTTTCTCTTTCTTTACATCACCCCCCCTTGCTTTACATTCCTCCGCTATCCTTACAAAGTCCTGCCTCAAACTTCATAAAGTTCAAAATTGAAAACGTTGCATGCTAACGTGGTTCTGTGGAAACTTGAAGAAATAAACAAAGGGGCCGGAGGTGGTGAAGTCTGAAGTTTTGGGGCTGGGTTTGGGTTCACAGAAGCGATCTGCGGTTCTGTTCTGTGGCCTTGAAAGGGGATCCGGTCGTGTTCGTCTGTACAGATATTACAGTGGAGTCAGTGAAATTTTGGGTCTAAACCACAAACGTGATATTTTACTTCTGGTGCTTTGCGTACGGCACAGTTTCATCTGCAATATTAGTGAGCTGTGGGTCGTTTATCAAGCACAAATCATTTGTACGAGTTGATTATGCTGTTATTTGTGGGTGCCTCGACAGGAGATTCTGTTTCTCTTGTGCTGGAGGCAAAACCACAAGTAGCTTGGCAATATCCACCAGACTGACCGTCTCTGTTTTCTAACTGATGGATCATCTTGTTCACTGTGTGCTTTTTACTCATCCAGGGAAGATGTGGTTTGTGTGGAGAGAGAGGACTTCACAGCTTTCGCTCCGGGGGGAACGTGTGGAGCTGGATTGAGGGGCGTCTCCGGCATTCTCTGAAGCAACTGCATGTAAGAACGTTTGTGTAGAAACAATGGCTGGTGAAGACAGAAGAATAAAACATGTTTGTGTGTGTAAGTGTTTGGAGTCAGGATGACAGCAATGTGAAAAGCATACGTTAAACCGAGCACACCGAGGAGAAAAAGTCTCTCCCAATAATCAGATATGGCCCAGTATTTGATATTCTTGATTCTGCTCTGCTTGTTGTTATGATGAAGTTTTAAAAATTATTTTTATTTTTAGCCATTTTTAGGCTGGTCTGCCTCAGCGGTCTAATAGCGCCCTTCAATGTCAAATTGATCAAGATCAAGACGCATCAGTTTTAACGTGAAAGAGAGCAAGGTGAGATGCAAGGTGCCAAATATTTAAAAACTGTATTTATGATAGAAATGCTCAACGACCGACAGCAATATCCAGTAATGCAAAAAATCATTTGAATTGAAAATATATGCTATAATTTACACGATTCATGTTATTCATAATTAAATGTGATTGATGAGACAAGAAGCATTAACAAAGGAGTTTTTCAGCATATTAGGCATACGATTAACACTGAATTTGTGCATTTTAAAGGGGACTTATAACACCTTTTCACAAGATGTAATATAAGATCCCCAGAATGTGTCTGTGAAGTTTCAGCTCAAAATCCCCCACAGATCATTTATTATAGCTTGTCAAATTTGCCCCTATTTGGGTGTGAGCAAAAACACACGTTTTTGTGTGTCCCTTTAAATGCAAATGAGCTGCTGCTCCCCGCCCCCTTTCCAGAAGAGGGTGGAGCTTTAACAGCTCAACAACAACAAAGCTGGAGAATCTCACGCAGCCAAAATGACGACTGTGTTCAGCCTTACATTGTTCAAACCGGAGTCGACACTGATGGAGAGACTCAGGAAGAAATTTTAGACGTTTCTGAATGGTTAGTGGATAAATTTATGTAGTTACTGTGGAGCTGATTCAACTCATTGATTAGCATGTGCCGTCTTTTGTGCAAATCCAGCATTGGGCTCTGGAAAATATATAGACTTCTACATATTATATCTGACCTCACACTCACCGCTTACTTAGACATTCTCAACACACCGTAAATGACAGAAAAGATGAATCAATCAGTAAAAGCATGCCAATTATCGGTGCATTAACATGCATCAAAGACATTTTCATCTCAGTGGAAAATCTGACTGGACTCAATGCAGCATAAAGAGCTGGCAGCGTTCTGATGTCTGTGTTTAAGGGTGATGCTGGGCCGTGTGCTGCAGCCGCGACAGAAAGGAGATACTGTAAAAAGAGAGGGAGGCGGGCGAGGGTGTGTGTGTGTGTGTGTGGAGGTGTTATAAACCTGCGCCGTACACAAAGGGCCTACTGTGTAGGGGTAGCCCGCAGGTCACACGCATATGCATACACACTCTCGCTCGCTGAATTACCCGGCCTCCCACCTGCATAAGCCTGCCCGCTACAGATTTCATACAAATAAAACAGCACGCAAAGAAAATATGAGCTGGAGCAGGAGAAAATGGTAAAGAAAAGACACTGTAGGAACAAGAACCAACACAAGGCTTTAATCCTGGGCTACAATGTTCCATTGTTCTCAGAAGCGGGTTGAGAGGGTTTGGAAGAGAAAACAGCAGGATTTAGGCAATGTTCTTCAGGTTCTGCTAATAACAGTTCTGCTAAATAACAGAAATACAGCGCTTGATCTCCTTGGCAAGCAGATGCATGTTGTGACAGCAAGAAGAAACTGATTTCAGTGTACATGTGGAAACTTCTTGTCAAGTTTAGACTACCAGTCAAAAGTCTGGAATAATTAGGATTTTGAAAGAAGTCTCTTATGATCACTAAGGCTACATTTATTTAATCAGAAATACTGTTAAAATGGTAAAATTGTGAAATATATTTACAATCTAAAATAAGTGTTTTCTATGTGAATATATAGTAAAGTGTAATTTATTCCTGAATTTCCAGCATCATTACTCCAGTCTTCAGTGTCACATGATCCTTCAGAAATCATTCTGATATGATGATTTGCTGCTCAACAAACATTTATGATTATTATCAATGTTGAAAACAGTTGAGCTGCTTCAGATTTTTGTGGAAACCGTCATACACTACCACTAAGCATGCATGCATGCATCATTCATTCATTCATTTATTCATGCATTAATTAATGCACGAATGAATGAAGGCATGAATGCATGAAGGCATGAATGAATGAATGAATCCATGCATGCATGAAAGAAAAAATTAATATATGAATGAATGCATGAATGAATGAATGCATACATGAAAGAAAGAAAGAAAAAATAAATGAATGAATGAATGAATGAACGCATGAATGAAAAAATGAATGAATGAATGAAAGAAAATGAATGAATGAATGAATGAATGCATACATGAAAGATAGAAAAAATAAATGAATGCATGAATAAATGAATGCATAAATGAATGAACGAATGAATGAATTAATTAATGCTTGAATGAATGAATGAATGAATCCATGCATGCATGAAAGAAAAAATGAATATATGAATAAATGCATGAATGAATGAATGCATGAACGCATGAATGAGAAAATGAATGAATGAATGCACGAATGAATGAAGGCATGAATGAATGCATACATGAAAGAAAGAAAAAATAAACGAATGCATGAATGAATGAATGAACGAATGCATGCATACATGAAAGAAAAAATTAATATATGAATAAATGCATGAATGAATGAATGCATACATGAAAGAAAGAAAGAAAAAATAAATGCATGAATGAATGAATGCATGAACGCATGAATGAAAAAATGAATGAATGAATGAATGAATGAATGAATGCATGAATGCGTGAATAAATTAATGAATGCACGAATGAATGAAGGCATGAATGCATGAATGAATGCATACATGAAAGAAAGAAAAAATAAACGAATGCATGAATGAATGAATGAACGAATGCATGCATGCATGACAGAAAAAATGAATAAATTAATTAATGAATGAATGCATAAATGCATGAATAAATGAATGAACGAATGAATGAATGAATTAATGCTTAAATGAATGAATGAATGAATCATGCATGCATGAAAGAAAAAATTAATATATGAATGAATTCATGAATGAATGAATGCATACATGAAAGAAAGAAAAAATAAATGCATGAATGAATGAATGCATGAACGCATGAATGAACGCATGAATGAATGAATGAATGAATGCATGAATGCGTGAATAAATTAATGAATGCACAAATGAATGCATACATAAAAGAAAGAAAAAATAAACGAATGCATGAATGAATGAATGAATGAACGAATGCATGCATGCATGCATGAAAGAAAAAAATGAATAAATTAATTAATGAATGAATGCATAAATGCATGAATAAATAAATGCATAAATGAATGAACGAATGAATGAATGAATTAATGCTTGAATGAATGAATGCACATTCAGTTGATCATAATTGACAGTAAAGACATTTATAATATTACAAAAGATATCTATTTCAAATAAATGTTTCCACAAAACAAAAATTAAGAAGCAAAAACTGTTTTCAACATTGATAATAATAAAACCATTATTAAAGCTGAGCACCAATAATAATTGATAATGATATCTGAAGGATCATGTGACCCTGAAGAAAATTCAGCTTTCCATCACAGGAATAAATTACATTTTAAAATATATTAAAACAGAAAAGAGCTATTTTAAATTTTAATAATATTTCACTATTTTTACTGTATTTTTGATCAAATAAATGCAGCCTTGGTGAGCAGAAGAGACTTCTTTCAAAAACATTAAAAAATCATAATTATTCCAAACTGTTTGACTGGTAGTGTTAAAACTGTAAGTAATGCTGCATTCATAATGTAGTCAAACTTCAATGATAAGATATGCAACATGTATATCTGAAGTACAACAGTGTGTTTTTATTTATACCCAGGCATTTTAGGAGAAGCATTTGAAATCAGATGTGCAGTATCTGTAGCAAAGAACCACGGGATGTGTCCACAGAGCCAGAATGACAAACACAGTTGTAAGTTGAATGTTTAAGGATCTGGTTTGTTTAGTTCCATACATCAGCCCAGCAGAACCATCAGGAACACTCACACAACCTTCTGTTTACATCCAGAAATGCAGAAGTGCAGCAATGACCCACGAATTGCCTAAATATACTGAAAACAGCCAAATGGTGCTTATAAATACACAAACAGTCTTCATTGTAAGTTTGCTGAGATTGCTTCAATGGTTTTTCTGAGTGCATAAAGATGTTTAAATATTTACTGTAAATCAGAGGATGGATAGTAGGAAATTACTCTCGGCCCATGTCATGGACTTTTTGTATATTTTCTTTTGCTGAACAAGCAGGACTGTAATGTGCACTCAGATATTCTCAAAAAGCACTGGGGAAAACATCATCTGAGTAACTATTGTGGTTTATGCCAATAAAATAGAGTAAGGCAGCCTAAAACTTAATAACGCTGTGTACAACAACAACAACAACAAAAAGTTTAATTAAGAGTCAAATGTCATAAATGTTTTGGCACAAAACAGAAAAAATCTTGACTAACATTATAAATATACCTGAGGGGAAAATCAAAATGCTAAAAGTACACTGTGAGCATATTTGTAAGCCAATAATACAGTGTATACTGCAAGAGACGATAAATAAAATGTACTTCTAAAGAGGGATTGACTATTGAGTAACACATATTACTGCAATGCATTACAAATGACATTTACCATCTCACTCTCTGATGAAATAACAGAGCAAAGTTTGGCTTCGCTGGACAATGCTTTCAAATCTGCTGTGAAGTGATAAATCCAGAAAAGTTTGTTAACATCTCCTGTCAGGACTTTGATTAACTGATGCAGAGACGCCATTAGGGCTGTCAGAGCGCAGTAAAGAGAGCCATGCATCAGACGCACGACACGGTCATGTGATTATGTGTGAGGGACGACGTCCAAGCCTTGTGGGGAACGTCTCTGAGCATTCGAGGTGATGTCAAAATATATTTTTCATATCCTATTTTTCATGTCATATCGCCTCGCAGCGCTCAGAACAAAATGCCCCCACAGGGTCGGGCCTGTTGGCTCCAGGATGTTTTGGCAGGTTACAGCTAGCGATGTGAATCCTCACATTTCAAGATGAATTTCTGCTGTCAAAGTATTTTCTGGCGCGCTGTCATCAGTTCAAATGAGGGCAGAATGGTGTCATTTCATGCGACTCTAATTTGACTGGACGGCCAATTTCGCTGCTGTTGTCAAACTATTTCTGAAAGTTTTCAAATGAGCCAAGAATGTTTGGAATTCAGGCCCGTCTACATAAAACTTGATATGTGCATTTTCTGCTGGGTGAAAATCTGTCTAATGTATAATTCATATCTGTAGCAGTGGAAAGCAGGTTACATGCTGAAGTTTAAATATTAGTGTTAATGTTTGTTCTTTAGCAAAAAAACACTTTAGCGAATATCACTACATATTCATTTCTTATATATATATATATATATATATATATATATATACAGGGGTAGATTACTTATGAATTGTAATCAGTTACTGATTACAAATTACATGATGACAAAATTTGTAATCAGTAATATAATCTCTTGGATTACACATTTTTGGTAACGTAATCTGACTACTTTTGGATTACATTTAGATTACTTTTGTGCCCTTATTTGATGTCAGATATATTGTACTATTTTGAAAGATACAAAGAAAAAATAAATACCAAAAAATATATTCTATTCACCAACAAGAGCTTTAACAGATTCTTTTTAAAGTGCAATGTATGGACAGTTAATACTTCAAAATACTAACACTACTGTACCTGTTAGTGTTTGCTGATAGCAACGCTGAATAAAACAAAATCACTTCTTATGATTTTAAAACATATTTACTTAAAATTAAGTCAATTTAGAAAACAGCAATATCACTGCTACATCAAATATTTCATGTAATATTATTATTATTATTTCATATATATTAATCTGCCGGAAAAACTCGAAGAATCACAAACGTATATAAGCGGCAGGTTTATTATAAAAAAAATATAAACGTTAAAAAAAATGTAAAATTATGAGAATCAATGAATTGTGAACAACTTACTGCCATTGTGTAAATAATATGTAATCATGTAATCCATAAAAAAGTAACTAGTCTGATTACGAGTATTTTAAAAAGTAGTTTACTCTAATTACAAGTACTCGATTTTTGGAATCTGATTACATAATCCAGATTATGTATATATAATAATTGCAATTTAATCGCACATCAAGTTTTGGCTGAGAAATTACCCCCAAAAGATCATTTAAAGTCATTTTTGTGTAAAGCATCAAATAGACATTAAAAAAGTAGCTTCAGAAAGAAATATTTTATTTTCATTTTTGGATAAACTATACTTTTAATTTATTTTAATTAATATGGAAAATATTATTTTTAAAAATAACATTAGACTATATATATATATGTGTATAATGCTATATTATTTTTAATAATATGTATTATTATTATTAATTTGTGTGTTCATATTATTTATTTTTTTCTGGATCAAGAGGTTAAATTGCTAAATTAAACTGAAAGAATAACCATGGTTCAAAGTGTTTGTTTGTTTTTTGAGGTCAAAGGGTTACTGGTTTATGTTTGGTCATTTAAGCACAGTGATCCAAAATATTGTAACTCATTTTCCATTTTGCATTGTTTAATCAGAGAGGAGAAAGTTTTGCGGTTAAGAGAGTCTTTTATTTACTGAGATAATATGAAACAATAATATGGCCTGTAATAAAAAAGTTTCGTGCTTCATTATTTTGTCTTTAACCCTCAATCCCCGGTCTCTTCCCGGCCCTCGCACACCTGGTGTAGCTTCAGGAAGGCTTACAGCAGGATTACAGGTCTGTCAATCTCCTGAACGCTGGCCCGGGGCCACATTTAACCCAACCCAAACACTAATGCACCTATCCCGTAAACAACAGACCAGGTGTGCCAAAAGGAAAGAGGAAAAACAGGGCAAAGTGATTAAAGAGTGAAAAATTCCACTGCATAAGGAAGTTTTCCGTGTATTCCTGAAGACTGTTTGTGTGAGTGCTGAAAAGTCATGTAAAAACATTGGAACAGACTGTTTCTGTTTCCTCCATGCATGAAAGGGATTTCTCTTTTTTTGAACATTGATTGTACTCCTATGCTTGTATATGTATAACTTTAGCAGTTTTCTGTATGAAAGAAATACCAAGTTCTGTCATGAAACTCTAGATGGCACAGGCTGATGGGGACATTTACATGGTTTATACACGGCACAAGCTGATTTCTTTGCTGTTTTTGAAAAATTATACAGAAATCTTTTGTAACATTATAAATGTCGCTTTTGATCGATTTAATCCTCCTTGCTGGAAAAAAAAATCTTTTGAGCGGTAGGGTATGTGTGTTACTCATGAATTATTATATTTATTACCAGCATCGCATGCAAATAAAACCAACATTACGGCCGTGTTTACATCTCAACCACATCTAAAACGCGTCTATAAGAAGATTTTCCTTCATTAAGTTTGAGAGAGTTAGAGCAGAGTTGGGAGAATTAGATAAAGGAGCATATCTCTCACTTCACAGAGCATATCTCTGATGAATTTGTATTTTGACAGCTTGAGAAAATGGCGAGTTATCATTTCTATCTGGTTTCTTTATAAGAGTGCATTCACAGATTAACTCAATTAAATAAGAAAAATAACTTTAATATATTATTGAGATGAAAATTCTTTCCAGCGAAATCCAAAAGACGTTAGTAATGTTGACATATGTAATTGATCTGAATGTGTTTTGTGAGATGTGCTGCGGTTGTAAAGTGGAGTGTTTCGTGTTTTTACCTTTTCTCGCCTCGCGGAGGGTTTCGAGTTCGTGTCCATTAAAATGCGAGTTTAATCTTCAGTCATGTTTAATTATATTAAATTAACGTTTTAGTTTTAGTTTGTTGTGAATTTGGTGGTTGTGCAAACAGGAATCAAAACACAAAGCAGAGAAGTCAACATCCGGACTGTAGAAATGTAAATAAAAGTCATGAGACATGAATTGTAATATTTAAAAGTTATGTGCAAGCAAAACGATTATTATAGTAGTTAATATAGTTTTATCAGTTTATATAAATATATATGTTATACAGCGTAAATTACTGTACCGGAAGCGACGACATCCAGCTCTGGGTTTCCACAGAAAACAGATTTCAAAACCTTATTTTAATGTATATTTCTGGAACTCATTCATTGGGGCTTTTGACGATATTTTTATTTTTGCATTCGTATTTTAAACTCACTTTATTAACTGTTGTGGAGGCATGTTTAAACAAATCTGTCTACAATTTTAAGGAGATTTTTGGCACAAGGAGGTATTTTAACACTGAAAAAACAACACACTTTACCTACAACAACATCCTGTGAGCTCTAGAAAAACAGCACGCTATATATTGTTAGTGCTGTTTAATGTCATTACCCAATCCTCATCCTCGTGGTTTTGTGCCAGACACGCATGCACAAAACTAAACACATTTAAAAATGTTTTTTAATTGTTGTTTTTAAAAATATATTCCATTGTCTGAGACTGATTTTAACACACTTCTGCATGTTTGATCAGGAAATATCCCTGTGTCTCACAGCCTCTCTTTCACAGCAGATAGGTCCATCATTTGAGTTAAATGTGTTCAAAAGTCTTTTTTCTGCAATTAAGCAAACTTTTTGGGGTGTTATTCCATAAAATGTAGTTTTTATGTGTACATCTGTTCAGAACTGTGCTAGCTAACATGTGCTGATTAGCATCTTTGAGCGGATCAAAAGTGTCTAAAATGGTCACTACTGAAACATGTCATCAATGTTTTGGTAGTGACAAATATGAAAACATAATCATTTATATATATATATATATATATAGACATAGGGATGTAAACAATCCCCGTAACTCTTAGGTATGAGAAATAGTAATAGTGATTAGGGTTAGCAAGAGCCACTAATTAAAATCCTGCGCAGAGATGTCTATTTATAGCCGTGCTGTGAATGGAAAAACACTTTAGGACCTGAACACAATGAATGAGAGGAGCTGTGGGCTTTTACACAGAGCTAACGCTACAGTTTAATAGAGCCGCTCTGTGCCTGATGAGTTACAGTGGGAAGCGGGGACTGTAAACACACCTAAACAGCTGTCAGCCGCTTCCGGTCCTTAACCGAGCCCTCGCTGGCAGGACAGCCTATTGTACACATGGCACCGTTGCCGAGGCGATGTCAGCGCGCTCTGGGACCTGTCACAATAGGCTATGTTGCATCTCCACGGCAACTGAGAGCCAATCAAGAGTAATGGGGTGGCGGGACGCAGAACGGATGGGCGCAGACCCCTGCGTGGATAATTAAAACAGGAGAGAAGCCAGAAAAACAGAACAAGGGCGTTTGTTGAAAGCCGAGTGTTGGTTTCAGGACACGTTGCCTGTTTTGTAAAGTTCAGATGCTGTGCATACTAATGTAAAGGTGTTGACGTCCAGTAGAAGTTATGCTCTTTATATTTATATATACACTAACGGCTGTCGAATGCTTGAATATGATTGGTTGATGAGCGTTCTGAGGTGTGCAGTTATTTTCAGTGAAACGCACGGCTAAAGTAGTTCCAGTCGGGTCTTGACCGCATTACAATGTCCATATCACTACACCAAATGATTATTTCAAAGGCACCCACAATGACACTGACCAATCAAATATATATATATATATATTTTTTAATATTGTAAAAACGCTACGGAAAAAAATTGTAAATAGGTTAACGATAAGTATCCTGTAACGGTAAGCTCTCATCAGTCATTTTCACAGTAAAATGCTGTAAATTTAAAAGTAAAAAAGACAAAATCAATGTATAATTTAAGTGATATTCCCACAATTCCCTGTGTGACACTCCACATTTGAAAGTATTTTGTTTAAATAATCATGTTTCTTAATAGTTTTTGTTATCAGTTATGTACATTAGGGTTTTATGTCCTGTTGTTTTGCATTATGTAAGTGTTGTGGGTCACCATGATGGTGTTTTGCGTTTGCGGGAATGACTCTGTGCACCTTCTTTATACTTCAGCTCGTGGAAAAGCTACTTCATGTGGCTTTCTCTTTTACCACCTGCATTATTGCGGCACAAAACAGATTTTAGTAGCAGTGTGCATTGTTGAATTTACTGGTTTACATTCAAATGTTCTTGTTTGTAAATTACAGTTTGTTCTGTAAATGTGTGTAAATTATTCCAGCAACCACAGCTGCCAAAATTACTTTGTAAAAACTACAGAATTTTTTTGACAGTGTATATATATATATATATAATTTAAGTTATAGTAAATGGTGTTTTGTTGTCTTTTTTTGTAGTCAAATAAATATTGAAAAAATTCACCACTGTTGTTTATCATTATAAAGTTTGGTTTCTGTAACATAAATATGTTTTATATTATTATATTTATAATATACATACAGTAGTCAACATTTGAAGTGGATCAAAACCTCCTTTTTTGATCCACTTCAAATGATGACTACTGTATGTATATATATATATATATGTGTTATAATTATTTTCAATATTATAATTATTAATGTTATTATTTTAATATTAATACATATTATTATTATTAAATCTGATATTTAACCCTCTGTTAAATAGCTTTGATGTATTTAGCTATTTTTTTAGTTAGTAACATGTAGCAAAACTACTACTATGTCTCTCACAAAGCTATATTGCATTTTCTGTCAAGCTGCTTTGAAATGAAAGGTATTGTGAAAAGTGGTATAAAAAATAAATGTGATTTGAATCTAATTGAATGATATGGACGCATTTTATGGTGCGTTTGTGGTTGACAGACGTGGCCACTGTATGTCATATGGAAAATATCTCTTTAGAATTGTTTCCCCTCTGAAAAAAAAAAAAAAAAAAGGAGTAAATAATGACAGAAATTATAATATGCACATCACATAGCTCATAAATACTACTAGAGGGTGCTGAAGAGCAGATTTGCCATTGGTAAATCTGTTTTTCCCACTGCATTTGTTTGCTATTAGTATTGCGTGTCATTTCCAAAAGATTTTCTCTTTTCCTGAGGGGGCAGCATGAATTTCCATAACAAACACTGGATAAATGAATGTAATATCTCATCTAAGGCAAGATATCCTCATAAATGCATTGGTAGTGTTCACCAGCTGATTTAAAATCACTGAGCAAGAATAACAATTTTTTTTAATGCAATTTAAGTGTGACTTAAATGTCCTAATACTAGGCTATTCTTGGGCTGTTGTGTCCTGTGCGTGGCTCTTGGGAACAGACGGCAGAGCAGCGCTCGGATCTTGTGATAAGTCAGGCCATATGAGTTACGTTCTTTCTTCTGCAAACATGAACCTTGCTCGGCTCGGACCTGAACAACAATGCAGTGCCTCCAGAGGCTCGTGTTGAGTTTACTCAGTGGCGTAATGTTTGAGCTCCCCGGGGCCCTGCAGCTGGCTAATGCCTGCCTTATCACGGAGCCTCACACTTGGGCCAAAAGCTCTGCGAGAGACTGTAAGACCTGTGTACACAGCAACTGCAAACATACCTCAACAAAAACAGAGAAGGGAAGGGGCTTATCGAGCAGCGATCAGTGTCTGTGCTTTCTCTAGGCGTCTCAAAAGAAGGCATGCATAAGATTGAACAAAATGTGAGCGGTGTTAGAGTGTTCTGGGTGGTTGCTAGGGCCTTGGTACATGTTTGCTAAGGTATTTTGGCTAGTTGCTAGGTGGTTGCTAGGGTTTAACCCTGGGTTACTGTCCTTCTAAACCTTGCCTTTAATCCCTGGTAGGAGCTTTTCACACAAATCATCATGATTTTGCCTGGACCAACTTATTTTGTTGATCCTGGAACAACATTCCTGTCCGAAAACATAGTCCTAACCCTATCCCTACCTATAACTAGAGGGAAATGACAGGTAATCTTTAGTTTGTAAGGCTAAACATGACATGAACTTGTCCCTCAAACCTGATTGGTCGATTGGAATGTTGTTCCAGGATCAACAAAGATGGAACATGTACTTGTACATGTTGTAAATTAATTTAGTGGGAGCAACTTTGTAACACCGTTTCCTAACCAAACGCAATGCGATAAAATTCCAGCGACAAACAATTTGTCTGTCCTACGCGACGCGTACATAATCAAATTCATGAATATTAAGCCATTTTAACATTATTAAATACATACTGAGTTACTAAAACAATCTTTGTCACTTGTCTGTTCACAATGAGTTGACAGTTTGAACGTTCTTGTTTCCTTTTATTTATTTTGAAGATCTGAGGTGAATTTGTCCATTGATGCTTTCAGTACGGCTATGATATTCAAACTCACATTAGACGCTTTTAACATTAAATGAACCACTAAACATTACCTGAGATTGTTATTCCAACCCCGATGTAGCAGAAAAATAATCGTTTCTAAAAATAGAATCGTCCTGTGTCGCGGATAGTTAAAAACTCAGATTAGCATGGAAAATAAACTTTTTATAGTGTGTCGCGGCGTCGCGTCACACGCCGTACATTCGCATCTGATTGTCGCATTTCGCCCCCTAGCGGCAGTCGCACGGAACTTTGAAATTGGTCGTAAAGCACCTGTTACCCTCGGCTTATTCACCATGGTAAACTGAACGATTTTAATTAATGTAACGTTAATGTATGTATACATACAAAGCAAATGACCCTCAATACATCTAAAATAAAAACATAGTAGATTTTATAGAGCTAATCAACGTAAAAATGTATTTAATAATTATAAAATATCTTTTTTTTTTCGGACATAATTATTAATAACCACCATTTTACAGAAATAGTGTTTACAGAATAACGTTAAAGTGTTAAAATATTGGTAATTCTAACTTTGCGCTCATAGTTTTGATTAGATCATATCCGGTCGGCTGGTCGCATACGGTCTAGCCGCAGAAGTTCGCATCCGAAGCTCAAATCGGATCCGAAATTTCCGCATATGATCGGAACTCCACGCAGCCCCCGTACCTCTCTCCATTGGAAATGAATGACTTCCGGTCCGACGGCTGTCGTGTGTCGTGTGCAGTGGAAAGGCGGCTTTAGGGGCCGTTCACATATCGCACCTAAAAATATTGATGGAGATGAGAATTAAAACCTGCCCTGTACAGCTATGTCCGGCTGAGCTTTCAGTTTTGTTACGGAAAGGCCATAGCTGATCAGTTGGTTCTAGTCACATGACCTGCGGTGCGCTTGCGGCATTCTGAAAAGTTTTTTTTCATTTCGATGCGCCTGGACCACGTCACTTCCATTATGAGCCGCGCGGCTACATTTGAAATATCAAAATTGCACACGCAAAAGACGCGATATGTGAACGGCCCCTTACGATGTAGTTTATCTTGTAACCGATTCCAATGGAGTAGCATATCTGACCATCATTTTACAATTTGGATTTTGAAGCAGATGCTGTTGCTTTGAAAGTGTACATTTTATCAGTTCATGAATTCCCTGGGAATCAAAACAATGACCAATAGCACCAATCTAGGTACAGATCTAAGAAGGCACATGTCTCACTCCAATAGATGCCCATGCAATATTGTGCGTCTTAGACTGCTTATTTAGCCAAGTGCATACTGAAGTCTGAAATACATTTTTATTGTTATTAAATGTTCCCAGAGGTAACATGGTCTAGCATCATAAAAGCAAAACGGACTGAATCAAAGAGCTTGGTAATGATGGATAGAGAAGGAACGGAAAGTGTATGGAGATGAGAACGTGTGCAGACCTTTGTGACTCATCATACCAGTCTGCACAGAGTCACAAGATGAAGCGAAAAGCTGGAGAGTTCATTGCATTTTCCACCACTGCTTGCTTTGGTCTTGCCCTTTGGGTAGCTTTCTCTCTGGCAGACGCTGTTCTGCACTGGCAGGATCGTGGTGACTTTCCATTTGTCCTTTTTCACTCCTTTTCCTGGCATCTGTCCCTTAGTGTTCCCCTACTGTTCCACCTATTCAAAGAAAATGACAGATGCCCACGAGTAAGGGTGAGGACAGGGCTGTTAGAAGATGGTGTACCTTTTCACAAAGTCAGCAGGCAAATTATAGGTAATTTAGATACTCTACAAAAAAGAATTTAGCTTTTAGTACTCAGGTGTCTTGCTTTTTTGGAATTGTTGTAAATAATATTTGTGTATGTGCAACACATTTTGCTCAAAAGCACAAAAGTTTTTAACCTAATTTGTGTTTTAAAGATCACAGATGGAGTATGTTGGGATTAGCTGGGTCATTAGCTTTTTAACGTTTGCTCCGACCATTAGAAAGCAGCTTAATGTGCCAAAGTGGCCCACATCCACTACCGCATCCCAAAAGCAGAGTCCTTTGAGTTTTCTTGGGCATGCAAAACCCTGAACAGAAGCGGATGTGGATAAGATCCCTGCAAAAAAGAAACTGTTTTCCATTAAGAAACCCCCTCCACTACCAAAACAGAAAGACGGCCCCTCTTTGCTCTCCTCAAGAAATGAGCAGGAATGTTAAGCATAGCTTTGAGAAGATTAGGCAGCTTTGCGACACAGCGCAAGGATTTCTGTGGACATGCCAAAGGGTCTCAGGAGATAAAAGGAGCTTGGATCTCTCTGGTTATCAGGCAGGGTTAGTCACAATGCCTCTGCTCTCCTTCATTAACTTCATGTGATGCCAGAGTTTGAAAACAGAACACAGTTCCAGGAAGAAATGTGTTTATAATGGAATAATAGTGTACTGCATGCTGCACAGTAGTGTATACTGCCTACTATTTTATAGAAAGAGCATGTGAAACAAAACACATTATTCCCCAATGAACATTTCAAACTAGTATTTTTATATAGCTATATTGTTTTCACTTGACCTCACCACACTGCATTTTTAATTCAGCAAATGGCATCTACGTTCTTATGTACACCGAACAAAATTATAAACGCAACACTTTTGTTTTTGCCCCCATTTTTCATGAGCTGAACTAGATCTAGGACTTTTTCTATGTACACTAAATCTGTGTTAGTGAGCACTTCTCCTTTGCCGAGATAATCCATCCACCTCACAGGTGTGGCATATCAAGATGCTGATTAGACAGCATGATTATTGCACAGGTGTGCCTTAGGCTGGCCACAATAAAATGTGCAGTTTTACTGTATTGGGGGGTGTCTGTATTGTTGGTCCACTCCCCTTCAATGGCTGTGCAAAGTTGCTGGATATTGGCAGGAACTGGAACACGCTGTCGTATACACCGATCCAGAGCATCCCAAACATGCTCAATGGGTGACATGTCCGGTGAGTATGCTGGCCATGCAAGAACTGTGATGTTCTTCCAGGAATTGTTGCAGCATGGGGTGATGGTTGTGGATGAATGGCACAACAATGGGCCTCAGGATCTTGTCATGGTATCTTTGTGCATTCAAAATGCCATCAATAAAATGCACCTGTTGTCCATAACATACGCCTGCCCATACCATAACCCCACCGCCACCATGGGCCACTCGATCCACAACGCTGACATCAGCAAACCGCTCAACCACACGACGCCATACACGCTGTCTGCCATCTGCCCTGTACAGTGAAAACTGGGATTCATCCGTGAAGAGAACACCTCTCCAAAGTGCCAGACGCCATCGAATGTGAGCATTTGCCCGCTCAAGTCGGTTACAAAGACGAACTGCAGTCAAGTAGAGACCCCGATGAGGACGACGAGCATGCAGATGAGCTTCCCCGAGACGGTTTCTGACAGATTCTTTGGTTATGAGTGGCTGGTCTCAGACGATCTTGGAGGTGAAGATGCTGGATGTGGAGGTCCTGGGCTGGTGTGGTTACACGTGGTCTGCGGTTGTGAGGCCAGTTGGATGTACTGCCAAATTCTCTGAAACGCCTTTGGAGACGGCTTATGGTAGAGAAATGAACATTCATTTCACGGGCAACAGCTCTGGTGGGCATTCCTGCAGTCAGCATGCCAATTGCACGCTCCCTCAAAACTTGCGACATCTGTGGCATTGATAAAACTGCCAGCCTAAGGCACACCTGTGCAATAATCATGCTGTCTAATCAGCATCTTGATATGCCACACCTTGTTCAGTGTATGTATGTTTTAATGTCGTGGTAGTCTGATGTAGTGTTAAGCTGATTGCAGCTGTAATTATTTCCAGTTTGTTTTATACAGTATGAACAATGTATTGCAGAAATTGTGTAGTATGGTATTTTAAACAGCCAAACAACAATACAATCTTGGGTTATTTTTTCTACCCAAGTCCTGGGTTTTTTGCGAGGTTATTTTTCCAGTGTTTGGGTCATTTTTGTGTTGCCCAGATCCTGGGTCAGACATAACAACCTAGAGTTATTTATATATATATATAGATAGATAGATAGATAGATAGATAGATATGAATTCTTTATAGAGTTATATACAGTATATTCAAAATACAGAAAAAAACAAAAACAAAAAAACATTTAAATGACATTGTTGAATTTGTGTTATCTTATGTAGGGTGCAGAGGAAGGTCACTGGAGGTGTAGCTGAGATATTAAGCGCTTGTGTACCCGGTCTGTTTTGGCAAGAGTGTGATAATTCACCGCACTCTTTACACAATAGTATCGGCCCAGATTTGGCACGCTAACCTGTTGTTATCTCAGTTTGGCTCATATTGTGAGTGATTGTTTCAAATGACCTGTGAATTTGATAGTCCCCTGACTTATTGTAGCCTGATTTAGTGGCTGTTGTGTGTGTTTTTGGTGCCAATTACACAATCTGTAATGCATTTCTATAGCCTTGCGAGGACATCTTGGCTACACAACTTAAATAAGCAAATGAGATTTTTACATTTCCCAAAGAAAATGTGACGGGTGCTGGACTGTGCAAAACTTGACAATTTGAGTGGCTGCCAGAGCATTACGATGTGGTGTCTAAGGTGTTCTGAATGTTTCTTAGCATGTTGTAATGTGTTTGCTAGGGAATTCTGGGTGGGTGCAAGGAAGTCCTAGATGGTTGCTTCTGGTCCAAGTTTAAATAGCTTTAATATCATTAATGTCTGTATTGAGCAGTGCGGGACAAGTTACAGGAGTGGTATATGTTCAGATCAAACCCAAATATGCGCAATAGTGATGAGTGCCTATTCACATGCTATCAGACTGATCATAAATACAAGTTTCCTGGTGGGAAAATGGACATCAATGGCTTCTTCTTTTTGTCGGGGAAACTGGATAATTCTGAGTTTCCGAGTTGGGCAGGTGATAAACTTTAAACATGCAGAGGAGAAAATGATTGTTGAAGTGACTGTTACGTTTTATTCTCTCTTTTTTTTCCCCCCTACAACATCTGTTTTGCTTTCTCTTGCCGTTACGGTTTTATAAATACCGAGGTCCCAAAACTGAGCATGCTAGGGAGGATCTGGGGCAATCGACAATTTACATTACATTACATAAATAAATATAAAAATTATGTGTAAAATTAATAGCACATGAAGACAGCATAAGCGAAGACCATTAAAAATGCTGTGTTTGTCACTGTAGGACTCTTGAGTTGTCTTGATCTGGAGCAGATCACCAAGGTCAGCGTAAGTCTCTATGTTGAATTAACGATTGCCCCTGACCTGTTGCTCTCTTTCTCTCTCTCTCTCTCACACACACAGATCTCGCTGTGTTTCCTTTGGACCAGGCGACCCGTCATCTCCCCTGCCAGAGCCTCACTATCACCACAGTGATGATCCGCAGCCCAAGCATTACCCAAGCTTGTCCCACAGGACGTTCTGACACAAACCTGGAGCGCACTCACATAGACACACATATTCCTCTTTTATTTTCCTTTCCATAACATTTGCTTAGAAATATAAAAACTGGCGCGGGTCACAGGCACCAGAATGCCAGTTTATGACTCAAAGTTAGTGCTGATCTCAACTCACCCATACTGAACCCCGGTGACTGATGGAACAAACGGGAAGTTAACATTACATATCGCTCTTAGATTTATTTTTATTTTAACAAGAGTGAGCATTAACCCGCAAGAGCTTTTAAATATTATCAACGTGTGTATGCAGAAGCCCCAAAAACTCTTTGGAGACTCAAGTCACATTTAAAAATGTCTGAATGTCATTGCATTAGATAATCAAATATCAGACCAAGTGACATCTATTTGAAAGTGAAACATTTAACATTAAACATTTTAGTGAAGAGAAAAACAGATTTGTTTTGATATTTTATACCGAATGCAATGACATTCAGACATATTTAACTGTGACGTTTTACTTTTTGTGGCCACTATATTTGTTTTATATACTGCACGACTGACACACAGTTTAAGCAAGAGAACAGAACCAGGATTACTGCTGTCTCAGGGTCAGATATATCACGTTAAAGAGTGACACTAAACATGCCCTGTTGGTGGAGAGGAACAGGAAGTGGATAAATCTCTCTCCTGGAGCCGTCAGGACAGTGTGAACCTGTACAGCATCTTCTCGGCTCAGATTTTACTATGAGAAGAAGAGATAAACTATGAAGACAGAACAGAGAGGTGAGACACACGCAAACCACACAGAGCAGGTTCAGGGTCGACTATCGCACTTTAAATATTCTTCTTTTACAATAGCATTATGGAAGAGGATTAGGGCCAAATAATAATAAATAATAATATAATAAATAAAATAAATAATAATAAAACCACCTTGAGATTAAAGTCATTATAATACAAGATTAAGCTCGTTAAATTTTGAGAAGAAAAGTCGAAATACAATGTCGAGAATAAAATCATTAAATTGTGTTCATTGTGTTTTTCGAGAAAAAAATTGTTACGTTTAGAGAAAAAAGTGGCAATAAAATGTCGAGAATAAACTCATTCAATTTTTAGAATAAAGTCGTTGCGTTTCGAGAAAAAAATCGAAATGAAATTGAGATTAAACTCAGTACATTTTTAGAATAAAGTCTTTATGTTTTGAGAAAAAAACTCATTACATTTCGAGAAAAAAGTGGCAATAAAATGTCAAGAATAAACTCATTAAATTTTGTGAATAAAGTCGTTGCATTTCAAGAAAAAAAATGTTACGTTTCGAGAAAAAAGTCTAAATAAAATGTCAAGATAAACTCAGTACATTTTTAGAATAAAGTCGTTACGTTTTGAGAAAAAAACATTCAATTTCAAGAAAAAAGTCTAAATAAAATGTCGAGAATAAACTCAGTACATTTTTTGAATAAAGTCGTTACGTTTTCAGAAAAAATTCTTTAAGTTTCGAGAAAAAAGTGGCAATAAAATGTCGAGAATAAACTCATTAAATTTTGTGAATAAAGTTGTTGCGTTTCGAGAAAAAAGTTGAAATTAAATGTCAAGATAAACTCAGTACATTTTTTTTTAAAAATCGTTGTTTCGAGAAAAAAGTCGAAATAAAATGTCAAGAATAAACTCAGTACATTTTTATAATAAAGTCGTTACGTTTCGAAAAAAAACTCATTCAATTTTTAGAATAAAGTCGTTGCGTTTCGAGAAAAAAATCGAAATGAAATTGAGATTAAACTCAGTACATTTTTAGAATAAAGTCTTTATGTTTTGAGAAAAAAACTCATTACATTTCGAGAAAAAAGTGGCAATAAAATGTCAAGAATAAACTCATTAAATTTTGTGAATAAAGTCATTGCATTTCAAGAAAAAAAATGTTACGTTTCGAGAAAAAAGTCTAAATAAAATGTCAAGATAAACTCAGTACATTTTTAGAATAAAGTCGTTACGTTTTGAGAAAAAAACATTCAATTTCAAGAAAAAAGTCTAAATAAAATGTCGAGAATAAACTCAGTACATTTTTTGAATAAAGTCGTTACGTTTTCAGAAAAAATTCTTTAAGTTTCGAGAAAAAAGGGGCAATAAAATGTCGAGAATAAACTCATTAAATTTTGTGAATAAAGTTGTTGCGTTTCGAGAAAAAAGTTGAAATTAAATGTCAAGATAAACTCAGTACATTTTTTTTTAAAAATCGTTGTTTCGAGAAAAAAGTTGAAAGAAAATGTCGAGAATAAAATCATAAAATTTTGAGAATAAAGTTGTTGCGTTTCGAGAAAAAAATCGTTATGTTTCGAGAAAAAAGTCGAAATAAAATGTCAAGATAAACTCAGTACATTTTTAGAATAAAGTCGTTACGTTTCGAAAAAAAAACTCATTAAATTTTTAGAAAAAAGTCTAAATAAAATGTCGAGAATAAACTCATAAAATTTTGCGAATAAAGTTGTTGCGTTTCAAGAAAAAAATCGTTACGTTTCGAGAAAAAAGTCGAAATAAAATGTCAAGAATAAACTCAGTACATTTTTAGAATAAAGTCGTTACGTTTTGAGAAAAAAACATTAAATTTAGAGAAAAAAGTCTAAATAAAATGTCGAGAATAAACTCAGTACATTTTTTGAATAAAGTCGTTACGTTTTCAGAAAAAATTCTTTAAGTTTTGAGAAAAAAGGGGCAATAAAATGTCGAGAATAAACTCATTAAATTTTGTGAATAAAGTTGTTGCGTTTCGAGAAAAAAGTTGAAATTAAATGTCAAGATAAACTCAGTACATTTTTTTTTAAAAATCGTTGTTTCGAGAAAAAAGTTGAAAGAAAATGTCGAGAATAAAATCATAAAATTTTGAGAATAAAGTTGTTGCGTTTCGAGAAAAAAATCGTTATGTTTCGAGAAAAAAGTCGAAATAAATGTCAAGATAAACTCAGTACATTTTTAGAATAAAGTCGTTACGTTTCGAAAAAAAAACTCATTAAATTTTTAGAAAAAAGTCTAAATAAAATGTCGAGAATAAACTCATAAAATTTTGCGAATAAAGTTGTTGCGTTTCAAGAAAAAAATCGTTACGTTTCGAGAAAAAAGTCGAAATAAAATGTCAAGAATAAACTCAGTACATTTTTTTTTTAAATCGTTGTTTCGAGAAAAAAGTTGAAATAAAATGTCAAGATAAACTCAGTACATTTTTAGAATAAAGTCGTTACGTTTTGAGAAAAAAACATTACATTTTGAGAAAAAAGTCTAAATAAAATGTCGAGAATAAACTCATTAAATTTTGCGAATAAAGTTGTTGCGTTTCGAGAAAAAAATTGTTACGTTTCGAGAAAAAAGTCGAAATAAAATGTCAAGATAAACTCAGTACATTTTTAGAATAAAGTCGTTATGTTTTGAGAAAAAAACATTAAATTTAGAGAAAAAAGTCTAAATAAAATGTCGAGAATAAACTCATTCAATTTTGCGAATAAAGTTGTTGCGTTTCAAGAAAAAAATTGTTACGTTTCGGAAAAAAAAGTCGAAATAAAATGTCAAGATAAACTCAGTACATTTTTAGATTAAAGTCGTTATGTTTTGAGAAAAAAACATTAAATTTAGAGAAAAAAGTCTAAATAAAATGTCGAGAATAAACTCATTAAATTTTGCGAATAAAGTTGTTGCGTTTCGAGAAAAAAATTGTTACGTTTCGGAAAAAAAAGTCGAAATAAAATGTCAAGATAAACTCAGTACATTTTTAGAATAGTCGTTACATTTTGAGAAAAAAACTCATTCAATTTTTAGAAAAAAGTCGAAATAAAATCATAAAATTTTGCGAATAAAGTTGTTGCGTTTCAAGAAAAAACATTACATTTTGAGGAAAAAGTAAAATTAAAATGATCGAATGCATGCAAATTTTTTATCGAAATTTAACGAGCTTAATCTCGCATAATAATGATTTTAATCTTGAGATGGTTTTGTTTTTTTATTATTACTTGGCCCTAATCCTCTTCGTATTAATTTAGCAGAGTAATCTAGCGAAATATTTAACACTCTTTTGGCTATCAACACCAGTGCTCTTTTTTACGGAAGCTTCTTTTAGCAATTCTGACTTCTTTTAGAGTTTTTTTTTAGCTCACAATTCTGACATTTTTATCAGAATTGTGAGTTTTAAACTCATAATTGTGAGAAATGAAGTCAGAATTGAGATATTTGAACTTGCAATTGCAAGAAAAAAGTCTGAATTGTCAGATATAAACTTGCAATTGCACGTTAAAATCACAATTACTATTTTAATTTGTTTATTCCATGGCGGAAACAAGCTTCCACACTTTTTAACATTTGTGTTGTCCAAAATAATAATAATAAAATGTTCTCTGTTCTCATCTTCTTCTAGTCATGTGGTTCTGGAGTGTTTTCAATCCCAGCAGTTCCTGTTGTGGTGAGCAGCTCTACTATTACTATTACTAGAACTGTACCGTAATCAATGTTTTGTGAATGGTGATATCCAGTGAAGTGTACGGTGGATTAAAATGTCACTGCGATTTGGTTGATATCCCTTCATTAGTCCTTTGGTTTCTTTCTCTCTTTGTATTTTCTTCAGCTGTGTGCGGTTAAACTGATGCGATCCCACGACGACTATCAATCACGGGCTGAATGAGTCAGTGTGTGTCGAGTGTGTACAGAAGGATAGATTCCTGCCGGACGTTCCTCTCTCGTTTCTTGAGATGTGCCAAACAATATACACAAATGCAGTCTTTTTTTGTGAAATGAATCTCGTGCCTCGTATAAGCCAGAAATATGACAGACCAACTAGAATGCAATGCATAATTGCGCTCTAACACATTTTGGAATGCAACAATATCTACAATCATATTGCATAGTCATTTTTTTTCGCTCATATGTGTAGTGAAGTGTCTGCAACCCATACAGAAACTCTGAGCTTCAGCAAGAGATTGATTGTACGATAAGAAAGCTGTGTTTCTGTCCTCCGTATTTTATTTTCACGCTTGATGTGAAACACATTGTGAGATGGCTACCATTAGAAAGCATTTGGCCGAAGCTGAAAGATAAAAGGCAAAAGAGAGAGGAAATGTTGTTCAAATTTAGACCGTGGTGTTCGGCGCACTATATACAATATTCACACGCTCTCAGCATATTCATCTTGGTTAGGAGAAGCTGTTGCACCGTGTGCAGCCTGTTGCACAGATTTCTCTAATGCATTTTTGCAAGTAAATTTAATGCATCATTGCTGAATAAAAGTATTAATTTAAAGTAAATAACGTAAATAACGACAGAATTTACAATCTATTCCTTTATAATGCAACTATAAAGTGCGTTATTAACTTTAAGAAACAAGCCCTGAAGGGTTTTACTATTGAAGTACAGTATGTGTGGGCGAAACAAAACATCATATTCCTATCTTTAACTGTGTGCGTCAAGCCTCCCATTGAATTCTGGGATACATTAGCGGTCATATTAGTCAAAGGGAGTGCAGAGAAACAGACTGAAAAGTTCCTCAGCTACAAAGAGCTCTATTTGCTGGGAAATTATTCTTCTGTGCCTAGACCTGCCTGAGTATTTTTTTCTCTTCCCCAAAGCAGTTTACTGTTCGGAAAATAATCTCTCTACCCCTTCTGCTCTATTATCCAGTCCTCCGCCCTTCATCTCGCCCTCTGTCTGGAAGGAGAACTTCAGGAACACCTCAGCTTGCCTGTTCCTCCACAGTCCCACTGTTATTTCTGGAGGGTGTTGGAAGCAGGGGTCTCCATTTTAGATGAAGCAGTAACCCACCGTCAAGCTGTCTGGGTCATGAATCTGTGTCTGCACTAAAAGTTGAGAATTTTTAAGCCTCATACACTCGTTTCAGGGCAGACAAAGAATCACACGTGTTATTTTTGTCAGTCGCACCTAACAATTTTTACTAGAAGTACCTCTCGAGATTGTAATTTAAAATTTAAATTAAAGCTGCAAGCAGTATTTACCGGGGTTCAAGCATTTAAGGACTTTAAGCGCATGAAAAGGTGTTATATTTTATTTAGCAAGCATGTAAGCACTTAGATCATAGATGGAAAATACCATTTACAACCAATACAGGCAATTTAGTAAGGAAAAGCATGGTTTTTAAAGTTTTTTGGACAGTTATGGCGCCACCTATTGTGCCCATACATATGCGTGTTAATTTTAGTGACAATATCTCATTTCGTTTTGGAGTTATAGATACTTATATATATGAGAGCATAAAAAATGACCCATTTTTTGCCACTTCCTATCAAATATTTGACATTTTGACATTTAGTTAACTAACTTAGGTGCCGTGTTTCCTATACTGGTTTAGTCTCAATCGGACTAACGGTTTCGAAGATATTCACGAAAGTTTTTTAAGCACTAAGTCACAACGTTGCACGCCAAGTCTGGTATCGTTGGACTCGGCAAGGTTTCAGGAGTCTAAGGACGTCACTCCCGTGAAAATAAGTCGACTGCACCCAAAGTTATATACATTTTCATCCAAAACCATTAAAAATATATGTTTTTTAAAGCTTTTTAACAGTTATAGCGCCACCTATGGTCCGATCTCCATAAAAGTTGGCATGCTTCTTTAGAGTCATATGCTTCATGTGCTCACTTAATTTCGTGTAGTTCTGAATTTTCCTTTAGGATTTATGGAGAGAGACTGCACTGGTCTTGTTTCCGATCGAGCAAATATTTTTTCAGATATTCGTGAATAATTAATGAACGATTTGATTGACAGCATTAGCATAAAGTTGTTTAGCATGAGGAGATCTATCAAATGATATGCATATTGTGTGGATCTGTGAAACTGCACATGATTACAGAGGTGTAAAACTGGTTAGCGCCAACTAGTGGCCGATTTCTTTCAAAATTCTTGGTCCTCTAGGACCATGAGTCAAACATGCTGAGTTTCGTTCCGATCGGCCTCTATTATCCTTGTCTAATAGGTGCTCAAATTTCATTGTCCGATGGCGGCCATGTTTTTTGAGATACGCCAATGTCCTCATAGACCATCATGCCCCCTTGGACCAAGACGCTGCATGCCAAATTTCAAGTCGATCGGACTAACAGTTGCATAGTTTTCATGTTGTTGTTTTTTCAAGTTATAGTGCCACCTAGTGTCCAATCGACGCGATTTTGTTATCGTGACCAAAGCTTGAGGCCCTACACGTGTACCGAGTTTGGTGCAAATATCTAATTTCGTTCTTGAGTTATGGCCATTTTAGTAAAAATCGTTGCCGCCCCTTAGCGACCGTGAACCAAAATTTAATTTAATTTTTTTTTGATAATTATTGATATTCAGACTCCAGAGAACATTTCTGCACTGGTATGGTTCCGATCGAGTCAAAAACCTAGGACTAGTAGTAGTAGGTTTTTCAAAAGACCCAAAACACCTGAAAATTTCAAATCCGAGACATGCATCTCGTCCGCCTTGAGCCAAGGATTCCAAGACACTTATATAAGCTTAAGACTTATCACTGTTTACTCCAGTGCTGATATAGATAAATTAACTAAATTAATAACTATTGATTCTTACAATGGAATGAATCAGTACTGAATTTACTTAAGATGGGCAATGACACCATTTTCTTTAAGAATGATATACCAGTTATCACTGTAAAGCTGCTAAATCTGCATTGTTAAAAGCGCTATATAAATAAAGGTGATAAATAAAAGTTATGAGCCATTTCGTACTTTTGACTGCTGTAGCGCCCCCTTCAGGGCGATCGGGCGAGCCTTGGTGACGGTGTAGACGGTATGAGTACTACCAGCCCTCAAAGTTTCTAGTCTCTACGACTTACGGTTTGATCTGATCACTTTTAGTAGAGGATGCTGATCCTTGGAATAATTACAATAGAGTTTCAGAGCTACGTGCTTGAACCCCTAATAAGTTAAACACCACACTGTATGCCGACTAGAAAACTTCCCGACCATTCCCTACATCACCCCGCTGGAGAAACGGATGAAGGCGCCTAACGCCTACTGGTGAGTCGTTTCAGGATGAACTGGAATCAAGTTCAAGAGTCGAGATTTTCAAACATCCCGTTCTGCATTCACACTGTCTGTAAACAGTAAAGAAACACTTACAAGATTTAAAACAAATATTCAGCAGACAGAAGTGTCTCAAGAACAGATATGTTTCAAAAGATCAGCTGTCAGGCTCTTTGTGTGAGGAGAATGTGAACATGTTTAGACATTCATTAAAACTCTCCTTGGGCAAAAAGGCAGCAAAGTGTATAAAAGGATTATGTGTCAGTGGTAATTATGAGATTAAATGTGTTTTTGTTTGCACATTGTTATTTGTTTCTAAGCGCTGCCGGCAAAGTCGAGTTTCTGAGAGCGGATCTTGGAAAGAAGACGCATAAAATATGACTAATACAGACTTCATCACTTGTGAGGCTTTCATAACAAATCCAGGGATTAAACGCTTGATTTAACATCACCGCCTTAACCAAAAACCTGTTCTCTGCCAAATTATCACAGTGTTAATATCTCAAATTAGTGTTGTGATGTAGGTGTGTTTGTGTTACTAAAAACAGGCTTAAAGTTAACATGCAATCAAAATGGAAATCAAATAATCGTCTTACTGTGCTTAATTCATTTCATCATCAGTTATGATACACTGTTTCAAAGTTTGGGGATACCTTTATTCAGCAAAGATGCATTAAATTGATCAAACATAACATGTGGTTGATTATGATTTCACGTTTTTTACTTTAGTTAGTGTGTTGTGATAAATCTTCTGCTGATTTAGCCAGTTTATGAAAAGACAGACTTGCAAATATACCAAAATGCATGTTCCATCATTCTCCGTGGCATCACAGGAATGACCAAATGGATAAAGCATTCATTTTTTTGACCGAAAAATTTTATGTTTTGTTTTTTTAGAATTTTTTTTTGTGCGAAACTTGGTTTGTGTGAACGCACAAAAAAATGATTCGAAAAGGTTAAATGGTCCTGAAAAGAAATAGTCACACTTGTGCTCCTCATGGTGAAAAATGAGCACATTGGAAATGAACGGGAAGGAATTTCATCTAGTGGAAACTTTTGGTACTGCAGCCAAACAAAATCTTACTGAAAGCTCATTTTTTAAGATATCAAGCACAAATTTGGAACATAACTTGTTTAGATTTATGGCTTTGATTTTCTCGCCGTTTTAGAGTAAAATGTGTTTTAAAATATATATTTCAAATAGTATTTTTGTGCATTTTTCATAGCGATGAACATAAAATTCTGTAACTTTTTGCCAAGTGTCGTCTTTGAAAAGACACCAAACTTAAGTTTCAAGCATTCAAAATGTATGATTTTGTTTAAGCTGGAAATTTCATTTTCAGGTCTATGCTCAGAAAGATTATAACTGCTGCATAAATATAATTTAGTAGCATAAAAATACTATATATAAATAAAAAAAACATTATTATAATATAGTACATTCATTCTATTGAACATTTTTGACCACTACACGAAGAGCACCAGTTAAAAATATGATATTGCTAATGCACTCATTTTCCTCCTAAAGTCACACTCATCACATCATAATTACGATTTGCAAATTCATAAGCAAATTCATAAACAGTTATGATACACTGTTTCAAAGTTTGGGGATACCTTTATTCAGCAAAGATGCATTAAATTGATCAAAGATAACGTGGTTGATTATGATTTCACTTTTTTTTTACTTTAGTTAGTGTGTTGTGATAAATCTTCTGCTGATTTAGCCAGTTTATGAAAAGACAGACTTGCAAATATACCAAAATGCATGTTCCATCATTCTCCGTGGCATCACAGGAATGACCAAATGGATAAAGCATTCATTTTTTTGACCGAAAAATTTTATGTTTTGTTTTTTTAGAATTTTTTTTTGTGCGAAACTTGGTTTGTGTGAACGCACAAAAAAATGATTCGAAAAGGTTAAATGGTCCTGAAAAGAAATAGTCACACTTGTGCTCCTCATGGTGAAAAATGAGCACATTGGAAATGAACGGGAAGGAATTTCATCTAGTGGAAACTTTTGGTACTGCAGCCAAACAAAATCTTACTGAAAGCTCATTTTTTAAGATATCAAGCACAAATTTGGAACATAACTTGTTTAGATTTATGGCTTTGATTTTCTCGCCGTTTTAGAGTAAAATGTGTTTTAAAATATATATTTCAAATAGTATTTTTGTGCATTTTTCATAGCGATGAACATAAAATTCTGTAACTTTTTGCCAAGTGTCATCTTTGAAAAGACACCAAACTTAAGTTTCAAGCATTCAAAATGTATGATTTTGTTTAAGCTGGAAATTTCATTTTCAGGTCTATGCTCAGAAAGATTATAACTGCTGCATAAATATAATTTAGTAGCATAAAAATACAATATATTAAATAAAAAAAAAAACATTATTATAATATAGTACATTCATTCTATTGAATGAATGAATTTTTGACCACCACAGGAAGAGCACCAGTTAAAAATATGATATTGCTAATGCACTCATTTTCCTCCTAAAGTCACACTCATCACATCATAATTACGATTTGCAAATTCATAAGCAGAATCCTCCCGGAGGACTTGAAGGCAGCAAAACAAACCCGGTGAGGTCAGCTGTGACGAGTGATACGGTCACATGATCCTGGAGCTCTCTGTCAAAAACTAGCATGACCATCCGTCTTATAAATGCACACATTCAGCAGCCATGTGTTCTGTTTCTGCCCGCAGTGCTGGAAACTATTACACTCTTATTGTCACAGATTATTTACTGTATATGTGATATATGGGTCACATTCAGGAACTGAAATAAATGGGTAGAGAACCAGCATGACATTTTATTCCATCATTGTCCACATTTGGCCGAGGGCACATGATGTACTGTACATCTGCAAATATACACAAGACCAGCTGGACTATGAGGACGAGCAAGTGTTTTATAGACATCCATCTCTGTAGATTCAAGAGCGGAGAGCACATATACCGACACATGTGACAAATGTCTCTTTTAATCTCATGTTTAACGCTATCAGCCCGTGACCCCACTGTAAAACAATTCAGAGCCATACACTGTAAAGTAATGTGGCTCGTATAATGTTAATGAGAGTTGTTTGCTGCAAGTTTTGGTTCATCACTGGTGTCTGTAGAAGCTCTTTAGAAGGTCAGAAGATTCACATTGTATTTCAGTTTGGTGAATTCAGGTTGATTGGGACACTTTTTGCCATTGAGATGATGATTTTATGCCCTATATGTTTATCAAAGCTCATGTCTAGACATGTAGCAAAAGATTAGCTTGTTTAAAGTCCCGCTGTGGTGAGAATCATGTTTTTAATGTTGTTTATATGTCTGTCTGGTGTTTTTAATATGCTTTAAGACAAACCATGTGCAAATTCATAAGTCAACACTGAGTATTTTCCCTTTAAAACTGCAGTGATCCAAAGACGAAGTTTGAAATCGATGGTGTTTCTGACGTCACAAACTACCTCAACGAGTGGATGTGTGAGTGAGTGGAGGCGGGGCTAATTTGCATATTAATTGACTCGCGTATAATAAATGAGGCAAGGGTGTAGAGTTACATTCAAGCTATTTTAATGCATAAAGATTTTTTTTTCCCACCGGAAAAATGTTTAAATATGTCATTTTCGTGTTTAAAGATGAGTTTTAAGGAATAAAATAAATTATTATCATTATTTTTATGTAAGAGTTAGGGTTTTAAGTATATTTACATTAGGCTTTAAACATTCAAAACATAAAAGGATTAATTTTTCTTTAAAAACAAAATGTAAACTTACTTTTAAACTCATTTTGCCACTACTAACAGTGTATTATATACAGAATATATATGTATATATATATATATATATATATATATATATATATATAGACCTTATGTAGCTCCGCCCCTTTTCAGCGCTGCGCTCGTTGTCTTTTGACTTCCGGTTTGTATTTCCACAGCGATCTCACGTATTTATGAATGAACTGCTCATTTTAAAGTGTTCCCGGTCTACTGACATTTGTTAAGACATCTGCTTTAAACATAACAATGCTCATGATAACTTTAATTAACTCTACAACAGGTAAATCCACTTCACCAGCTAATTATTCTTCAACAGCGATGCCATAGAAATATAAAAACGGAAGTTCAAAGACAATATTTTAAAGATGGCGGCGCGCTTGTTTCTCTAGTAAATAAGGTCCTATAAAAAGCTATTCATGATCATTTTATGCCTTTAAGATGTTTTAAGTTGAAGTTTAACTAAAAACCTGTACAAAATGCATGCAATTTATATTTAGCTTGCAAAACAAACAGACAAACGCATCTGAATAGATTCCATGGCTACTTCTGAATGGCCAAATGTTAAAAAGAGATGCTCTACCAAGAGAAGAGGCGGTGCAAAAAATCAGGTACAACACTCTTACAGCGCTCTAACTCTATTCATTAAAAAAAAATGATGTTTCGGTTCTGATGAAGGCTGAAACATCATTCTTTTAATGAGTAAAGTTAGAGCGCTGTAAGAGTGAGTGTTTTTTCAGTTCATATACTTTTGAATTCCTGTCATTGAAGCAACTTTTGTTCCGGCATCCATCAGCTGAATCTGTCCACCAATACTCATGTGGCGTCTGTCGTCTTCAGCTTGACCTTTCAGTTGGGAAACTCTTCCTTAAGTAAACAATAAAAACTGCAGTTTTCAAAGAATGCCATTACACTACACAGTCCCAGGTAAATGTTTAGACTCTCAAGCTAAAGACAGTTGTTCAGTCAGGTCAGTCAGCGGGCAGAATGCCTTTTCCCTGGACTCTGTTGTTAGTAACATTCTGTCATCACACAAAACAGAAAACAGTCAGTTTCACAATTTACATACCAGCTTTGTGACATTTACCCTCTAATTTAAGGGTTAAATGATCACACAGCAGTCATCAGCTCATTAACATAATTTATGCTTTAACTTCAAACATTCTCAGCTGACTCAGAGTTTCTTCCATTTTTGAGTCGGCGGTGAGCTCAAGGCTCCCGCGTTCCCCCCGGATGGTCAACTTTCAAAATAAAGTGGATTTTCCATTTTGTGTGCAAAGGTGTCCTGAAGAATGTGACATGGTGCTTCACATCCGTATGGATCTGTAAGTCAGCGCAGCTGTGAGAGGGAATCTGGAGCTGCTTCTGATTAGGCTATTCCCCGTTTCCCAGCACTGAAATTTGCTATCTGTCATGTCACCGCCTGGCTTGCATTACCTTCAGTACCTCCTCCTGTCCTTCTCTCCGCCTCCATCCATCCTTAAACAAGAGGGGTCGAGGCGCTCGCCAGCTACACGTGCTGCAGGTATCAGGATCCTTCATGATCATGTCGTTCCAAACCTGTAAGACTTTCATGATCCGATGGTCCCATCCGAACATTTAGATATTGTTTTGTACCTTCTCCCAAAATTCCAGAGAGTTGTTATATTTTTGTAATTCTGATTCTTCACGAGCTTAATCACGATCCATTAACCGAGAGAAAAATATGGTGATTATTTTAATAATAGAGATCAATTGTGAGGTCATTTCATCCCCATTAGTTCAAGTGTCTTTTAAACTGTGTTTCTGTGAGGATTTTAGCACAAATACAGCAACTGAATACTTATTTAAATGGGGGATATTCAAATGTAATTTTTCGTTTTAATTAATGGTATTAGTTTTACTTTGTGAAAATCAGCATGAAGTTTATTCTTGTAAAATAAACCCCTTAACTCATCTGAAAGCTTACGAACTCAAGATTCAGCCTGCGAAAACCGTTTTGAAATCGGACGTTGCATTACCATGGAAATGTTACTTTTTGTTTCTTTTAGCGAGCTCCTCCCCTAGTGGGTGGTGTCAGGTTTCATATTACAATATTTATTTTAGCTACTTTAGTCGAAACCTTTTCTAATCTTGACAAAACACATATCGTCAGAGGGGTTTGAGTCTCACAGTTACATATTTGCCAAGTGTTTTGTGATATTTGGACAGAAATTTATCAATTTGTAACAGGAGAATGCATAAAATTCAATAGAATGTCAGTGACACCTGGTGGCTATTTTTGGTACGGCGCCTAAACAAAATCTCGTAGGAACTTTAATTTTTGTGAAATCAACTTCAAATTTGGAACACAACTTGCTTAGGCATATTGTCAAATATATTTGATAAAATATACATTTTATATAAAATACAGCTGATTTGAATAACGGTAAATTTAAACTTCCATAACTTTTTCATACTTTAATGCTTTCACTTCAGCAGTAATCTGCTGTGTGTGTTCTTTAAAACAAGATCATTTAGTGCATTTTCATGCATGTCTATTCTCAAAAATTGGGGTGACACTAATTATGATGTAATTTATGTGTATAAGTTTATTTTATCTAGTAAACTAGATCCCATTTGGATCATAATTATAAAAAACACTATGCAAAAGACAAATGATCAAAAAGCAGCACTTTACCAGCATTCACCCTCTATAAATGATCTGAATGTCTAATTATTTTGAAATGTTTTAATAAAATAATAATTTATAATAGTGTGTGTGTTTGTGTGTGTGTGTGGGGGGGGGTATTTAAAGTTGTGTGTAATCAACATTAAAATAATTAATTCAAATATAGACATAAAGCTTAAAAATAAAAGATATCACAGACAACTACATTTCAAAGTTCGTATTTCAGGGCTGGGACTGGGATAAAGGCGGAACGTGTATTTAGCATTCTTAGGTTTGCAAACGAGTTTGTTATTTTTGTTATTGAGCTGGTTCCTCATGAAGTGAGCCGACGGTTAGTGTTGCTCTCTGGGAAGGAGATTTGAAGTCATTTTAACAGGCTCACAGGGGAGCTCAATAACTCAAATGAGGTTCTGGGAAAGGCTGGCAGGACCTCCATAATAACTAGGTGAAGAATGTTACAAAATTGCCATGTTCCCGAAGTCTCTTGATGCTCCTGAGAGAAATAAGGGAAGGCCACTGCCATGTGCTTCTATAGGAATTTTTTATTTTGATATATCTTTATTAAATATATTATAAAATAAAAGTATATTACAAATAATAATAAAAAAAAATGTAATTAATATTTTGTCACCAGTCACAAAAGAGCTTAACATTAACTATTGACTATGAATTTAACTATTAACTAATTCTAACCCCACATTCCTGAACATATTATCGGAGCAGCAGAGACGAGAGCGGGTCAGGATGTGTTGTTGTATCTCGGTCTGGGATCGTTCCTGTGGTGTGGATGTGTCAGCATGGCTGTGATGTATGAGGGTTATCAACTGGCCAGCGTCTCTGTTCTGCATGGTGATAAAGAAGCTTTTAGCCTGGTGTGGGTGAAGTCTAAACGGATCAGTCTTGGGGGAGGACGTCAGAAACAGGCCCAAACATTGGCACAGCTTCAGATGAATGCTCATAGTAACACACGCTTTTAAAAATGGTGACGCTTCTTTGGTTTCTTTCATTTTCTCTTAAAACAACCTGCAGTGTAATTATGACCACTGAAAAGTCTTTTATCTTTCATTCATATGGCTCTGTTAAACTTACAATATATTACCAAAGTAAAGGGGAATGCTGAGGTAATTTGGGATTTTCTAAGGCAAGTACAGTTATATCTGATTATCAGTTCTCTCTTAGGCTGAGACTGAGGTGCTCTTTAAAGGAGTAGTGAACAAATCAGACCACAAGGTGGCACTGCAGAGCAACTTTATTTCTATCTATCTATCTACCTATCTATCTATTCGCTTTAAAATATTATGCTGATCATTTTTATGATTAATATATTTTTTAACATTCAGCTCTGGCAAGACTGGCCTTTCATGTGGAGCAATAAATCTTTCATGCTCAGAGAACTGAACGAAAACCAAATACCTCCATAAACACAGCCACTAACTGGTTTAGATTTTCACGGGCTGAAATGGTGACTAACTTAAGACTAATCCCTTAAGACGTCTAGTGAATGTTGATGAAAAGATTTGATATAATAATATTTTTAAAGTGTTTTTTTGAGCTATTGTCAGAAAACGTCTAAGCAAAATCCACCACCACACACAGACACACATAAGAACGGAAGCCGTAAAAGCACTGTGATATTTGATTGCTCTGAGTTCTCCAAAACACACTAAATTAATCTGCCTGAACTTGTGATTTATTCCCTATACAAAAAACTTCAAAGGTCTGAAATTTGACCTGCATGTGTCTTGAAGTCCACAGTCTCTACATGAAATATGTGGAGTGTGAATAAGGAGCATGACAGCTGAGGGGGATTTTATTAGTCTGGGCATGAAAGTTTGATGACAAACCTTGGACAGAAAAGGTGATAAACACATTCATTTGTGCCTTCTGTTGACTTCTAGTGTTCTTACTGAAGCCAGTCAGTGGTGTTTGCTAAGGCTCATATTGGGGTTAGTGATCTGAACAAACCGCTAATGTTATTTCTGTCATGACAACTCTCTGAGTGTTTTGCATGGTAATAATGGATATGATAGTGTTGATATGTTTGGTCTTGGCAGAATAGATCTGATCTGTTGGTTATTGCTGCTGTTATTTCTGCTGCTGTTGTGTATTATTGCTGATGTTGCTGTTATTGCTGATGTTGGTTATTGCTGCTGTTGTTTATTATTGCTGATGTTGCTGTTATTGCTGATGTTGGTTATTGCTGATGTTGGTTATTGCTGCTGATGTTATTGCTGCTGATGAAGTTATTGCTGCTGCTGTTGTTATTGCTGCTGCTGTTGTTATTGCTGCTGTTGGCTATTGCTGATGTTGGTTATTGCTGCTGTTGCTGTTATTGCTGATGTTGGTTATTGCTGCTGTTGTTTATTATTGCTGATGTTGCTGTTATTGCTGATGTTGGTTATTGCTGCTGTTGTTTATTATTGCTGATGTTGCTGTTATTGCTGATGTTGGTTATTGCTGCTGTTGTTTATTATTGCTGATGTTGCTGTTATTGCTGATGTTGGTTATTGCTGATGTTGGTTATTGCTGCTGCTGCTGATGATGATGTTATTGCTGCTGTTGTTTATTATTGCTGCTGCTGATGAAGTTATTGCTGCTGTTGGTTATTGCTGCTGCTGTTGTTATTGCTGCTGTTGGCTATTGCTGATGTTGGTTATTGCTGCTGTTGCTGTTATTGCTGATGTTGCTGTTATTGCTGATGTTGGTTATTGCTGCTGCTTTTATTGCTGCTGTTATTGCTGATGTTGCTGTTATTGCTGCTGCTGTTATTGCTGATGTTGCTGTTATTGCTGATGTTGCTGTTATTGCTGATGTTGCTGTTATTGCTGCTGTTGCTGTTATTGCTGATGTTGCTGTTATTGCTGATGTTGGTTATTGCTGCTGCTTTTATTGCTGCTGTTATTGCTGCTGCTGTTATTGCTGATGTTGCTGTTATTGCTGATGTTGGTTATTGCTGCTGCTTTTATTGCTGCTGCTGTTATTGCTGCTGTTATTACTGCTGCTGTTGGCTATTGCTGCTGCTGTTATTGCTGCTGTTATTACTGCTGCTGTTGGCTATTGCTGCTGCTGCTTTTATTGCTGCTGCTGCTTTTATTGCTGCTGTTATTGCTGATGTTGCTGTTATTGCTGCTGCTGTTATTGCTGATGTTGCTGTTATTGCTGATGTTGCTGTTATTGCTGATGTTGCTGTTATTGCTGCTGTTGCTGTTATTGCTGATGTTGCTGTTATTGCTGATGTTGGTTATTGCTGCTGCTTTTATTGCTGCTGTTATTGCTGCTGCTGTTATTGCTGCTGCTGTTATTGCTGATGTTGCTGTTATTGCTGATGTTGGTTATTGCTGCTGCTTTTATTGCTGCTGCTGTTATTGCTGCTGTTATTACTGCTGCTGTTGGCTATTGCTGCTGCTGTTATTGCTGCTGTTATTACTGCTGCTGTTGGCTATTGCTGCTGCTGCTGTTATTGCTGCTGCTGCTTTTATTGCTGCTGCTGCTTTTATTGCTGCTGTTATTGCTGCTGCTGTTATTACTGCTGCTGTTGGCTATTGCTGCTGATGTTATTGCTGCTGTTTCTGTTATTGCTGCTGCTGTTATTGCTGCTGCTGTTATTACTGCTGCTGTTATTACTGCTGCTGTTGGCTATTGCTGCTGTTATTGCTGCTGCTGTTATTACTGCTGCTGTTGGCTATTGCTGCTGATGTTATTGCTGCTGTTTCTGTTATTGCTGTTGCTGTTATTGCTGCTGCTGTTATTACTGCTGCTGTTGGCTATTGCTGCTGATGTTATTGCTGCTGTTTCTGTTATTGCTGCTGCTGTTGGTTATTGCTGCTGCTTTTATTGCTGCTGTTATTGCTGTTGCTGTTATTGCTGCTGCTGTTGGTTATTGCTGCTGCTGCTGTTATTTCTGCTGCTGTTGGTTATTGCTACTGCTGATGTTATTGCTGCTGTTTCTGTTATTGCTGCTGCTGTTATTACTGCTGCTGTTGGCTATTGCTGACGTTGCTGTTATTGCTGATGTTGGTTATTGCTGCTGTTGTTTATTATTGCTGACGTTGCTGTTATTGCTGATGTTGGTTATTGCTGCTGTTGTTTATTATTGCTGATGTTGCTGTTATTGCTGATGTTGGTTATTGCTGCTGTTGTTTATTATTGCTGATGTTGCTGTTATTGCTGATGTTGGTTATTGCTGATGTTGGTTATTGCTGCTGCTGCTGATGATGATGATGTTATTGCTGCTGTTGTTTATTATTGCTGATGTTGCTGTTATTGCTGATGTTGGTTATTGCTGCTGTTGTTTATTATTGCTGATGTTGCTGTTATTGCTGATGTTGGTTATTGCTGCTGTTGTTTATTATTGCTGCTGCTGATGAAGTTATTGCTGCTGTTGCTGTTATTGCTGCTGATGTTGGTTATTGCTGCTGCTGTTGTTATTGCTGCTGTTGGCTATTGCTGATGTTGGTTATTGCTGCTGTTGCTGTTATTGCTGATGTTGCTGTTATTGCTGATGTTGGTTATTGCTGCTGTTGGTTATTGCTGCTGCTTTTATTGCTGCTGTTATTGCTGCTGCTGTTATTGCTGCTGCTGTTATTACTGCTGCTGTTGGCTATTGCTGCTGCTGTTATTGCTGCTGCTGCTTTTATTGCTGCTGTTATTGCTGCTGTTATTACTGCTGCTGTTGGCTATTGCTGCTGCTGTTATTGCTGCTGCTGCTGCTTTTATTGCTGCTGTTATTACTGCTGCTGTTGGCTATTGCTGTTGCTGTTATTGCTGCTGCTGTTATTACTGCTGCTGCTTTTATTGCTGCTGTTATTGCTGCTGCTGTTATTGCTGCTGTTATTACTGCTGCTGTTGGCTATTGCTGCTGCTGTTATTGCTGCTGCTGCTTTTATTGCTGCTGTTATTGCTGCTGTTATTACTGCTGCTGTTGGCTATTGCTGCTGCTGTTATTGCTGCTGCTGCTGCTTTTATTGCTGCTGTTATTACTGCTGCTGTTGGCTATTGCTGTTGCTGTTATTGCTGCTGCTGTTATTACTGCTGCTGCTTTTATTGCTGCTGTTATTGCTGCTGCTGTTATTGCTGCTGTTATTACTGCTGCTGTTGGCTATTGCTGCTGCTGTTATTGCTGCTGCTGCTTTTATTGCTGCTGTTATTACTGCTGCTGTTGGCTATTGCTGTTGCTGTTATTGCTGCTGCTGTTATTACTGCTGCTGTTGGCTATTGCTGTTGCTGTTATTGCTGCTGCTGTTATTACTGCTGCTGTTGGCTATTGCTGTTGCTGTTATTGCTGCTGCTGTTATTACTGCTGCTGTTGGCTATTGCTGTTGCTGTTATTGCTGCTGCTGTTATTACTGCTGCTGTTGGCTATTGCTGCTGATGTTATTGCTGCTGTTTCTGTTATTGCTGCTGCTGTTATTGCTGCTGTTGGTTATTACTGCTGCTGTTGGCTATTGCTGTTGCTGTTATTGCTGCTGCTGTTATTACTGCTGCTGTTGGCTATTGCTGCTGATGTTATTGCTGCTGTTTCTGTTATTGCTGCTGCTGTTATTGCTGCTGCTGTTGGTTATTGCTGCTGCTTTTATTGCTGCTGTTTCTGTTATTGCTGTTGCTGTTATTGCTGCTGCTTTTATTGCTGCTGTTATTGCTGCTGCTGTTGGTTATTGCTGCTGCTGTTATTTCTGCTGCTGCTGCTGTTGGTTATTGCTACTGCTGATGTTATTGCTGCTGTTTCTGTTATTGCTGCTGCTGTTATTACTGCTGCTGTTGGCTATTGCTGCTGATGTTATTGCTGCTGTTGTTGTTGGTTATTGCTGCTGCTGCTGCCAATACATGCCAATACATACACCACACGCTTCTGTGAGCAAGTAAGACATGCTGCTGCTGTGCAATAAAGCATTAATTACACATAGCAGATATATACAGGTGGAGCTGGGGAAGGTGCTACAGACAATGCTGACCAAGCGATCTCATTGGCAAGGTTCTCTGTAAGTTATGAACAAACGTTCTTCCAGTAACAGTAATAAAACATTCGTTCAGAGTTATCTGGTTTTTAATAATGTTCTCAAAATGTTAGCACAAAAGCATTATTTATACATCATTAATGGAAAGTTTTTTTTTTATTTTTTACCTGAATCGTTTAATTGTTTTTGTTGCCTAACGTTTTTTAAATGTTACTACTTGTTTCAGAATATTCAGAGATCATTAAAAAAGTAACATTCTCATTGTTCGCGAAATAATAAAATGGAATGTTCCTGTAACATTCACATAACCAAGAAATACTTTCGTAAATCACTTAAACATTTTTTACAAAACATATTTTTGTTAGGCAAGCAACTACCCAGAATGCTCTAGTAAATGATCTAGCGTACACCTAGACCTTATAGGCACATTTTTTGATTTACAAAGTTATTTGGCCCATTTATGAACCTTTTTTTAAACTAATGAGGATCATATTGACAACTTGTTTTTAAGAGGTTTTACTGTATTTGAGAGGACGTTTTCAGAAATTTGGCATAAGTAGACCATAGTGAAACATGCACAGCCCACCCTGGCACTTATATTGCCGGCTGGGAATTTATACTGCCGAATAAAATAGCAAGTAGATGTTCTGTTTAAGAAGGGCCTCATACCTCATTTACATCGAGGTTGTTTTTACGAGTGTTTAGTAATTGTTGGTCCCATTCGCTGCTCCTGGAGCTCCATCTGCATCTGAAACAACATTGAGTCACTATGAATCACATTTTTTTTAATCGTTTTTTCTACATTTAAGGGTTTACGTTACTTAAACCAGCTGTGCATACTGCTTTCTTTTAATGGGTTACCGGGTTAGGTGTGTTAAGATGATATGCCTGTGGAAACATTGTGGGAGAAATTACTGTAGTCTGTGTGTCTTTTCCCCTGCGTCTGCATGTTTCAGGCCTGTCTAGAAAATGAAGACAGGGTACCTTTATATTCACTGTGCTGTATATTCATAAATGGGTCATTCCTGTTATGAAGTAAAGTTGAACTTTAAGTAAATATGCTTGAGTTGTAATTCAAAGAAGTATTGCTATAAAAACATTTACAAATCTGCTCTGTTCAGGCACTTTAACTTGATTCATTATGAATGACAAGCACATATTCTAAAGAGGTAAAGTTGGTTAATAAAGTTAATAAAGAGCCAAATAAAAATAATGTTAATTCCTGTATGATGTCACTGGCTTTTGTTAGTTAAAGAAATTTAATAGAATGTAAAATGATACTGAGGAGGACAAAAAATTACAATTGAAACAATATTCCTAAAAATGTTTATTTATAGATAAAATAAAGAAACTTCATAATCTGCATAGTTTTTCATGTTAGAAGTGACCAAAATGTAAATATTCACTCATCTTTGAAATTTTGCACTAATGTCTTTGAGACATTTGTGTTCATACATCATGTTATTACAGACATGATCCCATATGAATTGAGCATATCTGAGGGAAAGAGCTGCATCAAAATAAGTTAGGTTTATTTTGTGATGTTGCTCAGTGTTCTGAATTAGTGTGTAAATGTGCGTTCATGCAGTTACGGGTTACCCATTCAGCCTCACACTGATTCACAGATAAAGCACACAACAGGAGGTGTCGTGATAGATCTGCACGCTGATAGCGTGACCACGGCGCCACGTCCCTCCTGTTTTGATATGGATGGAGTGGATCTGGATTCTGTACAATCAGTCAACCAGCTCATTCATCCTGCTGCTCCTAAATGTGCAGTGTTGTCAGGTCTAACTCACAGAAATCTGTATAGTTATTTCATCAATAATTGAGCATGTTTATTTCAACTTTTAGACAAGAAAGGGTATTAATGTTACAGTACAGGCATGCTCTGATCTCCCACATGAACTATACTTTATGAGTGATTTAGTATCGAAATCTGGCAACCCAGAGTTGTGAGAACTTGAGACAGGCACTAAATGTGTCATTTATTGGTGATTTGTATTCATTAAAGAGGTCATGTGTGGTGCCTGTGTAATGTTCAAAAAGATGGACATGAAAATGAAAAAACAAATCATGCAGCAAAACCTGGCCTGTGCTGCCATCTAGTGGACAATATGAGATGACACGTAATCTAACACGCACCTAGAAGCCTGCTTTCTTCAGTCTAAATTGTAGACTGGAGTATATACAGTTGGGTGTATATAAGTTTTCACCCCCTTTGCAAAATCATTTACCATGTAAAAATGTATTGACTACTATATATTTTTCCTACTATGGTAGTAAATGGGGCGCGAGAGCTGTTTGGTTACAAGCATTCTTCAAAATATCTTCTTTTGTGTTCAGCAGAACAAAGAAATTCATACAGGTTTGGAACAACTTGAGGGTGAATAAATGACACAATTTTCATTTTTGGGTGAACTATCCCTTTAAGCGTAATTAAACAGACTGATGATGTAGCCTAATGAAAATACATTTCTTTGTATATTTATGTATTTATTTGTTTCTTATTTTGGCAGCTTTGGCATTCCCAGTAACAGCAGTACGAACTGATGGTGATATCTATGGACTTTTGAGGTAATCAGCTAACCTAGTTTATTTTATTTTTGGCGTTTTATTCAATTTAAATATCTAAATGCTAGTGAGAAGAAAAATAAAAACTTTTAGATATAAATCGTGTGAGTATTTTTTTTAAGGAAGCACATACAAAAGACCTGAACCGGAAGCGATGCAACCTGTTTTACAGAATACGGAAGTTTGTTGCAATTCTGTAAACAATTTGCATTTCGATTCCGTCATCATCCAAAAGTACAAGCAAAGTCCCTTTCTATTTCGGACATCCAAGACCAAGTCCTATCTATTTGAATTGGGGAAATCCTGAAATCTCAAAAACTGCTTGCCGAACTCAAAATTAACATATTTAAAATCAGCAACAAAATCTGACATTCACTTTCTCAGAAATGTTGTTTCTTATGCTCAAATAACGTTACAAAAAAATATTTTTCAAACTAGACGAGCCAATGCGCATGTGCAGTCCTAAGCGAGAGTCTCAGGTTTCTGTGGCACCCGGAGTTTCCAACGGCAGCTGCTGTGAAGCAAATCAATCAGCTATTGGCTCTTTTACTTAGGAGGCGGGATGTATTCCGCCATTTTGCGCGTTGCAGTTTCCCCCATTCACAAATAATAGTGAACCGTCTTTCTACATTTATAGTTTTTGGTTTTCATTTTTCTCTTATTTTTTTTTAACTGTTATCACAACTGCAGTGCAGTGACGTAACCCTAACTGTGACATCTCCTCCCAAATGGTCCATACTTGCTCAGTTGACTGGAGTGACGGATATCTGACTGCGATTCCATCGAACATTTGAAAAACTGGTCGCTAAATGTCGTTAGATGACGTAATACTGGCGTGTCCATTTGCTGGTCAAATGGTCCAGCTGGTCCATTTGCGAGTCACAGAATCTAGATAAGGTTTGTCTGAGAAGTTGCTAAATTCGCCACTAGGCTTTTGAAAAAAAGTCGGGGAAGTCGCTAAATCTAGCGGCAAAATCGCTAAAGTGGCAGCACTGATCTTACGTCGTCACAAACGTGCACGCCGCATGATAGAAAACAGAATGCTGGTGAAAATATATAAAGTAAAGTAAACGACACTTGCGTTTATATGTGCATGGCATGACAACTTTAATTACCAGTTTTTAATGCGAACCGCGCGTTTCAAACTAAACTGCCAGTGTGAAATCACCCTTAATTGGTTGTGTAGTAGGTCTACACAAAACACATTTTATACCACTAGACCAGTGTTTCCCAACTTTTTTCTTGCCACGGCACAGTTTCGATAAGTAAAACGTTCCACGGCACACCACTAGGCAATAAAACAAAATTGCACAGACATGCATTGCTTAAAATGGCATATTATAATTATATTAAAAGTAGTACTCACAATTAATGTGAAAATTGAGCTTAAACCAGGTAGGAGCACAATAAGCTTATATGGTAGCTATATGATGTTGCTGGTGATGATAAAACAAATTTACATATTGTCACTCTCGGGCGTAAACATCATATTTAAAAAGAAATACATAAACATTGTGTCATCAAAGGTGGTATTGTGGCTTTGTATATGTCAAACACGTGCATGTGTCATTATAATATTGACATTTTATGAAAATCAAACTCCAGATGGAGTTTCGAGGTTTGTGACCAGCAAATGACAGACATTGGAAAGCCCCCTTCTGGGACAGTAAGTGCATCACATTACATTTTCGGAACAAACGGAACAAAACCTCACCGGAGCCGTAACGCGACGCAGACGTGTGCAGTGTAAATAAGGAGTAAGACTCTTCTTCACTCTTCAAATGCATAAAACATTTGCCTTCAGTGCTGGGGTGACGCATTACAAGTAACTTAAGTTATGTAATCCGATTACTTGTTCAAGTAACTAGTAAAGCAATGCATTACTTTTTCAATTTACAACAAAATATCTAAGTCACTTTTTCAAAACATGAGTTCTTTATTCAATTTTGCATTGCAAACAAGCAAAGATCTATTTTCAGACTGCGTACGGCACTTCATTCACAATAGAGGCGGGTGGAGTTATAAGGTTTGACTGACAGTTTGAGGATCCAATGGAGTTACGGGGTTTTGTCCCAAGCTCTTTTAAATCCTTTTCATTGGTTTAATATTTGTAAAACCCACATATATCTTCACACTAATGTCACACTAGTCAACACTGTGCATACATAAAGGGTGATCTCAACTCCTGTCAAGCTCTTGTGAGAGAGTGCTTTGAGAATTGAGCAGCAGGGTGTGTTTACAGTAGGGCAAATGTGTTGCTGAATCTTAAAGGGTTAGTTCACCCAAAAATGAAAATTCTGTCATTAATTCCTCTCCCTCATGTCGTTCCACACCCGTAAGACCTTCGTTCATCTTCAGAACACAAATTAAGATATTTTTTAAAAAATCCCATGGCTCATTGAGGCAAGATAATTTACACTTTCAATGCCCAGAAAGCTACTAAAGACATTGTTAAAACAGTTCATATGAGTACAGTGGTTCAACCTTAATGTTATGAAGCGACGAGAATATTTTTTGTGCCCCAAAAAAGAAACAAAAATAGCGATGAAGCTATTTCATGAAGCTTCGAAGCTTTACGAATCTTATGTTACGAATCAGTGGTTTGGAGCGCGTATCAAACTACCAAAGTCACGTGATTTCATTAAACGAGGCTTTGTTGCGTCATAAGTGTTTTGAAATTTCAATGGTTCACCAATAGGGGGCGTGACTTTGGCAGTTTGATACACGCTCCGAACCACTGATTCGTAACATAAGATTCGTAAAGCTTCATGAAGCAGTGTTTTGAAATCGTCCATCACTAGATATTGTTGAATAAAGTCGTTATTTTGTTATTTTTGCCGCACAAAAAGTATTCTCATCGCTTCATAACATTAAGATTGAACCACTGTAGTCACATGAACTGTTTTAAATACGTCTTTAGTAGCTTTCTGGGCATTGAAAGGGTTGCTGTCAATGCAGGCCTCACTGAGCCGTCGGTTTTTATCAAAAATATCTTAATTTGTGTTCTGAAGATGAACGAAGGTCTTACAGGTGTGGAACGACATGAGGGAGAGTAATTAATGAATTTTTGGGTGAACTAACTCTTTAAATTGATATGTATAGTGCTTTTCAGGATAATGCAGATATGTAGTGAAATTTTCTGAAATTTAAAGAAGCAAGAAATGGTGATTCATTATTTGCATTTTCTCTTGTTTGCATATAGGAGCCACTCCCATTGTGATTTCAGAAGATTCCAAACTCCTGTTTTCTACAGTGAATCTTCCACTGGGCTTGAAAGCCCCAAAATGTGAGGTGCTGGGATCGGGAAGCTAATCGAGGTGTTTACAGCTGTCCTACATGCAGGACAACATTCAGCCAAAGACCAGCTCTCGGCAGAAGCAAGGTACTGGCTGATATTTTAGAGGGAATGAAGCAGGAAGCTCCAGCTGGACCTGGAGACGTGAAGTGTGATGTTTGCAAAGGAAGAAAAGTGAAAGCCATCATGTCTTGTTTGGTTTGTATGGCTTCTTACTGCCAAACTCACATCCGTCCTCATTATGAGTCTGAAGCTTTTAAAAAGCACAAGCTGTTTAAAGCTTCCCCAAATCTACAGCAGCAGATCTGCCCTCAACATCATAAACCTCTGGAGGTTTATTGCTATAATGACCAGAAGTGTGTTTGTGTGGTTTGTATGGGGAATCAACACAGTGGACATAAAACAGTCTCCGCTGCAGCTGCAATGGCAAAGAAACAGGTAAGATGAGGTAGTTTTATTTCATTCTTAATTACATAAACTTCTTTGAGATGTTTCTCCTAAAATACCTTAGTCGTGACCTTTCCAACATGATTTCGTAATGCGTGGAGCATCTCAGAGCAGTGCAAGACGAGCATTTGTGGTTAAAAAGTATATAATTTTTATGGTTTCTCTAGATAAGACTCTTATTCCTCGTCTGGATCATGTAGAAGCTGCACTGAAACTGACATTTGGACCTGTTGAACCTCAGTGAAGTCCACTATATTATTAGTATATTACTATATTACTAGTATTATTTGTTTTCAACCATCCGGGGCTTTTTGGGGGCCTTAACATGCTCAAAAACTCTTGAAAATTGGCACACACGCCGGAATCTGTGGCCATTAGGACGCCGCAGAGGCTGGGACCCAGGCGTGGCACAGGGGCTCTACGGCACCCCCTTCAATGGGTTCCGAAAACTTGGTCCATATATCAAACGCACTCGCATGTATTAGTATGAAACTCGGTACACATATAGACCTCATCAGGCCTAACAACTTTCGTGCTCTAAGTTATACGCCGGCTCGACAGGAAGTCTGCTATTATGGGTTGTTTGAAAAGCGCATGCTCTGGAATTTGATATACTCCTCCTAGGGGATTCATCCGATCACCAAACATTGATGATGCTAAATTGCCAGCGGATTTTTGATATCTCAAACAGTTTGGCCGTGGCGAGGCAACGAATTTATGGCGAGAAAAGGGACACAGGAAATGTGTTATAACTTCTGCATACATTGATTAGTTTTTATGAATCTTCAGCTGTGTGTTCGTTGTAGGAGTCCGATCACATGGATGTGACTATTGTGAGTCAAAGTTATAGCGCCACCAACTGGCAGCGGGAAGTGTGTCACTTTCAAAACGCTTTGAGATCACCCTCTTACTTTCACCCGATTTGCTTCAAGCTTCATTAGAATAATGTCAAGACGTGGCGAATGTTGACCTGTGAAAAGATTTTTGATATTTTTCAAACACTGTTGCCATAGCAACAGATCAAACTTCAGTATTTGTTTTGGATGCTTTTGAAACTCTTGGCATGCTTCAAATTGCATGAAACTCCACACACATTGTCAGGATTGTCATCCAGTAGACACGAGCAAAGCCTTAGAAATGGGTGGGGAGGAGTTTTTTTGGGGTTTTTTGACAAAAGTGGTGTGTTAGTTTAACCTACAGTCACCAAACTCTGTACACATATTGTTCTCATCATGCCTTACAACTTTCTAATTTACAATCATTAGCTCCGACCAACAAGAAGTCAGATATTTTGGTTTGAATGTGGATTTTTCACTCTCTCTTTCTCTCTGCAGATGATAACTTCACACTCATTTGAAATTGAACCATTACACTATTCTAACATTCTATCAACTGCATAGCAACCACACCGAACAACATAGCAACCCCCTAGAATACCCTAGCAACGGTATAGCAACAATCTAGCAACCACTCAGAATACCTTAGCAACCACATAGCAACACCTTAGCAACCACCCCGAGTACTCTAGCAACAGCATGGCAACACCCTAGCAACCACCCATAATACCTTAGCAACTGCATAGCAACCCCTCCAAGTACCCTATAAACCACATAGCCACATTTTAGCAACCACCCAGAATACCATAGCAACACCCTAGCAACCACCCCTAGTGCCCTAGCAACTGTATAGCAACACCCTAGCAACCACCCTGAGTACCCTAGCAACTACATAGCAACACCCTAGCAACCATCCTGAGTACCCTAACACTTTTTTTTTAAAAATCTATCTATCTATCTATCTATCTATCTGTCTTTTAAAACAACAAAAGTAAAAGTTTAACTATTTCAAACTGAAAACCTTCAAGCTTTTTTTAAAACTATTTCAAATTACTTCAAACTTTCATGCCAACTTAAAGTTTGTCTACAAACATTTTTATCTAGTTGTTTTTATTATTATTGTTGTTGTTGTTTTTTCTTACAATTGCAGAATTACTCTTTCTCTTTTGGAATTCTACCATGTGAAACACTTGTGCCGTTCAGCCTTTTAGCTGGGCAGCTCACTCTTCATTTGATGATGTCCAAATATTCAATGAAAGGATCCTGAACAGTAAGTACATTTCTCCATAGGAATAAATGCACAATTAAAAATTAATCATTTAAAGGGGCTATATGTAGAATTCAGAAACTCACGTTATTAGTTATTACTGCTTGTGCTCATGTAACGTACGAGAGATTGAACGTGATCCAATGCCCTGATATACTCACAGCGAAGATCTTTTTCGTTCTTCGTTTCATGTGTCACAGAACGGAAGAGAGGACCGGAGTGGGATCCAGATGAAGCAGAGTATGTTTGCGTAAGTTTTAAAAATAGAAATAAAACCTTGAAATATAACAGCTGGTGAACATAATCTTCTTTAAAATACAAAAAACTTAGAGGTCCTTAAAATGTGAACTTTGATTGCAGGGACGATGATCATGATGATGATGATGATGATGAAGACTCCACAGACACAATTTAGACATTTTCCTTAGGAGACAGTTTCCCTGACAGCACTTGAAAGCATCTAGACATCATCATTCTTTTTCCTAGATTACAACAAGGCACCAACATTGTAGATGGTCAGCATCTATAGGACCTCATATGGGTAGATTACATATTATATATTATAATCGGTAATATATCTGGTATTTGTAAACAACTGTGCCTTTTCCCCAGTCAGTCAGTTACATTTAACACCATTGCCACACAGTTCTAGAAGCTACAGAAAAAAGACATGCCTTTGTCCGATTTGAATGTTCAGAGGAGCCACATATAATATTGTCAAATTCCAACACTAGGTGGTGCTATAACAAATGTTCGCATAATTCTGCAACCATTTTATTCGTTCAGTTTCTTTGTCATAGGTATGTTAACACATCCTTATTGGTCCAAAGATCATCTGTACAAATCAACAAAAAATCAAATGCTCCAATTTCAACTGAGAAATGTATTCTATTTTGTGTTGTTTTCAAATGACGTCATAGTCAGCCATGAGGTGGCGCTACAATAAGGGAATGTATAGACCTGTTCGAGATGCATTGGCGCTGCGCAGACCGATCGGCGCATGACATCACAGTACCGCAAGAGTGATTGAAGAGCAAACAACTCTATGCTTTTTAGCAATCTGTGGACTTTATATCTCACAATTCTTAGAGGGAAAAACAGAATTGTGAGATATACTCGTTATTCTGTCTTTTTCCCTCAGAATTGTTTATATTCCGCAATTCTGACATTTTTCCCTTTGGAATTGTGATAAAAACTCACAATTGCGAGTTATAAAGTCTGAACTGGGAGATATATGTCGGAATTGTGAGATGTGTTGTAAGCTATGTTTAAAAGTTCTCTATGTAAAATGTTATAGGTTTAAATATTATTTCATGCTATGTATGTATGTCCCCTATGAACTGTATGTGAATATTATTTCTGCCTTGGGAAAAATTAAATATTTTTCAGTAACAATCTGACTCTTTTTTTCCTTGCATATGTGAATGAACTGTTTAATCGCGTTCAATAAAGCATTCAAAAGTTAAAAAACCCTAAAAATGCAGTAACCGACCTGACCCAGCAGGAGGAGCAGGACACTCTCTCTGAGAACACGCTACTAAGGGTGGCATGGTAAGTTTAAAAAATGCTTCGAAACCTCATACTGTCTGAGTAGGTACTTAATTTCAATAAGTACGTACTTAACGAGCGCTAAAAGAGTAGGTACTAAATAGCCTAATCTCGTTGTGTATGAATGCGATCCGACATCATCTGCCATGTTGATGTTTTCCTGTGACCTACGACGTTATCACAAGCGCAAGAACTTAATTGAAGAATTAAACCTGTCACTCATATCTTTTACTTGTAAATATCTTGATATTGATTAAACTTGCTCATTTTGTGGGCGTGTTTGAGAAACAGCTGCCCATGTATTTTGTGATTGTAGTAACCAATACATTTTGGGTTAAGTTCTTTTATTTTTAACCCTACTAATCTGACCCCCAGTTTTATCCTTGAAGATATTATTTTTTGTTACGAAAACCCCCAAAGCATTATCTCTTGAATGTGTTGTTAATTTCTTTATTTTATATGCAAACATTTTTATCCACAAGCAAAAGTGGCTTAAATCTCCTTTGTTTTCCTCTTTTTCTTGTTGAATGTAACTCTAGGTTCATCCCTCAGGCTTATAAATTACACACAAAACATTTTTTGATGCATTATGATGAATTATTTAAAAAATACGTAACCTTTGTGCTATTTTTCTGTTTATATAAACCCATAATATTGTAATAACTGGCAGTTCTTCAGTAGAGTGTGGGGCTAACTGAAGCTATGCTAAGCTAGTATACTTGTACTAAGCTAATTGCTAGTACGAGCACTCGTGTCCCATACACCGCACGACTCCATAGGCAGAACAAAACAACAGGAGACCGTACTGTCTTTTGTCCTTTTTATTCTGAACACAGAATAAGAACTACACAGGCAAGGCCAGATCGCCAAGTCCCTCCCTTACACATCTCTCTCCATGACAGTGAGAGCCACACTTTTTACATAACCAGGTGGTAAATGAACCAAACCCACCCAAACTAACTGGAACATAAACACACCCAATTTTGCTTAACGCGTAAATCAAATACCCATAATGCAACCGGCTGTTAGGGCTGAACGTCGGGTCATTACAATAGCCCCCCCCAAGAGGGTTAGTGTCCCCCACAACAAAATCCAACAAATGTCCTGGCCGACATCAAACACGCTTCGGCCTCCCTGGTGTCCTGCCCCCAGTGCCAGGCTCAGCCGTCATTGTCCATTTCAGTGCTGGGAGTGGATTCTGGGGAACCTCTGGCTCCCACCAGTCTCTTGCTCTGGGGCCAGCGGGTGGTACGGTGCCAACCGATCCTTATGTAGCACCACCCGTCAACCCCATCCAGGCATTCGACCCAGAAGACCACCCCCGAAATTTTGTCCAGAATCTCCCCGGGTCCCTGACAATGATGAGTCAGTTTGGGTGACAACCCCCGCTTCCGCTGGGGGCAGAACAGCCACACTCGATCTCCTGGCCCAAGGGTAGACCCATGAGCCAGAGTGTCATATGCCCGCTTCTGGCGGGCTCCAGCGTCTTCTACAGCATCCCTGGCCAGTTGATGGACCATGCTCAGGCGCTCCTTCAATCGCCTGAAGTACTCCAGTTCTGGCCCACCAGCAATCTCCGGCTCAGGGGGTGACCCAAACATCAGCGCCATCAATGAGCACTGGCTCGATTGCTGTCCTATACGCCCACAGGACCAGAGGCAGATGCTGGTCCCAGTTTCTCTGGTGCTGACTGGTCAAGATGGCAAGTTGGGTGGCCAGGGTGCGGTTCAACCGCTCAACCAGTCCATCACTTTGAGGGTGGAGGGGAGTGGTTCTTCCAGTCGGGGATGGACTTCCGATTCAGCTCCCGATAATCACAGCAGAGCCTTAGACTGCCATCTTTTTTCCAAACACAAACAATTGGTGAGGAGTATGCTGACCTGGATTTCTTGATCTATCCTCATTTCAAGATACTCTTTTACCTCTTTGTGTAGAGGCCTGGGCACCGATGTGTATGTGCGCCTCACCGGAGTGGAATCACTCCGGATTTTGAGTTGCAGTGAGGGAATACAGCCGACGACATCATCGTCTTTTGAGAATGCATCACACCCTTCTCTAAACACTCGCCACACTTGGTGGCGCCGTCTGGTGTCAAGTGTGTGAGGGAGACAGGCAAGCTAGAGTTACATCCACCTTCTCCCTTGACTCTGACATTTCTCTTCATCCTCTCTCTAATGCTTCACTTGGGATTCAGCTTCTCAGAAGATGGTATGTGAGCTGGTCTTGCTTCCACTGGGTATATTGCCTTCACTTGCTGGGCATAACCAAGCACTATGCGAGGGGGAAGGGTGATGTCAAGATTGTTGTCATTTGTAACAGGGATAGTGACTCGGGACCAGCTTCCCTTTTGCAGCTAGATAATGGTCTCTGCCACAATCATTCCATCTGGCCACCTCTGGCTCTCTGTTGGCTCAAAGACAACTTCCCGTTTCCACGGAAATGGGACTGTTCGCACACTGCACTTTACTCCCTTTATGTGACCTGCTGATATCACTGTTCTGAGTCGACCTGCCCTCACCCATCTTTCCGATAATGAGAGTGTAAAAACTTCTTTTGTATGAACTCTGGGCTGCACTGTTCATCTGCCCCAACCTCTCTGGAGGCCAGCAGCAGCCTTTCTTTAATCTCAATTGCACATAACAAAGTTTTGAGGTCATTCACGAATGTCTTGGCTGACGTTGACCAATTTGTGGTAGAGGTCTGTGGAGCTGTCCTCCTTGAAGTGTCCTTTCAAGATAGTTTTTAGCTGAGGCAGGGTGAGATTGCTTTTTATCTCCAGCATGTTACGTAAGCTGAGGCCGGGGACTGATAGCTTTCACGACTACATCAACCACTTCAGAGTCATTATATCCCTTACTGAGCCCCATATCAATCTGGTGCATTAGATAAGAAAGTTTCTCCTTCTGGCCTCTTTCCCTTATCTGGCCACATGTCATAAACTCTCTCCTTATTGTGACTTCAGGAAGCCTGTTTGTGGGTGGGCACATCTCCTTTTGAGGAACGGTTGTCAAAGGAGGTCCACCTCCATTGACTTTTTCACTCAGTTTATTGATCTGTTCAACTAATGCTTGAGTAGAGGTCTGGAAATTTATCTGGAGCTCTGCATACTGTTTTTGCAGTCTTTGGAGTTCACTAGCCTCTGCTGTGTTCTTTGAACTAGCTTTGATAACGCGGTCCCCCTGTCTTAGTTGCATTGCTCGCTCCAGGAGATTATTTAAATATTGTTCTGCAATCTCCTCTTCTTCTGTCTCAATAACATTGTCCACAGACTCACTGATCAGGCGAATTAACATATGTTTTTTTTTTTTTTTTTTTTATCTTAAGAGATGGGCAACTCTGCAAAAATGCACCCTTCTCTCAGCTGTTCAATGTGCAGGTGTAGTAACACACCCAAGTGAAAACACCAACTCCCAAGCGTGTTGGAATAAAGGTTCTTTACTGTGTCTTACACTGAAATTACAAAACATGAACAGCACATGAGATGCTGATGCTCACACAGGCACATGGCAAACATATTACAGCAAATGCTGTAAATCACCCACTGGATTAACTTTTAACATTTCCTACACTCTCTTTATGTCTAAATGACACCACAAACATCACAGTATAGACATTAATCCTGAGTGCATCAGTGTTTTCATCTTGTAGACAGAGAGTGTATTAATATCAAAGACACACTCACGCATATAATTACGGATTTATCTGATTAACACCCTATATTGAGTGATTCGCAGCCGTAACAGCATATTTAGCTTGTCTTACACCTCAAACAACGAAAAGAAGGGATGGTTCATGGTTGCGGTGACGTGACGTTTCCCAGCGAAAGGGGAGCTGGGAAAGTTCTAAATCAACACTAAATTATGACTAGAAAATTGACCGACTTGATGAGAACAATATGTGTACAGAGTTTGGTGACTGTAGGTAAAAATAACCCCCCCACTTTTGTCAAAAGGTGGCGCTACTGAGCCCCTCCACCACGCCCATTTCTAAGGCTTTGTCCATGTCTGCTGGTCGACAATATTGATGTGTGTGTCGAGTTTCATGCAATTTGAAGCATGTTAAGCGCCTCAAAAACACTCAAGAATATTATTAAAGTTTGACGTTTGCCATGTCTTGACATTATTGTGAAGAAGTTTGAAGCAATTCAGGTAAAAAAAAAGAGGGTGATCTAAAAGCATTATAAAAGTGACACACTTCCTGCTACCAGTTGGTGGCGCTATAACTTTGACTCACAATAGTCACATCCATGTGATCGGACTCCTACAACGAACACACAGCTGAAGATTCATAAAAACTAATCAATGTATGCATAAGTTATAACACATTTCCTGTTTCCCTTTTCTCGCCATAAATTCGTTGCCTTGCCATGACCAAACTGTTTGAGATATCAAAAATCTGCTGGCAATTTAGCATCATCATGTCTTGACTTCATGCTGACCGAGTTTGGTGGTGATCGGATGAATCGCCTAGGAGAAGTATATCAAATTCCAGAGCATGCGTTTTTCAAACAACCGACTTAATATTCATAATAGACGTAATAGCAGACTTCCTGTCGAGCCGGCGTATAACTTAGGGCATGAAAGGTATGCCCGATGAGGTCTATATGTGTACCATGTTTCATACTAATGCGTGCAAGCGTGTTTGATATATGGACCAAGATTTCGGACTCCGTTCAAGGGGGTGCTGTCGAGCCCCCCTGCCACGCCTGGGTCCCAACATCTGCCCGAGTTTTTGAGCATGTTAAGGCTCCCAAAAAGCCCTGGATGACGGACAAAAATAAATAAATAAATAAATAATAATAATCCCTAGAGGATCAAGAGAAAACTCCACTGACGTCTAGGGCGAGCGAGAGGGGAGCTGGAGAAGTTCTAAATCAACACTAAATTATGATAAGATAAAAGGTCTAAGCCACCAGAGGCCAATTTTGGAAAAATAAAGAAAAAGGGGAAACGTGGAAAAGATAAAGGCATGCAACTAGCTTACATAACCAGACAGTAAAATGTGATTTTGTAATGTAATGTAACTTTTTTTTATATAAACGAACGTAATATCCCTCACTTTATTAATATTTTTACTGTAAAGTTATGAATTTATGGAATTTTTAATTAAATACATTTATATAAAATAGCAATATTTGATGTAAAATCCACTTTAAAAAAAATCTAAATTTCATTCATGATGATAGACATGAAAAAATGTGCCTTGGTTTAGTAGTCGATGGCTGCCATTTACTGGAAAGCAAACACATAAAATTAAAGGAATAGTTCACCCAAAAATGTAAATTTCTGTCATTAATCACTCCCCCTCATGTCGTTCCACACCCGTAAGACCTTCGTTCATCTTCAGAACACAAATTATGATATTTTTGATAAAATTCATTGGCTCAGTGAGGCCTGCATTGAAGAAAAAACAAAACAAATCATTATTTCGAAGCTTTACAAATCTTTGTTTGGAATCAGTGGTTCAGAGCACGTTTCAAACTGCCAACGTCACGTAATTTCAGTAAGCTTTGTTACGTCGTAAGTGTTTCTAAATGTTTCAGAATTTCAATGGTTCACCACTGGAAGGGGGCGATTCATAGATTTGTAAAGCTTCGAAGCTTCATGAAGCAGTGTTTTGTAATCATCAGATATTGTTAAATAAAGTCGTTCTTTTTTTCTTTTTCTTTTTTTGGTGCACAAAAAGGTCTGATAAAATAACGTTTTATTTTACATCACGTTGATGTCTTTTACCTGGGGAACACATGGCACCAGGATGCACTATGGGAAGAAGGCAACCTGGCAGAGGCAGTGTGATGATTTGGGCAATGTTCTGCTGGGAAACCTTGGGTCCTGCCATCCATGTGGATGTTACTTTGACACGTACCACCTACCTAAGCATTGTTCAGACCATGTACACCCTTTCATGGAAACGGTATTCCCTGGTGGCCTCTTTCAGCAAGATAATGCTCCTGCCACAAAGCAAAAATGGTTCAGGAATGGTTTGAGGAGCACAACAACGAGTTTGAGGTGTTGACTTGGCCTCCAAATTCCCCAGATCTCAGTCCAATCTAGCATCTGTGGGATGTGCTGAACAAACCAGTCCGATCTATAGAGGCTTCACCTTACAACTTACAGGACTTAAAGGATCTGCTGCTAACATCTTGGTCCAGATCCCACAGCACACCTTCAGGGGTCTAGAGGAGTCCATGCCTCGACAGGTCAGGGCTGTTTTGGCAACACATTATTAGGAAAGTGCTCATAATATTATGCCTGATTGGTGTACAACTCAATTTTTTCCAGTTATGTACATGTTCAAGTCAAGTCACCTTCATTTATATAGCGTTTTCTACAATACAGCTTGTTTCAAAGCAGCTTTACAGTGATAATAGGAAATTAGAACAAAGTCATTGTCCAGCTTAAGTGCTCTCTTAAGCTTAAGTTGTTGTGCTGAACGCCGTTACCAGAAACTCCTGAGTTGTAGAAGGCGGAAGTAGTTCAGTGGAGCGCAGCAGTAGTGTTCAGGTTGTATCAGGTAGAATTGGGCACTGCCACTTTAACAGCAGCCCACTCATTTCCTGTTCAGTTTCCTTCTTCTGCAGAAAACACGAACGCTTATCAAAAATCTGTTCCATTTCCGTTGCTCATTTGCGTTATTTTATTATCTCCAGTAACATGACTGACAGTGGAGTGACTGATACTGGTCCAAGACAAAGGTAATAAAAGTGTGTTTGTTTGTCGAGGTGAAAAATTAAAGGTATTTATCCACACTCTACCTCAGGAAGTTATTAGGGCTGTATTGCTTTAATTGTTGTGTAGCAGATCTGCAAAAAACCACTACTTTTACCACTACTGAACCTGACCAACATGGCAGACAACACTGTGCGTACATAAAAGTGTATTCTCTACTCCTGTCAAGCTCTTGTGAGAGAGTGCTTTGAGATCTGAGCAGCAGGGTGTGTTTACAGTAGGGCAAATGTGTTTCTGAATTTTACATTTGTGTAGTGCTTTTCTTAGGATGGTGCAGATATAGGCCCTAGTAAATATAGTGAGATATATAGTGAAACTTGAGAAATGTCCAGGAGCAGGAAATACTGGTTCATTCTTTTTACTTTCATTTTCATTTCATAACCTTTCAGATTTCAAAAGATTGTAAACTCCTGTTTTCTACAGTGAATCTTCCACTAGGCTTGAAAGCACCAACATGGCAGAATCTCTTTTTGATCCTGACGGTCCTTTAAACTGCCTGATCTGTCTGAATCTGCTTAAGAACCCAGTGACGACTTCTTGTGGTCACAGTTTCTGCATGGACTGTATTAAGAGGTGTTGGGATCGGGAAGCTAATCGAGGTGTTTACAGCTGTCCTACATGCAGGACAACATTCAGCCAAAGACCAGCTCTCGGCAGAAGCAAGGTACTGGCTGATATTTTAGAGGGAATGAAGCAGGAAGCTCCAGCTGGACCTGGAGACGTGAAGTGTGATGTTTGCAAAGGAAGAAAAGTGAAAGCCATCATGTCTTGTTTGGTTTGTATGGCTTCTTACTGCCAAACTCACATCCGTCCTCATTATGAGTCTGAAGCTTTTAAAAAGCACAAGCTGTTTAAAGCTTCCCCAAATCTACAGCAGCAGATCTGCCCTCAACATCATAAACCTCTGGAGGTTTATTGCTATAATGACCAGAAGTGTGTTTGTGTGGTTTGTATGGGGAATCAACACAGTGGACATAAAACAGTCTCCGCTGCAGCTGCAATGGCAAAGAAACAGGTAAGACCTCAAAGGCCACATCTAATCTTCTAAGATAAATAATTGAGATATTAAAGGGGTCATGAACTGCATTGTTTTGTTTCCTGGGGTGCACTTATATTGTTAGTATGCTTTTAACATAAAAAATTGTCAATTTAGAAATAAAATGCATTCTTTCCTCCGCTGATTTCATCCCTGTTTTAAGGGGCGTGTCTGTGTGTGACTTCAGTGTAAACGCCCACTGCTGTGATTGGCTGACATCTTTGTATATGAAATGGCTAAGTATTACTCTCTAGAAAACTTTTAGCATGTTTTCACGATTAGTTAACCTTGAGAGCTGTAATAGTAAAAAGTGTTGATTATATTTAGATCGTGGCATGAAAGGTTGCAGTGATGATTGTAGTCGATGTTGTTGAGATCATGAAAGCAGTGATCTCGTCATTGCAACTCAATTTCTGCACACTAACGAATGCTTTCATCATAACTAACAGTGCAAACACAATGTAAATGAGAGATTTGTTGAATAAAACGTGAGTTTGGCACGAGAACCAGTGGGCAGGGCCAAAGTTGCAATGATGAAGTAGTGCCGCGTTCCAGGCAACCCATAACCCGTGTTTTTCCAACCTTCTACCCGTGAAAGTGCGCTGGAACGGCAGTCAAACCCGTGACTTCCCACCCGTGAACTCGTACTAGATCGATGTACTCCCAGTTCCGCACTCTGACGCATAGCCCGCGAAACAACAATGGCCGCCCCTACAGATGTGGTGTATATATTTAAGTGCATGGTAAAATAAGGTAAAATAAAAGGTATAACAACTTCTCTTGCCTTATGCGCCGTTTTTCCTCCTCCATTTCCCTCAAATAAGCAAGGAGTAAGCACCTTTGGCGATAGAAATAATTGTAAATGAGCATAAGCCCCGTATGGTCCGCCATGCTGGTTTGTTTATACTTGCCTGGAATGCTACAAAGTCGTGAGTCGTGGTTTGAAGTCGTGACTTACGGGCTCAAAAACCTGCCTGGAACGCAACATAGGTGTTGATCTTCTTCTGCAGAGGCGGTCTATCATCTATCTGTTACGTCTTAAAGAGGCACATTCCAGGACGAGTCGTTCGCTGGGCTTGGTAACAATAAAAGCTGTTTTTGGACTAACAAGGAAGTTTTCAGTTCTGAATCTTACAGGATATTCTTATAGTACGATGACCTCTTACATATCAAAAGCTCAAAGAAAAGCTGATATCTCAGTTCATGACCCCTTTAAAGAATATCTTGTTTGTAAGAATAAGTAGCTCATGGAAGCAAATTAGTAACAATAGATGAAGGAAGCTGCTTTTTATTACAAAAAAGGAACAAAATCCTGTACAAATGCAAGTATTTTGATTCCATTCAACTGATGACTTTTTGTTTGGGTTAGGGTAAAAAACAGGAAAAACAGGATTCTTATTGATTACAAATTCATTCACAGGAGGAACTGAAAATAAAAAAGAGGGAATTTATTCAGAAAACCAAAGACAAACACAAGGAGGTTCAGCAGTTTAAGGAAGCTGTGATCTCTTATAAGGTAAGTGTGATAAACCGCTATAAATGAGGGTTTTAACAAGATGGAAAAGTATAAATATAAGTAAGTATAAATTGAAACACAACAATAATTTAAATAAAAAGAACTAAAAAAAATTGCAGGGCATCACAAACATTACATTTATTTAGCAAAGATACAAGATTCTTTGGGCTTTACAGATTCTAAATAAACTTTAAAGGCTGTTTGAAATTGAGCAAAATCGGGTTTTGAGTTGAGCTACTCCACTTAGTTTGATGAATATAAAATTTTCCTAATAGCAAAAACAGATCGCCTATATATTTTTCTTTTGGAAAAGTCGTATTCATTTGAATGAAATACAGTGGGTACGGAAAATATTCAGACCCCCTTAAACTTTTCACTCTTTGTTATATTGCAGCCATTTGCTAAAATCATTTAATTTTTCCTCATTAATGTACACACAGCACCCCATATTGACAGAAAAACACAGAATTGTTGACATTTTTGCAATTTTGGGGATCCTCTGCCATTCCTCCTTGCAGATCCTCTCCAGTTCTGTCAGGTTGGATGGTAAACGTTGGTGGACAGCCATTTTTAGGTCTCTCCAGAGATGCTCGATTGGGTTTAAGTCAGGGCTCTGGCTGGGCCATTCAAGAACAGTCACGGAGTTGTTGTGAAGCCACTCCTTCGTTATTTTAGCTGTGCGCTTAGGGTCATTGTCTTGTTGGAAGGTAAACCTTCGGCCCAGTCTGAGGTCCTGAGCACTCTGGAGAAGGTTTTCGTCCAGGATATCCCTGTACTTGGCCGCATTCATCTTTCCCTCGATTGCAACCAGTCGTCCTGTCCCTGCAGCTGAAAAACATCCCCACAGCATGATGCTGCCACCACCATGCTTCACTGTTGGGACTGTATTGGACAGGTGATGAGCAGTGCCTGGTTTTCTCCACACATACTGCTTAGAATTAAGGCCAAAAAGTTCTATCTTGGTCTCATCAGACCAGAGAATCTTATTTCTCAGCATCTTGGAGTCCTTCAGGTGTTTTTTAGCAAACTCCATGCGGGCTTTCATGTGTCTTGCACTGAGGAGAGGCTTCCGTCGGGCCACTCTGCCATAAAGCCCCGACTGGTGGAGGGCTGCAGTGATGGTTGACTTTCTACAACTTTCTCCCATCTCCCGACTGCATCTCTGGAGCTCAGCCACAGTGATCTTTGGGTTCTTCTTTACCTCTCTCACCAAGGCTCTTCTCCCCCGATAGCTCAGTTTGGCCGGACGGCCAGCTCTAGGAAGGGTTCTGGTCGTCCCAAACGTCTTCCATTTAAGGATTATGGAGGCCACTGTGCTCTTAGGAACCTTAAGTGCAGCAGAAATGTTTTTGTAACCTTGGCCAGATCTGTGCCTTGCCACAATTCTGTCTCTGAGCTCTTCAGGCAGTTCCTTTGACCTCATGATTCTCATTTGCTCTGACATGCACTGTGAGCTGTAAGGTCTTATATAGACAGGTGTGTGGCTTTCCTAATCAAGTCCAACCAGTATAATCAAACACAGCTGGACTCAAATGAAGGTATAGAACCATCTCAAGGATGATCAGAAGAAATGGACAGCACCTGAGTTAAATATATGAGTGTCACAGCAAAGGGTCTGAATACTTAGGACCATGTGATGTTTCAGTTTTTCTTTTTTAATAAATCTGCCAAAATGTCAACAATTCTGTGTTTTTCTGTCAATATGGGGTGCTGTGTGTACATTAATGAGGAAAAAAATGAACTTAAATGATTTTAGCAAATGGCTGCAATATAACAAAGAGTGAAAAATTTAAGGGGGTCTGAATACTTTCCGTACCCACTGTATGTTTCCTCATTTGAGTTGGAACTCTTTTGAGGAGTTCTCGGTATTGTGTAACAAATAAAACCTAATATTTTAAAACAACATGTATCATGTGTGTCAATCAACATTAGAGCGCCACCCTCAGGCAGAATTTAGAATATAAAGCATGCAAAAATTGTTTAAGCCATCATAAACTAGCGCCAAGACCCAGAATCTGCCCTATTCCTACATTTTCGGTCAGGAGTGGCTACTGGAAATGTTACGCTTGATAATTTTCACACTCATCCAGTGTGCACAGTTCTGCAAAAGAGAAAAATAAAGAACACATTCAATCATCAATACAGGTTATGAAATCACATGGAAGCACATGACAACTGGAGTCAGATCATTTCCCCAATGGGAAAGAAAAATATCTCATATAAAAACCACTATTCACAGGTGAAATGATATCCTATCTGGATAGTCTGCAATGATGAAGTCCTTGCTGCTGTAGTCCAGTGAATTAAAGTCTTGGAGTGATGCGAACTGGACCAGGTTGATATAATCCATCAAGTGTCATAGCGTACCGTCATACATTTCCCCTAGTGCCTCAAGCCACGAGATCACAAGGCATCCTGAGGTTAAATGGCCTTTTTGGTGAATAATCCGCCTTGGAATGGTTCATAAGGACTAAAGAGTCCTTCTACAAATAAGCAAACAAAATCAGCATCAAACCATATGTAAATAAACACCAAAAGAAACAACTTTACATAAAACACAAAAGCAAAAACAACACCTTACATTGACTGATTCCCAGTCAGGACTCTTAAGAATGGCTTGCAGACGCCATCCACCAAACCAATCTGCCTTCTTCTTCTTCTTCTTGATTTTTTATGGCGGTTGGCATACAGCTTCAAGGTGCATTACCAATACCTGCTGGTTAGGAGTGTGGGCCAAGAATGCAAAGACTTTTAATCTGCCTACCTTGCTGATATACTACAGCAGTCAGCGCCACACTGCCCCTAGTGTCAGGTAGTGAATTTACATTTACAGGGGCAACTAATGTGACTTTTACAACAGGCAATATGATCAAAAAGACAAAAATGTCCATAAGGACACACAAGGGTTAACTAATGTGACCTAAACGTAAAGTGTTATCAAGTGTTTCAGCTAGATAGCGTGGTCCAGTGTGTCAGAGGTTGTTTGTTTGTGTGTGACAGCACTCTGCACAGGCAGCAGTGGAGCACAGCGACAAGATCTTCAATGAGATCATCTGCTCCATTCAGAAGAGACAAGCTGAGGTGAGAGAGAACATCAGAGCTCAGGAGAACAAGGAGGTACAAGATGCAGAGAATCACATAAAGACACTGGAGAAGGAGATCTGTTTACTACAAGAGGAGAACCGTAAACTGGAGCCGCTTTTACATACAGAGGATCACGTTTACTTCTTCCAGGTGGCAAAAACATCTAGAGGATGGCTTACTTGTTCATGAAATGCTGCACTGTTACTGTATTATTTATTGTTTTTTCTTTTAATTGCAGAATAACTCTTTCTCTTCTGGAATTTTACAATACAATTCATCCAAAAAAGTTAATAACCTGACATTTGAGAGAGTAGAACAATCTCTCTCTGCGATGAAAAGCCAACTGGAAAAAATCTGTGAAGATCTCATGGGCAGAATATTAAATAAAGGTGTAACAACATCCAGCCTCCCAAACAGTGAGTACATTTTTCAGTGAGAAATAGATCATTTAAAGGGGCTATATATGCAAAATTCAGAAAAATGTTTTGCTTGTGCTCATGTAACGTACGAGAGATTGAACGTGATCCAATGCCCTGATATACTCTCAGCGAAGATCTTTTTCGTTCTTCGTTTCATGTGTCACAGAACGGAAGAGAGGACCGGAGTGGGGTCGTATTAAAGATATGTTGGGAGATTTTGTGTAAGTTTTGAAAATAGAAATAAAACGTTATTTCTAAAAATGTGAGTTTTGATTGAAATGGCTGAGATGTTTATTAAATAAATGACCAACTAAATGCTGAACATAATCTACTTTCAAAAACAAAACAAAACATATCCCAAACTGATTGTGCACATTTGCTCTGTAGTTTATTTAGCAACTATGAAATAATAAGATTGCTCCTAACAATATGAACTTTGATTGCAGTGGGTTTAACAGTGATGATGACTCCGAAGACTCCACAGACAAAGATTACACGTTTCCCGTAGAAAGCAGTTTCCCTGACAGCCTTGAAAGCATCTAGACATCATCATTCTTTTTCCTAGATCACAATAAGGCACCAACATTGGAGATGGTCTGCATCTATAGGACCTTTAAAGGCTGCGAAGAAAAGAGATGCCTTTGTTTGTGTTGGGAATAATTTTCCAAAACATCCGAATTGGACAGTGAATTGTTTGGAGGAGCCACATATAATATTGTCAAATGTCAGCACTAGGTGGTGCTATAACAGAAATGTTCTCTGGGAGTTGAAGACCATCAATCCATTTCTTTGTCATAGATATGTTAACACATCCTTATTGGTCCAACGATCATCTGTACAAATCAACAAAAAATCAAATGCTTCAATTTTAACTGAGAAATGTATTGTATTTTTGTGTTGTCTTCACATTTTGTGACAGTCAGCCATGAGGTGGCGCTACAATAAGGGAATGTATTAGGCTTGTTTCAGATGCATCGGCGCTGCACAGACCGATCGGCGCATGACATCAAAGAACCGTGAGAGCGATTGAAGAGGAAACGATTGGTCAAGCGCCGATCCATCTCGAATAAGTGATTGTTTTTTGTGGGCGGAGCCGACACTGCAGTAGCAATGTGGAAGTCACAGAATAAAAGAAAAAAGTTAATTTCGAGTTTATATCTCAATTATTAGAAGGAAAAACAACTGTGAGATATACTCGTTATTCCCTCAGAATTGCACGTTTATATCCCGCTGCTGATAATAACCCCGCATTTTACGGCTGTGTTTACTAATACAATACAATTCAAGATAAAGAACAATGCGCTCTATATTCACATTATTAGATGATGCGATAGAGAGATTACATACTTTCATCCAACAGGATCTTAAATGGCACAGCAACTTCCTCTTAATCACCAGGAAAATCATTTATTTTAACACTCATTACAGAGAAAACTCCACATGTATTTAGTATTACATCTGCAGGAAGCATCAGGTGTAGAAAAGACTGTTTCGAGCAATTGCTAAAGAGAGGAAATCCTGTTGGAAAGAGCCATGGAAAGAAACGGGTGGAGAAGACCCCACTGACGTCTAGGGCGAGCGAGAGGGGAGCTGGAGAAGTTCTAAATCAACACTAAATTATGATAAGATAAAAGGTCTAAGCCACCAGAGGCCAATTTTGGAAAAATAAAGAAAAAGGGGAAACGTGGAAAAGATAAAGGCATGCAGCTATTACTCATCTCTGTATAATATTAGGCAAATAATAAAATAGGCTAAGGCTAATATAGGGCTTATCACTTATGCTATGCTACGTTGGTTGCTATGCGATTACACATTGGGCAACAATATTCCTTTTTCTGTCCAACTAGCTTACATAACCAGACAGTAAAATGTGATTTTGTAATGTAATGTAACTTTTTTTTTTTTTTTTTTTTTAAATAAACGAATGTAATATCACACATTTTATTAATATTTTTTACTGTAAAGTTGTGCAGTTTTGGGGAATTTGTGGAATTTGCATAAATTTGTAATAATTTTAATAAATACATTTATAAAAAATAGCAATGTTTTATGTAAAATCCACTTTAAATGGATTTTGTTTCATTCATGATGGCATGAAAAACGTGCCTTAGTTTAGTGGTCGATGGCTGTCTTTTACTGGAAAGCAAACACTTAACATTAAAGGGTTAGTTCACCCAAAAATGTAAATTTCTGTCATTAATCACTCCCCCTCATGTCGTTCCACACCCGTAAGACCTTCGTTCATCTTCAGAACACAAATTAAGATATTTTTGATAAAATCCGTTGGCTCAGTGAGGCCTGCATTGAAGAAAAAACAAAACAAATCATAAAGCTTTATGAATCTTATGTTACGAATCAGTGGTTCGGAGCACGTTTCAAACTGCGAAAGTCACGTTATTTCAGTAAACTAGGCTTCGTTACGTCATAAGTGTTTAGAAATGTTTCGAAATTTCAATGGTTCACCACTGGAGGGGGACGATTCGTCAAGCTTCAAAGCTTCATGAAGCAGTGTTTTTGAGATCGTCCATCACTAGATATTGTTCAATAAAGTCTTTTTTTGGAATGCAAAAAGTATTCTCGTCGCTTCATAACATTAAGGTTGTACCACTGTAGTCACATGACTGTTTTGAATATGTTTTTAGTACCTTTCTGGGCACTGAAAGTGGAAATTAACTTGCTGGCAATGGAAGCCTCTTACAGGTGTGGAACGACATGAGGGTGAGTAATTAATGACAGATTTTCCATTTTTGGATGAACTAACCCATTAAGAGTTGGTTTCACAGTAACCCAAACAGAGCAGTATAGACGGCCACTACAGGACGATCTCAAAGTGTTCTGATAGAGTCAACCAGGTCAAACACTCGGATGACGTGTTTATTGGCGTGAGGGCGGGGCAACCTGTCAATCACATGCGATCAACCAATAGCAAACCACAACCATCCAATCAAATGCCCATGGACAAAATCAAGTTCCACAGTACATTTTTTTTCTTGTTCGAAAAGCTGTTTCACTCGGATATACATCACAATAAGGGGAAAAAAAGATTAGCGCACCTTCCGTTTCATGCCGACTTTAAAAACATAGGCCTACAAAGTTTTTTTTCCCAAACTAAAACTCATTGGCCCCTATTCATTAACTGTGAAGATATGTAGCCTAAATTAACACATTTTCATTGATGGTACACTCTGCAGTTTTCATCTCTCCGTCACATTTATATTATATAATATATGTTCTGTGTCCCAATTTGCACACTGTTCCTCCTAAATAGTATCTGAAAAGAGAATTAGTGTCCAAATCCCAGTATGTTGAAATGAGTATTCCAAAGATACCTGGATAGTCCACATTAGAATCCGAAGTACAGATCCATGCACACTCTTAACGGCTGATATAGGCCACAATCCATTACAAGTTTGATGAAGATTCGATTAGAACTACAAACACAAATAAAAAAGTGTTTAAAAACTACAAGCATGGTGGATGTGGGAGGCAGATTATGTAGTCTTAGATATAATCACTATCTAGACTGACAAAAAGATATTTATTTAGTGTTGTTCCACATTATATTTCACCTGTTGTGGGGTGTTCCCGGTCTGCAGTGGTCAGTATCTATCAAAAGTGGTTCCCAATGGCACTATAGCTTTAAGAACGAACATGTTTACTATGTGTTGCGCCATAGCAGAATAATCCGTTTGCACTAAGAATCGTTGTTTTCCTGTCTCTACCGCAAAGCTGCTCGAATCTGCGATGTATAGTCAAAAGGCGACCTGACCAGCGTGTAAGTTGCTATACAAACAAAAGCTACCCGACCAGCGTGCGCAGCGATCAAGCCGGTTGCCAGTGACAACAGATAAGTAACGCACATTGCCAGTAAGATCGCAAAAGCTTTGCACAAACATTTTTACTGAGAATGACTAGAAGCCTAAGCAACAGCATGTTGCCAATACTTGATAGCTTTAAAACAATGAGCATTAAAAGGAACTTTAGAAGAAATCCCTTTTCATGCAGGGAGTGCAGATCCATCTGAACTTGTTCTTGAGTCAGTCATTAGTATAACTTCATCTTGTCCATGTCTAATTGCAGCGATGCGAGAAGCAATGCTAACTCAGTCACTTTCAAATCAGGCGGCTTATGATCAATGCGGCGAATTTGCATGTTCAAATCCATGTGAGGAACGAATCCCTCTCGCTAAATTCCCGATTGCACAAATCCTAGTGAGATGATGCTGTTTTGCCTGTCGAATTCGCCATTTAATTAGCTCCTGAGAAATGCAATAGCTGCTGATAATACTGAAGAGCTTATATATGGATGCTGTGATAGGTGTCGTAATCCTATATGTATACGATGAAGTTATACTAATATGACTAACTCAAGAACAAGTTCAGATAGATCATCCCCTGTGAAGGCCTCACCAACATGACAGCCAGTGGCACAGATTCCCAACAAACTGTCCCATACCGGTGTGATGAATATGATCTTCAACTACATGGAACTGGACTAAATATTTTGACTGTTGCGATCCCAATTGGGCTTATGATCCGTAAAGCTGCCTGAATCATAATCATGCACTGTTCGTTGTTGGACAGAGGAGAACTGGCCCCCTGACTGAGCCTGGTTTCTCCCAAGATTTGTTTTTTTCTCCATTTTTATCACCTGTTAATGTTGTTCCTTGCCGCTTTCAGCCTTTGGCTTGCTTAGTTGGGGACATTTGATATTCAACAGTGTTTTAATCTGCCTGCATTGACACCATTTATTGCAAACTACTTTAATAACTATTGATTTTTACAAAGGAATGAATCAATACTGAATTTACTTAAGCTGGACAATGACACCATTTTCTTCTAGATCTGCTGTGTAGCTAAAATTATTTACCTGTGAAGCTGCTTTGACTCAATGCGCATTGTAAAAAGCGCTATATAAATAAAGATGACTTGATTTGATGTGAGTCACCTAGGAGTCAGCTGATGCGAGCTTGACTGACGTGACCTGCCAGAACCGACGCTAACGCTTGATTACATCGCAGTTTGTTGCGTATGGGGCTGTATAGCTGCAGACCAGTCAGGGTGCCCATGCTGACCCCTGTCCACCACCGAAAGAACCAACAGTGGACACGTGAGCATCAGAACTGGACCACGGAGCAATGGAAGAAGGTGGCCTGGTCTGATGAATCACGTTTTATTTTACATCACGTGGATGTCTTTTACCTGGGGAACACATGGCACCAGGATGCACTATGGGAAGAAGGCAAGCCGGCGGAGGCAGTGTGATGCTTTGGGCAATGTTCTGCTGGGAAACCTTGGGTCCTGCCATCCATGTGGATGTTACTTTGACACGTACCACCTACCTAAGCATTGTTGAGACCATGTACACCCTTTCATGGAAACGGTTTTCCTTGGTGGCCTCTACACAACAACGAGTTTGAGGTGTTGACTTGGCCTCCAAATTCCCCAGATCTCAGTCCAATGGAGCATCTGTGGGATGTGCTGAACAAACCAGTCCAATCCATGGAGGCCTCACCTCACAACTTACAGGACTTAAAGGATCTGCTGCTAACATCTTGGTGCAGATCCCACAGCACACCTTCAGGGGTCTAGAGGAGTCCATGCCTCTGCGGGTCAGGGCTGTTCTGGCAACACATTATTAGGATGCCTGATCGGTGTACAACTCTTATGTACATTTTCAAGTCAAAGCAGCTTTACAGAAGAAGCAGAAAGTCATTGTCCAGCTTAAGTGCTTAAGTTGTTGTGCTGAACGCCGTTACCAGAAACTCCTGAGTTGTAGAAGGCGGAAGTAGTTCAGTGGAGCGCAGCAGTAGTGTTCAGGTTGTATCAGGTAGAATTGGGCACTGCCACTTTAACAGCAGCCCACTCATTTCCTGTTCAGTTTCCTTCTTCTGCAGAAAACACGAACGCTTATCAAAAATCTGTTCCATTTCCGTTGCTCATTTGCGTTATTTTATTATCTCCAGTAACACGACTGACAGTGGAGTGACTGATACTGGTCCAAGACAAAGGTAATAAAAGTGTGTTTGTGTGTCGAGGTGAAAAATTAAAGGTATTTATCCACACTCTACCTCAGGAAGTTATTAGGGCTGTATTGCTTTAATTGTTGTGTAGCAGATCTGCAAAAAACCACTACTTTTACCACTACTGAATCTGACCAACATGGCAGACAACACTGTGCGTACATAAAAGTGTATTCTCTACTCCTGTCAAGCTCTTGTGAGAGAGTGCTTTGAGATCTGAGCAGCAGGGTGTGTTTACAGTAGGGCAAATGTGTTTCTGAATTTTACATTTGTGTAGTGCTTTTCTTAGGATGGTGCAGATATAGGCCCTAGTAAATATAGTGAGATATATAGTGAAACTTGAGAAATGTCCAGGAGCAGGACATACTGGTTCATTCTTTTTACTTTCATTTTCATTTCATAACCTTTCAGATTTTAAAAGATTGTAAACTCCTGTTTTCTAAAGTGAATCTTCCACTAGGCTTGAAAGCACCAACATGGCAGAATCTCTTTTTGATCCTGACGGTCCTTTAAACTGCCTGATCTGTCTGAATCTGCTTAAGAACCCAGTGACGACTTCTTGTGGTCACAGTTTCTGCATGGACTGTATTAAGAGGTGCTGGGAAGCTAATCGAGGTGTTTACAGCTGTCCTACATGCAGGACAACATTCAGCCAAAGACCAGCTCTCGGCAGAAGCAAGGTACTGGCTGATATTTTAGAGGGAATGAAGCAGGAAGTTCCAGCTGGACCTGGAGACGTGAAGTGTGATGTTTGCAAAGGAGGAAAAGTGAAAGCCATCATGTCTTGTTTGGTTTGTATGGCTTCTTACTGCCAAACTCACATCCGTCCTCATTATGAGTCTGAAGCTTTTAAAAAGCACAAGCTGTTTAAAGCTTCCCCAAATCTACAGCAGCAGATCTGCCCTCAACATCATAAAGCTCTGGAGGTTTATTGCTATAATGACCAGAAGTGTGTTTGTGTGGTTTGTATGGGGAATCAACACAGTGGACATAAAACAGTCTCCGCTGCAGCTGCAATGGCAAAGAAACAGGTAAGACCTCAAAGGCCACATCTAATCTTACTTCTAAGATAAATAATTGAGATATTAAAGGGGTCATGAACTGCATTTTATTGATTTATAATGTTTCCTGTGGTGCACCTATGTTAGTATGCTTCAAAAATGGTCATAATTTAGAAATAAAATGCATTTTTCGGGGCGTGTCTCTGTGAGACTTCAGTGTCCACTGCTGTGATTGGCTGACATCTTTGCATATGAAATAAGTATTACTCTCTCGGAAACTTTTAGCACGTTTTACAGCTCTCAAGGTTAACTAATCGTGAAAAGTGTTGATTATATTTAGATCGTGGCATGAAAGGTTGCAGTGATGATCATGTAGTCGATGTTGTTGAGATCATGAAAGCAGTGATCTCGTCATTGCAACTCAATTAGTGCACACTAACTAATGCTTTCATCATAACTAACAGTGCAAACACGATGTAAATAAGAGATTTGTTGAATATAACAGGAGTTTTGTCACTGATAAACTCGCGCTGTTTGATTGACAGCTCCAGCGATTGCAAAGGGAGCGTTTTGATCGCTTTCTATATATAATGTAATCATAAGCCCACGCGGTCGGTTGCATGATTGTCTGCTGTGAATAAAATGACATATGCTTGGAATAATGAGAAATGCATATTTAATGTAATAATAGTGTCATATTATTATTATTATCATATTATTATTAATTGGTTATTTAGATCTGTTTAAAAATAGGAAGACAGATGCGCCATATGATAGTTGAAATTGTTTTCTTGCATTTTTATCTCAAATGATGTCATTTTAAAAATGGGGAATTGAGCGGAAATGAGTTAATGCAGCCTGTTATTTACAGTAGCCTACATGAGGTAAGCATGAAGCTGCTTTGTTTATATTTTTAATGTAATTGTATATAAATGGTATTGCACACCTGTTGCTGTCAGAATAACTGCCCGCTTGTGCTTTATTTCTCTTTCTCTTCTTTTTGATCTTCCCATCGCTGTAGTGGAGCAGTGATAAAAATACGAACATTTCGGTAATAAATGTATCTTTAAAATGCGTGCAAATAAGCTCAACATTTATCATACTGTGCTCCGAAGTGACCAAAAAGGATTTCAACAGTGGTATTGATCTCTTCTTGTAAACTCAGAGATGTGGATTCGGACGGCAATTAAATTACCACACGACCTTGGTGTTTGTCAAACAACAGTAGGTACTTCGGCCGGGGATTTTTACGCAGGTGGTCGGACGGACAGCAATTTCTGGATCCTTTGAATGGTGATGTTATTTTAGTCCTGTATCGCTCTTCTCTCCTCCTCATCTCATTAACACACCAGTGGGCGGAGCTAACACTGCAATAGTGACGTAGGTGTTGATCCTCTGCAGACGCAGTCTATTACGTCTTAAAGAAGCACATTCGTGGACGAGTCGTTCGCTGGGCTTGGTAACAATAAAAGCTTTTATTGGACGAACAAAGAAGTTTTCAGTTCTGAAACTTACAGGATATTCTTATAGTGTGATGACCATCAAAAGATATATATCATGACCCCTTAAAGAATATCTTGTTTGTAAGAATAAGTAGCTCATGGAAGCAAATTAGTAACAATAGATGAATGAAGCTGTTTTTATTACAAAAAAGGAACAAGATGCAAGTATTTTGATTCCATGCAACTGTTGGTTTTATTGATTGCAAATTTATCCACAGGAGGAACTGAAAATGATAAAGAAGGATTTCATGCAGAAATCCAACGACTTGAAGAAGGAGGTTCAGCAGTTTAAGAAAGCTGTGATCTCTTATAAAGTAAGTGTGATTCACAGCTATAAATGAGGGTTTGAACAAGATGGAAAAGGAAAGTTCCTATAGATGATAACAAACAAATACTAACAATAGAGGTGCGCTGGTTAAATAAAAAGTAGAGGTCTTGTGCCGCACGCCGCAGCTGCGCCTCGGATGACAGAGTTTGAGTTGACTTTTAGTTCATATTATTTAATGGATCTGAGCTAACAAAAGCTTAATGAACATTAACAAAGACTACTGAACTACTGAAGCAGATGTATTGCTCTTTGTCAGTTAATGCATTAACTAATGTGACCTAAAGTGTTATCAAGTGTTTCAGCTAGATAGCGTGGTCCAGTGTGTCAGAGGTTGTTTGTTTGTGTGTGACAGCGCTCTGCACAGGCAGCAGTGGAGCACAGCGACAAGATCTTCAATGAGATCATCTGCTCCATTCAGAAGAGACAAGCTGAGGTGAGAGAGAACATCAGAGCTCAGGAGAACAAGGAGGTACAAGATGCAGAGAATCACATAAAGACACTGGAGAAGGAGATCTGTTTACTACAAGAGGAGAACCGTAAACTGGAGCCGCTTTTACATACAGAGGATCACGTTTACTTCTTCCAGGTGGCAAAAACATCTAGAGGATGGCTTACTTGTTCATGAAATGCTGCACTGTTACTGTATTATTTATTGTTTTTTCTTTTAATTGCAGAATAACTCTTTCTCTTCTGGAATTTTACAATACAATTCATCCAAAAAAGTTAATAACCTGACATTTGAGAGAGTAGAACAATCTCTCTCTGCGATGAAAAGCCAACTGGAAAAAATCTGTGAAGATCTCATGGGCAGAATATTAAATAAAGGTGTAACAACATCCAGCCTCCCAAACAGTGAGTACATTTTTCAGTGAGAAATAGATCATTTAAAGGGGCTATATATGCAAAATTCAGAAAAATGTTTTGCTTGTGCTCATGTAACGTACGAGAGATTGAACGTGATCCAATGCCCTGATATACTCTCAGCGAAGATCTTTTTCGTTCTTCGTTTCATGTGTCACAGAACGGAAGAGAGGACCGGAGTGGGGTCGTATTAAAGATATGTTGGGAGATTTTGTGTAAGTTTTGAAAATAGAAATAAAACGTTATTTCTAAAAATGTGAGTTTTGATTGAAATGGCTGAGATGTTTATTAAATAAATGAAGCCCAAAATAAATGACCAACTAAATGCTGAACATAATCTACAACACATTTGCTCTGTAGGTAATCTAATAATTTTCCATGTAAGATTGCTTCCTAAAATGTGAACTTTGATTGCAGGGACGATGACGATGATGATGATGATGACTCAGACTCCTCAGGCACAGTTTACATGTTTACTGGTTATACAGGGTCCTGTGAATCCTGTAACGCTGACAGCCTCTAAACATCATCATTCTCTTTCCTAGATCACAATAAGGCACCAACATTGGAGATGGTCTGCATCTATAGGACCTTTAAAGGCTGTATTATAATTGGCTTTAAAAACTGGGATTTGTAAACAACCTTTTCCCAGTCAGTCACCGTTGCACACACAGTTCCATAAGCTACAGAGAAAAGAGATGCCTTTGTTTGTGTTGGGAATAATTTTCCAAAACATCCGAATTGGACAGTGAATCGTTTGGAGGAGCCACATATAATATTGTCAAATGTCAGCACTAGGTGGTGCTATAACAGAAATGTTCTCTGGGAGTTGAAGACCATCAATCCATTTCTTTGTCATAGGTATGTTAACACATCCTTATTGGTCCAACGATCATCTGTACAAATCAACAAAAAATCAAATGCTCCAATTTCAACTGAGAAATGTATTATATTTTGTGTTGTCTTCACATTTTGTGACAGTCAGCCATGAGGTGGCGCTACAATAAGGGAATGTATTAGGCTTGTTTCAGATGCATCGGCGCTGCACAGACCGATCGGCGCATGACATCCAGTGTTGGGCACGTTACTTAAAAAAAGTAATTAGCTATAGTTACTAGTTACTTGTAACTGAGTTACATCATTATAAAAGTAACTAATTACCAGGGAAAGTAACTATTGCATTACTTTAAAAAAAAAAAAAATTCAAATATGTCAATTAACTTGGATGCCCCCAATATTAAATATGTCTAAAAATAAATATTATTTGTTTAATGTTAAGTTCTAAATTCATTTATTTGATTATGAAAAGTGAACAACAAGAGTAAGACAGGACACATCATAAGATGCGCAATATATCGGGAGACATGGAGTGCGTCAGACATGATTTTGACCACTTCATTAAGTTTTGTTTTGTAGAAAGCCTTTCTTTACAGTGAATTTTGTTTTGTAAAAACTGTATCTTAATTTTAATCAATGCTTCATCAACCAATTGCCGGGATTTAATAAATAAGAAGCAAATATAGCAGAAAATATAATCGTGACAATATAACCATGGCGCCGGCGCGATCACTTGCGCGTGAACGGGAGCGCGTCTTACAGGCTAAATGAACCGAAACTCAGCGTATAGGCTGCTTGCCTCACAGACATGAGAAATATATCTATAGAAAGCTTAAAACGAAATATTTCAAAACGAAAAGAAATAGGCTACTCTCTGATTATGTAATCCGAATGAAATGTGCATTCTCTCTCTAAGCGCATCATTTTTTTTGTCAGTAACGGGAGAAAAAGTAATTCATTTGATTACCCGTTACTGAAAAAAGTAATGCCGTTTATTCATAACGCCGTTATTCCCATCACTGATGACATCACAGTACCGCGAGAGCGATTGGAGAGACTCTTTATGCTTTTGAATCGCTCTCGCGGTACTGTGATGTCATTCGCGATCGGTCTGCACAGCGCCGATGCATCTCGAATAAGCCTATTTTGTGACAATGACCTTTTTGTGGGCGGAGCCTACCGGGTGGCAGAAAATTCCAGTGCTGCAGTATCTGTGAAAGCCACGGAATAAAAGAAATTTAAAAAAGTAAATTTTTAGTTTATATCTCACACTTCTGACTTTTTTTCCTCGCAAATCCGAGTTTATGTCCCACAATTCTTAGAAGGAAAAATTGTGAGATATACTGGTTATTCTGTCAGACATTTTTTTCCCATTAGAACTGATATAAACTCACAATTGCGAGTTATAAAGTCCGAACGGGGAGATATAAACATGCAAATGCAAATGCAAAAAAAAAAAATTGCGAGAATTGTAAGATAAAAAGGTTTAAATAATTATTTAATGCTGTAACTGCTATGTATGTATGTGAATGCATATGTGGATTTTTGTTGTCTTGTGGATTATATGTAAACATCTTTTATGTAAAAAAAGTACTAAATATAAAATAACATGCATTTTGTATTATCTCCTTTATTTTGTTAAAATTATTCACATTTTTACAGATTCTGCAAGTGGTTCACATACTTTTTCTTGCAACTGTGTGTGTGTGTGTGTGTGTATATATATATATATATATATATATATATATATATGTTCTCGGTCAGAGCCCAGTTTGAGATATTAAGATCTTTTCTGAGATTACTGGGGTCTGAGCATCTGAGAAGCAGTCTCCCATTTGGTCTTACTTCTGTCTAAGATATTTTTTATTGCAAAAAAGAACAAAATCCTGTACAAATGCAAATTTTGATTCCACTTTTATTTTAAGTTGCTGAAAAACAGGATTCTTATTGATTGCAAATTCATCCACAGGAGGAACTGAAAATAAGAAGGATTTCATGCAGAAATCCAACGACTTGAAGAAGGAGGTTCAGCAGTTTAAGAAAGCTGTGATCTCTTATAAAGTAAGTGTGATTCACAGCTATAAATGAGGGTTTGAACAAGATGGAAAAGGAAAGTTCCTATAGATGATAACAAACAAATACTAACAATAGAGGTGCGCTGGTTAAATAAAAAGTAGAGGTCTTGTGCCGCACGCCGCAGCTGCGCCTCGGATGACAGAGTTTGAGTTGACTTTTAGTTCATATTATTTAATGGATCTGAGCTAACAAAAGCTTAATGAACATTAACAAAGACTACTGAACTACTGAAGCAGATGTATTGCTCTTTGTCAGTTAATGCATTAACTAATGTGACCTAAAGTGTTATCAAGTGTTTCAGCTAGATAGCGTGGTCCAGTGTGTCAGAGGTTGTTTGTTTGTGTGTGACAGCGCTCTGCAAGTACAGTATGTTGTCTCAACTTAATCTTTGAATAAATCTATCTATATAATGGAACTATTTGAGATGGAGTGCTTATTAGCAGCTAAATTCACCACAACACTGGAGACAGAGACTATATAACAAAGATATCACATCGCTGTAAGAAGATTGACTGAAGAAAGAGTTTAAGTCTCAACTGTTTCTCGATTGTTGTCAACGCATTCCCACATAATGTAAGTCTGTTTCCATAGTTGCTGATGTCCGAATATTCAAAAGCATGTTCCAGAGCTGTAAGTATTTTTCTATATACATATTGTTCAATATTATCTTGTTTCAACAGCTCTCATAGATGCTCACAGTATACTTAGCAAACAACATGTTTGAGTTCTTTACTTAGTGAAACATGCATGTTTTATTAGTTTTTTAGATCAAGATTACTATATGTTTTCTGAACCGTAAGTGTATTTGTGAATATTAAACCATATCATACTTGCTTATTCACTATTTTTAAATGGGGGAGAAAAAAAAAAAGAGATATGAGATCGGATTGGGGATGGTAGACTGCATCTATACCAAAGGACTGTGTTACTGAACAGGTAGATTACATTACAGTAGCATAATATGTAAATGGATATAAAAACTATGTCTCTGGAATGGCTCGTATTTACTTGTTAAGCTGTATGTTTGGAGGTGCCATACAAAATATTGTCATATTCCAGCACTAGGTGGTGCTATAACAAATGTTCTCATAATTCTGCAAGCATTTGATGATAGAAATTCAGTCATAGATGTGTCATAATTATAATTATATTTGTTGAGTATAACACAAATATAATTATAATATTATTTTTGTTGTGTCTTCAGATTTTGTGAAAGTCAGCCATAAAGTGGTGCTATAATAAAGGAAGGTAAATTTTATCTTTTTAACTCAGGAACTATATTGGTTTAAAGACTGTTGCCCTCAAATTAAACAAATTAAAAATATCTCAGTGACAATCTTTTTTTTTTTTTTTCCTCTTGCATATTTGAATGAACTTTACTTGGTTAAATCACAGTCACTAAAAGTTAAAAACCCAATAAAATGCAGTGCCTGGCGTGACCCAGCAGGAGGAGCCGGTCACTGTCTCTGAGGAGGACACGCTAGTCAAGGGGCTTTAGTGAGATCGTAAAATGCTCCATTTACTGCTGTATTTAGAGCTAATAAAATACAGTTCGAGATAACAAGGCACTCTATATTCACGTATTTAGAGAAAGTGATATATGTAACCCTGGACCACAAAACCAGTCATAAGGTTCAATTTCTTGAAATACATCATAAATAAGCTTTCCATTGATGTAGGGTTTGTTAGGAGAGGACAATATTTGGCCGAGATATTGCCTTGAAATCAAAAAACAAAACAAAAATCTGCCTTTAAAGTTGTCCAAATGAAGTCCTTAGCAATGCATATCCACTCACAAAAATACATGTTTGACATATTTACGGTAGGAAATATGACCATGATCTTTACTTAATATCCGAATGATTTTTGGCATAAAAGAAAAATCGATAATTTTGACCCATATAACGTATTGTTGGCTATTGCTACAAATACACCCGTGCGACTTATGACTGGTTTTTGGTGTTGGTGTAATCGTCATAATCTGCACAGAAGAGTAGCACTTTCATCCAACACAATCTTAATTGGGACAGGAAATTCCTCTTAATTATCATTAATATCAATGTTCATTCATTTTAAAACTCCACGTGCATTTAGTATTACATCTGCAGAAAGCGTCAGGTTGTGAGTTATAAACGTGTAGAACTTCTAGAACGTTCAGCATCTGAAGTCACGCTGCTTCTGGAGTGTTTGTTTGACTTACCTGAGCAGCTAAAGAGACGAAATCCTGTTGGAACGAGCCACGGAGAGAAACAGAAGCACCGATCTTGATCAAAACGTGGTTGAAAGCTTGCAAAAGCTCATCATTTATAGTAAATTCTGACATTTACTCATGAACTTTTATGATTGCGTTCTGTGGAACACAAGAGCTGATAGTCGGAAGAATGTTGGACCTCATGGACAAAATACTCTTATAAAAGTCGCTGCCTTCAAATTTTAAGTACAATCAACTTGCATGTTTGAGTCACTTCAACTTAAACTGACTTAATAATACAAAAAAAGTTGAATCTTGTATAACTCATAAAAAAAGTTGAAAATAGCTTAACTTATGTTGATAAGGCAATGTAAAAACACATGTCCGATATCAATATAACATGTTCTTTGTGAAGATATTAAAAGCAATATTTCGTTTCAGAAAAACAAGCAAACACAAGGGGGGTCAAACATTTATTTGGCCTAATCGTACAACATCTTATTAACACCTGGAAATGTTAGCAAAATAAAGAGTCAGAAAATGTATGTACAGAGACTTAACAGAACAAAAATATATATTTGATAAAAGCAGTGGTTTAATTCCCCTTTGTCGTAAACTTTGAAATGTGTAGCTAGATCTGATTAAAACTGTAAAACATCATTAAAAACAGACTAAGACTAAAACCTATTCACTCGCCCAGATCTTCTGACACCCTACAGTTTTCAGGGCTAAAAATTGGAATGTAGAGCTATTTAAACACTTTTTAAAAAGATTTTTTTTTTTGTTTTGTTTTTTTTTTTGTATAGTTTTCACATCGTCCTTTAACCAACTCCTAAAAGGACAATTTGTCATTTCACTCATCAGCCCTGAAAAATCAAGGATCGGATGAAGTTTAAAAGAGAAAAATGACTGAAAAGTTTGTGAACAGGGAGCCACGCTCTTCCATCCGCCGCTCTTCCTCTGAGGCGGAAAATCCATCAGTCATTCCAATACATACAGAGAGCATCACCGGCCCGATTCCCAACAACGCTCTTGACTTGCAGCACGGGTCAGGAACAGACCGTAATCAGCAAAGGTGGTAAAAGAACTCAAGAATTCTCTGTAGTATTGCTGTAACTCTAAGATTGTGGCTCAAGTCTCATATATTTATATATATTTATATATATATTTATATATTTCAATCTCAAAAAGAAAAAAAAAAAAAGGATAAAGATAAACAGTCTGGGTTTGCCACAGTGAGGTGAGGTCACTCTGTAGCCGGCTCCGGGTCCGAAGCTGTGGTGGGCGTGGTCTCTTCAGCAGGGGCGGGGGTCTCGGGGGTCTCAGATTTTGTGGTCTCCTCTGTGGGCGCGGCTTCTGTTTCCTGGGCGGGCTCTTCTGCTTTAGGCTCTGCCTCTGCCTTTGGCTCCGCCTCTGCTTTTGGCTCCGCCTCTGTCTTTGGCTCCGCCTCTGCCTCAGGTGCTGTTGTCTCGTTGGTCTCTGCCACAGCCGGCTCCTCCTCTTTGGTTTCCGTAGCCGCCTGGCCCTCCTCCTCGGGTTTGTCTTCAGCGGTGGGCGTGGCCGCGGTCTCCGTTGCCTCCTCGCTTCCCTTCTTGTTCTTCTTCAGGGAAATGCCCTTAAATTTGAAGGAGTTCTTCAGTGAGAATTTCTTCTTCTTCTTGGTTTCCTTTGCAGCTTCACCATCGGATTTGGTGGTGTCTCCCTCGGTAGCAGGCGCGGCTTCGATGCCATCTCCCGCCTCCGTCTTGGCCACCTCCTCCTCCTTGGCAACCTCTGTGGTTCCATTTCCGTCTGCTGCCACGGCTTCTCCATCTGGCTTGGTGGATACGTCACCGTTGGTTTTCACGTGGCCATTTTCCTGAAGAGAAAAGCAGAAAGAGGGTAGATAAGCCAAATGCATCTTGGCGCGCACACACAGATATATATAGTGCATATATATATATATATATATAGTGGAGATATATATATATATATATATTTATATATAGTGGAGATATACATACATACACACACACACACACACACACACACACATATATATATATGGTTAAAAACACTTCAGTGTCATTTAGAATTAAACCTTGCAACACAACAATATCAGAAAAAATTGTCTGTTGTAGCCTACATAAACCTCTAAAATAGATATTAATTACTGCATGTTTGAGGACACCTAGAAATTAGTGTTTTTCAGGCAGAAAAGAATGTGAGGAATGTGAGGATTGCTGTATATAATTACATTATAGACTGAAGCAACACCCAGTTAAACCCAAAAGCAGAAGTACATCATGTAATTACACACTGCGTGCACTAGGGGCAGTGTCGTTCCACTAAAATAATCCACAGCTTAGAAAACCAGCCACTGCCAGATAGAACAAAGAAAAGGGAGACAGCAACCTAAGAGACAGTCTGACTCTAAAACCCCTCTTTTTTCTTGCATTTACTAAAAATTGGACAACGTTAGCCATTCAGGTGATGTATCGACCGAGCTTTACAGCCCTGAGATACGCTCACTGACTCGCTGCAAGTATTGGGGTCTTTAAATCTCATGCATAAAGATGCAAAATAATGTATCGAGTTAATTAATAAAGAAAAGAGCTCTCTCATTACATATGGAGGGGGATGGGTGCATATGCATTAAGGGGGATGGGTGGAATGATTATTAATGAAGTAGCAGAGGAATGGTCCATGCATTCACACACACATGCATTGCATTGTTTGCAGATCAGCAGAAGCGCTCTGCATCATTTGCATGCAGCTCTGCAACCTTTTGTTCTCAATTGGGGTTACTGCCAATTTCAGCGCCATCACACGACCACAAAGTCTCTAACTGAACCAACTAAAATGGGTTCAAAAAACATACTTCTTAAAAACAAATCAAAGAGAGCGAGTTTTGTACACCCTAAACACACAAAATTAGAAAACGGAAAATCTTCCTTCAGAACTGAGATGATTGTAGCCATTATTGGGTTATCAAAAAATGTAGCACAAATCCCAATATTAAATTGTTAAAAACTAATTGTTGGATCATTAAACTGAGGAAAAAATCATATTGATAAGATGCCATGGTCATAAAAGTGCTTGTGATAGATCCTCACCTGACCATTGGCTTTATCAGCCGCGGCTTTTCCGTCCACTGTAGCTTCACCTTTAGTCAACTGAGCACCCATCCTCCTTTGTGTCTTCTTCAAAGAGTTAAAAATGAAAATAAAGGCAGAAAAAAACCCTAGAGGTCCTTAAATTCGAACCCACACAATCGAGACGGCGAGTGAGCAGTTAGATTCCTTGTGTGTTTTTAATCTGCTGTGCTCAGCAGACAGAAATAAAGGCTGGTTTTCTGGTAGTAAATCCACACGGCTCTGCGGGGAGAGCAAACTGAGTTTCACAGCTACAAGTGTGAGTATTTGTCTGTGTGACTCCACCCAGCAGCTACGCCGCCCAATCTGCACCAGAGGGCTGGAGCTTCATCTGCCCCATTCAACACACACACTCCTGTAGATCACTGCATCTGCAGCTCTGCACCGCTGGATGGATGCACTGCTATCATTAGGGCTTCTTTAGGGGATTTTATGATTATTTGAGCAGGAAACTTTCACATCCTCATCATATGTCTAAATGCTGTTGAAATGTAATGAAATACAAAACAGTGAATTTCATTACTTTGGTTTAAGCAGGTATCATTTTTGTCATGTCTCATTACACGCCGAAAAATCTTGGGTTATTTTTTCTATCCATGTCCTGGGTTGAGCCTCTTGGGTCAATTTTTTCCAGCGTTTGGGTAGTTTTTGTGTTACCCTGATCCTGGGTCAGACGTAACAACCCAGCGTTTGGGTAGTTTTTGGGTTACCCTGATCCTGGGTCAGACGTAACAGCCCAGCGTTTGGGTAGTTTTTGTGTTACCCAGATCCTGGGTCAGACGTAACAACCCAGCGTTTGGGTAGTTTTTGGGTTACCCAGATCCTGGGTCAGACGTAACAACTCAGTGTTTGGGTAGTTTTTGTGTTACCCAGATCCTGGGTCAGACGTAACAGCCCAGTGTTTGGGTAGTTTTTGGGTTACCCAGATCCTGGGTCAGACGTAACAACTCAGTGTTTGGGTAGTTTTTGTGTTACCCAGATCCTGGGTCAGACGTAACAGCCCAGTGTTTGGGTAGTTTTTGGGTTACCCAGATCCTGGGTCAGACGTAACAGCCCAGTGTTTGGGTAGTTTTTGGGTTACCCAGATCCTGGGTCAGACGTAACAACACAGCGTTTGGGTAGTTTTTGGGTTACCCAGATCCTGGGTCAGACGTAACAACACAGCGTTTGGGTAGTTTTTGGGTTACCCAGATCCTGGGTCAGACGTAACAACTCAGTGTTTGGGTAGTTTTTGTGTTACCCAGATCCTGGGTCAGACGTCACAACCCAGTGTTTGGGTAGTTTTTGTGTTACCCAGATCCTGGGTCAGACGTAACAACCCAGCGTTTGGGTAGTTTTTGTGTTACCCAGATCCTGGGTCAGATGTCACAACCCAGCGTTTGGGTAGTTTTTGGGTTACCCAGATCCTGGGTCAGACGTAACAACTCAGTGTTTGGGTAGTTTTTGTGTTACCCAGATCCTGGGTCAGACGTCACAACCCAGTGTTTGGGTAGTTTTTGTGTTACCCAGATCCTGGGTCAGACGTAACAACCCAGCGTTTGGGTAGTTTTTGTGTTACCCAGATCCTGGGTCAGACGTAACAAATGATTTGTGTTATTTATTAAACAAGCTTAAATGTGGGCAACATGTATTAAAAACGATATAAAATATGCTATACTATAAAATTAATAAAGGAATAAAGGAATTATCATGCAAACCAGTGGTTGTGTGGAGTACTTAAAAAAAGTTGAAAATACATAAATAAATAAATAAAATGTGTTCTGTCCTGTATTTCCTCAGCCCTTGTGTTGAAAACAACCCAAATTGGAACCCAGTGTTTTTTTAGAGTGTAACTTCTACCATGAAAAACTGACAATTTATTAATAACCATTCTAGGTTTTTCTTCATTTTTCAATTTAATAAAAATAGTTAAAATTTTTAAAACTAAGCATGTTTTCTTTACAATTCTGTTTTATCTGTATTTACATCATTTCAGTCTTTTGCGAAATCCCTACAACCAAAAAGGCAGTTCTGTGATGACATCATCGTACAGGAAGTGACATCATTTTGGAGGGAAAACAAGTGAGTATTAGCAATGGAATGAACGGATTCTGTGGTGTTCTGTTTGTTAGTTTGCAGAAAAAATCCTGTAAAATGAAAGTAAAATTGGTTTGGTAATATCAGCATTTCAAAAGACAGTTAAACTCTCGATGGCTGATGTTTACTCTTCATTTCCGCTCTGTTCCTGTTTTATGCCATTGTGTAAATAATCAAGCTGTAGTTTAACTTGACCAGAGCACATTTCCAAACCTCGTCTCTATACTTGCATAGAAATTCGCTCTTAAATTATATCAGAAGTGAGCCATTTTTATTTTTTACTTATTTTTATGATTTATTCATTCACACCTCCACTATGTTAGGCTCATATTTGTATGATTTTATTATGACCTCACACGTGTGATTTGAGAAACCCTTTCCAGTGAGCACTATAGATAGGTGCATGGTGTCTGTTTTTACCCTGCAGTTGTGTAGCAACAGATACAAATACATCATATGTTTTATTGAAGGTCAGAAACGCAGATTATATTTTAGAAGCATTTCCTGACAGAATGAGTGAAGCCTGGTAGACCTGCAAACATTTTGCATTTGAAGCACAAGTAAATAGGAATAAAACAGCCACTACTGTATCATATTTGGTATGCAAAGACCTCGAAATGATCAAAACCTGAAAAACCTGTTGTTCACAATCATGCCTTCTGTTTTTACCAAGTAAAAGACCTTTTTGTGTCATTTCTGAAAATGTCCACCTTCAGCTCGTCTTTTTGAAGTGAATGTGAGAAGAACTTTTATATCATTAGTAATATTTCAAAAGGAATATATGCTGGACTGAAGCAATTTTACTTGATTATGGCAGTTATCGTTAAAATGGCAGTGACCCATCAGGCTTTTGAGGAAAGTTTATTTGTGCATTTCTAACTACGCAATAAAATATCATCTTTATAACATATAGAGATGACAACTGATATTTATATGCATTTTATGTTAGTCGTCTGCTATACTATATAGAAGATCTCATTGATTTTTACTTCTTTTTGGCCCCGTAAATATCAGAAAATACACCAAACTGCATATTTTTGCTCAATTTGGGCATAAATTGAATATTTCCTCCTCGAGTATGAGCTCCATATTCTCACTATATCATACTATATGAGCCATAAAAGCCTGAAATATAAAAAAATGACACCTAAGGAAAACATATATATATTTATTATTTATTTATTAATCTAAATTATCGATACAGCTTAACTCACTCTGAATCCGGAACATTCCTTGAGCAGCAGAAGTTGGAATGCCACATGGTTTTAATGCCCCGCCCACAGCAGTGATGATGACACGCAGCGCCCCTGACCCCCCGCCTCTGGTATGTGTGGAATGTGTTTGCCACCCAAAGATCCCTGCTGTCGTTCAGCACACCACTGTGAGCCCCGGGGCTGATGGGTAATTCACCCCCACGGCCTGTGGGCGGACGGGGAAACTGAGGGGGTGGAGGTGGAACAAAATCCTCTAGAAAGTGCAGCATGTTCCTGAAAAAACAGAGGGGGAAATGAAATGAGTGAAAGGGAAAATTACAAGGAACATATAAACGCAACATTCAGACGCAGTGAGATCATGAGGAGGAAGTGGGGCAGATACACTACTGTACAAAAGTCTGGGCTTGGGTTTTGTTTGAATGTTTTTGAAAAAAGTGTCTTTATGCTCAACAAGACTGCATTCATTAGATCAAAAATACAGTAAAAACTGTGAAATATTATTCCAATGTAAAACAGCTGTGAATATATAGTGAAGTGTAATTTATTCCTGGATTTTCAGCATCATTACTCCAGTCTTCAGTGTCACATGATCCTTCAGAAATCATTCTGATATGATGATTTGAAACATTTATGGTTATTATCAGTGCTGAAAACAGTTGAGCTGCTTCATATTCTTGTGAAAACCACGATTCACTTCGGACTCTTTGATGAACAGAAAGTATAAAAGAACAGCATTTATTTGAAATAGAAATCTTTTGCAACATTATGCATGTCTTTAGTGTCACTTTTGATCAATTTAATGCATCTTTGCTGAATTAAAGAATTAGAAAAAAAAAAAAGAAATCGTACTGACCCCAAACTTTTAAACAGTAGTGTATGATTATTCCTAAACAACTAATGTTGAAAACTGTGAAATTCTGCCCATTCTCATTCCGGTTCTGCATGTTCACAATGGATCAATATATTCATAAAACACATTAAAGATTAATTAGTTACCCCTAAAATGAGCACACTGACATCCTCATGTCATTACAGACCCCTGTTCACTTTCTCTCTGAAAATGTTTTTCTTTCATGTTATTTAGCTTTAAAAAGCCAATAAAAGCAGTCCATACCACGTCTTGTTTATGTCTTCTACAGTGCTTGTTCGAGGAACTGCTGTAAACACAGAGAACCAAAGAGATTGTCCGTCACTGACGTCTAAATGTGCGTATTTGAATTATGCAAATGTTAATAAGACCTTGTTTTTCAGGTAAAGCTAATGCACGACTTCAGAAGACATACAGTCAAACTGACTACTTTTATGGACTTTTTTGAGGTTGAAATAGTGCGGTAGTGACAGATTTTTTTAATTTTTGGCTGAACTAATACAGTTTCCTAACTAAACCTATTTTTAAATTCTTTAATTTTAGACAAGGCAGATGTAGACTCTTCCGTTTTAAGCATGACTAAGAGAAGCTCTCTCTCTCTCTGTGTGTGTGTGTGTGTGTGTGTGTGTGTGTGGACTTTTCTTAAGAACAGTGGGAATTAGAATAGACGTATGGAGGGGGAGGGGAAGACACTTTCACAGAGAGAGAAACGTGTGTGTGTTTCAGGTAAACCCTACATTATGGGGACAAAACGAAGATGGCAATATCTAAAATCCTTGTCAGTATAAAACAAGGATTTGTTAGTTTGTACAGTATAAAAGTCATCATGTCTATGGAAAGTCCCCGTATGACAATGAAAGCTAACATGAGGGTGTGTGAGGAAGGGAGAAACAGCTGTAGTATAGATGTGTGTGTGAGCTGTAATGTTAGTGGGTCAGTGTGCCAGCTGCAGTCTAATCATCTCTCTCTCTCTCTGTCACACACACTCCTTAAGACATATGCAAAGGGCTCCAAAAACTCTGAGGTTTGACTGTGTGTGTGTGTGTACTTACAGTAGGCTGTGTGTGTTTTTTGCTTTAATGACAGCAGCACTGGAGCTGCATGAACAAAATCCTGACGTTCTTCAGTATGATGTGAGACGATCACTTATTCTGAGTTCTGCAGACTCATTTGGTTAAGATTGAATCATTTGATTTTGAATGTTAATGTGTTTACTGACTTTTGAAGATCGTGTCTAATGATGTTCTCTTACAGTTACGCCTACGCCTACGCCTCGGTGTGTGTGTGTGTGTGTGTGTGTGTGACTGACGGCCGAAAGCACAACTGCTTTACAGTCACAACAGCACAATATCTCAAAATATTAGTAGCATCTTCCATTGGCTGGACAAACAGATAGTCCCGCCCTCAAACTCCCACTAGTTGAGCCAATGTTTCTGTCAGTCTTTAAATGGATTACTTTTGGGTCATTCTGTGTCAAATCAACCAGAGGTCCCTGGCTAGATTCTTCTAGACACACTTTTGAGAGCAAGTTAATGTGACTGAGCATTTTCAGTGGATTTTTGTTACTCAGAGAGTTATGTTTTATGCTATTCCTTTGATGGAGGGAAACAAGATACATTTCTAGTTTCAACATTATTTATTCTTCAGATATTCCTCTTTTAAATGCAGTAAGTATCAGCTGTGTGCAAAGTGAACCACATTTGGTTTTCAATCACTGAAAATGAGAAAAAATTCAACAATTTGAACATGGAGCTGCATTGAGATCCACATATCTATGGGACCGAACTATATAGAGCCTTGAAAATAAAGATTTCAAAAGAAAAGTTAATTAAGAATGAGTATCTAGAAGGATATTAAGATATCTTGAATACTTTTAGAGTCACGGGCATGTAAACTTTGGAAAAGGAACATTTATGGCACACAGGAATGTTCTATGCAATTGAGCTGATAGAAAAACAAAAGATACATTTCTAGTTCAAACATTATTTATTCATTCTTCAGATATTCCTCTTTAAAAGAAAAAAAGTATCAGCTGTATGTAAAGTGACCCACATTTGGTTTTTGGCCACTGAAAATGTGTACAGTTGACCAATTTACTCATGGAGCCGCATTAAGATCTCCATATCTCTGGGATTGAACCACCGAGGGCCTTTAAAATTAAGATACCAAAAGAAAAGTTTGTTAAGAACCAGAATCTGAAAGGATATTAAGATATCTTTAATACTTCTTGAGTTACAGACATGCAAACTTGAGGGAAAAAAACACAAGAAGTGTTTTTTGCCATTTTTGAACGGTCACTATTGGGATATAATGAAACAAAGATTGCTAAAGTCAACAGATTTTACTAATAGATCTACCAATCTTTGTGTAAAATTAAAATAATGATGCTGCCATCTTTCTAAAATCATTTTTACACCCCTCTAAATCGGCTCCAAATCTCAAAAATGGTCATTTTGACCCCCGCTACAAAATGGTGGATTACTCAGTAAATATTCATCTGTGACATTCAATATTTTGGCTTTCATCACTATTTATGTTTGTTTTTCTAAAGAAAAAATATTAACAAAATCAAAAAGCAGGGGAAGTTTCTGAAATTTGCAATTTAAGATAATACATTTTGTGTTTTAAGATAGGATTTGTGTTTGTTTTACACTTCAGTTTGAGTCCATTTGTGTGGAGACAGTGTCTTGAATCCATTATTGTGTTACTGCACTGTTGTTTTAGAGAGAGAATCTATTTAGAAGCTTACAAACAATCTTTCTCTGAAACACTCTCACACGTTTGTAATCTGTGTGGCTGTCAGAAAACATCTTGACGAGAGAGAAGCGCTCGCTCTTTCCCAGACTCCTCCGGCTCATTGTCATTCTGTTCCAGTTTCACGTTTTCACTGATCTTCTGCTGCTGTCAGGTTGCCATAGTGCTGCGTTTCTGTTAGCGTGTTCGACGGCGTGACCCATTTTTCACCCCCCCATCATCCCTCGCCCTCAATAACCCCTCTCTCCCCTCCTCCAAACGACAGAAATCCTCCACAAGCCTGTTTTCCTCATTCACCACTTACACTCGCTTTTCTCTTCACCAAATGTCTGAGAGCTTACATTTGATATTCATTCAGTTCTTCAGTTTTTTAATGTTGATATTTTTTCAGTAAAATTGATCTATATATACATTATATATATTGTGTATATATACATTATCTTCATAGAGAAATAGATTTTAAACATATAAACCTTTCAGTACAGACCTACATGAGATTGTTAAGATATGTTTGTGTTTTGAATGTTTTAAATGTGCATTTGAGGTTCAGCAGTTGAAGAATAATGCTGAGATAGACCATACTCATGTTCATATATTTGTAAATATATGCTATACAATTTTCACTTAGGATCACTGACAATAGTTTTATTGCATCATTTATATTTGGTTTGCAATGCTTCATTGGATTGCATCATTAAAAAGAGATTAAGTGCATTATTTCTCATCAGATTTTCAAATACTTTTTGATTGGAATTAAAGTTTATAACGTTATCTCAAAGCTTGTTGGTTTGGTTCGTGGATTTTTATTGAAGAATTTTTGAAATTGTTATGGAGATGAATGAATGGGACACATGAATAATGACTTTTGGCCTGTGCATTTTAGAAATCTTGAAATATAAGTCGTATGAACCATTTTTATGACACATATGTTGTTCTGCTTCCTTTCAGGAGCTTGAAAACTCGGTTTTAAATCCAAAAGAAAATACGAAAGATAGAAAGTCATACAGGTTTTGAATGGCATGATGCTGACCAAATACAGATTTATTTTTACTTTGAATGTTGATTTCATGTTGACTTTATACTATGAAAGCATGTTTCTGCCACAGAATGAAGAAATTATTTTTTTTTTTTTCAGACTTTATAATTTGCAATTGTGAGTTTATATCACAGTTCTGATAAGAAAAAAAAGTCAAAATTGTGAGATATAAACTCGCAATTGTGAGAAAAGGGTCAGAATTGTAAGATATAAACTCGCAATTGCAAGAAAAAAAGTAAAAACTACAAGATATAAACTCAAAATTCTGAGAAAAAAAGTCAAAATTATGATATAAGCTCAAAATTCTGAGGATAAAAGTCATAATTGTGAGATATAAAGTCAAAATTCTGAGGAAAAAAGTCAGAATTGTGAGATATAAACTCGCAATTGCAAGAAAAAAGTAAAAACTACAAGATATAAACTCAAAATTCTGAGAAAAAAAGTCAAAATTATGATATAAGCTCAAAATTCTGAGGATAAAAGTCATAATTGTGAGATATAAAGTCAAAAGTTTGAGAAAAAAGTCATAATTGTGAGATATAAAGTCAAAATTCTGAGGAAAAAAGTCGGAATTGTGAGATATAAAGTCAAAATTCTGAGGAAAAAAGTCAGAATTATGAGATATAAAGTCAAAATTTTGAGAAAAAAGTCAGAATTATGAGATATAAAGTCAAAATTCTGAGAAAAAAAGTCGGAATTGTGAGATATAAAGTCAAAATTCTGAGGAAAAAAGTCATAATTGTGAGATATAAAGTCAAAATTTTGAGAAAAAAGTCAGAATTATGAGATATAAAGTCAAAATTCTGAGGAAAAAAGTCGGAATTGTGAGATATAAAGTCAAAATTCTGAGGAAAAAAGTCATAATTGTGAGATATAAAGTCAAAATTTTGAGAAAAAAGTCAGAATTATGAGATATAAACTCAAAATTCTGAGAAAAAAAGTCAAAATTATGATATAAGCTCAAAATTCTGAGGATAAAAGTCATAATTGTGAGATATAAAGTCAAAAGTTTGAGAAAAAAGTCATAATTGTGAGATATAAAGTCAAAATTCTGAGGAAAAAAGTCGGAATTGTGAGATATAAAGTCAAAATTCTGAGGAAAAAAGTCAGAATTATGAGATATAAAGTCAAAAGTCTGAGGAAAAAAGTCAGAATTATGAGATATAAAGTCAAAATTTTGAGAAAAAAGTCAGAATTATGAGATATAAAGTCAAAATTCTGAGGAAAAAAGTCGGAATTGTGAGATATAAAGTCAAAATTCTGAGGAAAAAAGTCATAATTGTGAGATATAAAGTCAAAATTTTGAGAAAAAAGTCAGAATTATGAGATATAAAGTCAAAATTCTGAGAAAAAAAGTCAGAATTGTGATATAAAGTCAAAATTCTGAGGAAAAAAGTCATAATTGTGAGATATAAAGTCAAAATTTTGAGAAAAAAGTCAGAATTATGAGATATAAAGTCAAAATTCTGAGAAAAAAAGTCAGAATTGTGATATAAAGTCAAAATTTTGAGAAAAAAGTCATAATTGTGAGATATAAAGTCAAAATTCTGAGGAAAAAAGTCGGAATTGTGAGATATAAAGTCAAAATTCTGAGGAAAAAAGTCAGAATTATGAGATATAAAGTCAAAAGTCTGAGGAAAAAAGTCAGAATTATGAGATATAAAGTCAAAATTTTGAGAAAAAAGTCAGAATTATGAGATATAAAGTCAAAATTCTGAGGAAAAAAGTCGGAATTGTGAGATATAAAGTCAAAATTCTGAGGAAAAAAGTCATAATTGTGAGATATAAAGTCAAAATTTTGAGAAAAAAGTCAGAATTATGAGATATAAAGTCAAAATTCTGAGAAAAAAAGTCAGAATTGTGATATAAAGTCAAAATTCTGAGGAAAAAAGTCATAATTGTGAGATATAAAGTCAAAATTCTGAGAAAAAAAGTCAGAATTGTGATATAAAGTCAAAATTTTGAGAAAAAAGTCAGAATTATGAGATATAAAGTCAAAATCTTGAGAAAAAAGTCAGAATTATGAGATATAAAGTCAAAATTTTGAGAAAAAAAGTCAGAATTATGAGATATAAAGTCAGAATTGTGAGATATAAACTCGCAATTGCAAGAAAAAAGTAAAAACTACAAGATATAAACTCAAAATTCTGAGAAAAAAAGTCAAAATTATGATATAAGCTCAAAATTCTGAGGATAAAAGTCATAATTGTGAGATATAAAGTCAAAAGTTTGAGAAAAAGGTAATAATTGTGAGATATAAAGTCAAAATTCGGAGGAAAAAAGTCGGAATTGTGAGATATAAAATCAAAATTCTGAGGAAAAAAGTCAGAATTATGAGATATAAAGTCAAAATTCTGAGGAAAAAAGTCATAATTGTGAGATATAAAGTCAAAATTCTGAGGAAAAAAGTCATAATTGTGAGATATAAAGTCAAAATTCTGAGGAAAAAGTCAGAATTATGAGATATAAAGTCAGAATTGCGAGATATAAACGTGAGAAAAAAGTCAGAATTGTATATAAACTCAAAAATGATCAGAATATAAACTCAATTGTGAGATCAAAGTCACAAGTACCTTTTTATTTTTATACTGCGGGGAAACAAGCTTCCATATTAAACCAAAGAGTTTGTACTACAGCATTAAATCAGTCTTGTAGAAACACACAGACTGACAGCAGATCAGAGTGTGTGTGTGTGTTTAATAATCTGATTATGATTTCATTTCATAAGACACTCACGCATATGAACCAAAATAAGAGCCGACATGATTTATAAATCAGGAGCGTAATCACAGGATTTACATGACTGGATTACACACACACACACACACACACACACACACACACACACACACACACACACACAGTGTAGTGTCCGGCTAGACACATCTGGTGCTGTTTCCCTTTATGGCTGAAAAAGTTTCAAAGCAGGAAGTAAAAAGACATCCTGAGTTTTAACAGGGCAGCACGTCCTCTTAAACACACACATACACACACATTAAGGATGTAGCAAAATAACATAATGCAAACTGTAAATCTAGAAGGACTGCATCTAAAAACACATACAGAGGCCATCTGATCATCTGGCAGTGTTCAGTAAGGAGTTAATGGTGGGAAAGCCAGAACTGTGAAACTGAGGTCAAGTCTGTTTACTCTTTTCTTCTAGACATCCCTCGTATGTGTCCTTCTTTCAGCATGTGAGTTTGAGCTGTTAAAATTACGTGAAGAATGTTCAGCTATCTGAATGTGGTGTGATTGATAGTGCAGCAGTACACGAACGCTTCACACAACCAAAATATACTTGACCGAGGTTATCCAATCAGACGCGGTTATTGATGTTTGACCATCACAGTATGTGATAAGAGTCACGCATAGAGGAAAATATTGTAGTGGACTTTAAATCTTAAAAGTCTGTTTTTAATATACTTGCAGATAATATATTAATGAAATGAAAGGGCACTTAAAGTGATGACTAAGTACACTTGATAATGTCATAATAAAAGATTTACTTTGTAAATCGTTGTTTTAATAATCTTTTGTCATGCTTTAAAGTAAACTTATTTTGATGTGTTGACTAACATACTACATCACAAATAAATACACGACATACAAGTTTCAACAGAAATTACATTAAAGTATATTTCAGTTTAGTTAGTTAACGTTTGTCACACATTGGACCATATTAGAAGTAACTAGATGAGTAAAGTTCGTAGACAAACTTTAAGTTGGCTTGAAAAAGCCTAGTCAGAAAGTTTAGTAGTTTTAAAAGCCAGGGTGGTTGCTAGGGTTTTGGTATGTGGTTGCTAAGGTACTTGGGTAGTTGCAAGTTACAAGCATGTTGCTAAGATGTTACCAGCATGTTTTAACATTATTAACATTTTGCTAGCATGATTTGCATGTTAGCATTATTAACAAGTTGCTAGCATTTTTCTAGCATAATTAGCATGTTTTTAGCATGATTAGCATGTTACTAGCACATTGCTAGAATGATTAGCATGTTGATAGCATGTTTCTAACATGATTAGCATGTTGTTGCCATGTTACTAGCATTACTAACAAGTTGTTAACATGATTCTAGAATGATTAGCATTTTAATATTGCATGCAAGTTGCATGTTGCTTGCATTAACAAGTTGTTAGCATGGCATTTTACTAGCATGATTGACAAGTTATTAGCATACGGCTACCATGTTTCTAGCATGTTTCTAGAATGATTAGCAAGTTTCTAACATGTTGCTAGAATGATTAACATGTTACTAGCATGTTTCTAGCATGATTAGCATGTTAATAGCATGTTGCTAACATGAGTAAAATGTTGCTAGCATGATTAGCATGTTGCTAGCATGATCAACATGTTTTGCTAGCATGTTTTTAACATTGCTAACATGAAGCGGACAAAATCCTGCTTAAAACCAAGTAAAACCAGCTGATGTAGTGGGGAAAAAACAGCTAAAAACCAGTTAAAACCAGCTAAAAATGGCTAAAACCAGCTGAATCAGTGGAATATGTGTAATGGTATTTTTCATAAGGGTTTATGGAGCTTTTTCCTTCATTCTTGTGCTCTTTGAAGCCCATGGTCAATGCATGTTTTCATTTTATGGAAAAGTTTCTCAAAAAATGTCATTTTGTGTTTTGGAACGAGAAGACGGTGAATTATGACTCACTGTTCATTAAACCCTGTTATTCCAGTCTTCTGAATATCACTTTAGATATCAGCATTAGTTTAAAACAAAGACTCATTTTTGACTTTGGTTTTAGTCATTTGTGTATTTTTATGCAAATCTGGATTAAGAAATGTCATTCACTGCTCAGTCAGCTGACACACTCCAGTAATAGACACTGCTGGGATTTTCCCATGAGCCCTGATTCCCAAACATTAATCAAATGTGCAGTGAATCACACCACTGAATCAGCGTTACGCTCAGATAGAAACTGATTCAGTCAGAGATTCACAGACGCTTTCCTCCAAGAAATATCTGTCAGCTTCGGTTCAATCCTCCCATCCTTCCTCCAGGCCGCAGGAAGTGGGTCCCCCAGCGTGACACTGGCGTCTCATCCTACAGGAAACAGGAAGTGCCCTCACATGCCTGAGGGAGAATGACATATCCTCAGCCTTCATTATTTCATTTCCATTCAAATTCCAGCTCATGAACGGAAAGGAAGCGCTGTTAAATTGCGGAGCGTTTGTTTACATGCGGACGTGTGTTGAGAGATTTCTGGAGTCTCAGGAATGTCTTATCACACTCATATCAGTGTGTCGTTGGAGGAGCAGACGTGTTCATACATGAATCTGTGATATCTGAATCACTGCAGATCAGCGCCTGTGATGTCAACTCTGAGAAACGCTCTTTATGGATGTTTTCACAGAGTTTGATCGGAGCTGTTTATTACCGGTTAAAGTCATGAACAAGCGTTAATAGAACCTTCATTCAACGTTATCTGGTTTTTAATCATGTTCTCAAAACGTTAGCACAAACACATTATTTATACATCAGGGTTTTTTGTTTTTTTTTGTTTTTCTGAAACGTATTAGTTTTTTAAATGTTGCTACAATGTTCAGAGGACATTCAAAAGTAACGTTCCCATAATGTTCGCAGTGGAAAGTTCCCTCGACGTTCGCATAACCAAGAAAAATTGGACATTTTGAAAGTTCAGAGAACATTCGTTGTCATAACGTAATGGGAACGTTAGCACAATGTTCTTAGAACACATTTCTGTCAGCTGGGTAGTAATAGTAGTAGACCAAATGTACATTTCAGCCAGTCTGAATTAAACCAAAAGCCACGAGAGGAAGTGATTTTACCGCGGTTTTTATAAGATATGCAGTTTGATGTAAGATGCCAGTGATCGATAAATATTTGTGTATTAACATTCATCTTTATTTGCTAATGTAATTGCCAACGTTTATTATAGATGTTTTGTAGCAGTGAGCTGCATTAATATTTAAATAATAAATGTAAATATCAAAATATTTACAATTAAAATATGTATTTTATTTTAAATATTTAAATTTCATATTCAGTACATTTACATTGTAGTACATTTCAAATATATTAACTTTAAATAAATAAACTCAGTTATCAAATAACACAGTTAAAATTATAATCAAGCACTTTACGTATAAAGTTGTGTTCTTTTTTAAAGCATTAAAAAATATTAAAATAATATTAATTTAAAAAGTTCTTTCAAGTAAAACCTTTAATATGACTATTATAAGGTGCTCTTTTAAAGATATACAGACGTGGACAAAATTGTTGGTACCCTTGGTAAATATGAACAAAAAAGCCTGTAAAAATAAATCTGCATCGTTAATCCTTTACATCTTTCATTTTTAAAAATTCACAAAAATCTAACATTTTCATTGAAGTATAAGAATTTAAAATGGGGGGTTAATTTCATTATGAAATAAATGTTTTTCTCTAAAACACGTTGGACACAATTAATGGTACCCTTAGAAATTCTTATGAGTAAAATATCTATTCCCATCCATATTTACATTTTTTACCAGGGTGATCATGAGCATGAAATGGTCCAGCCATGACTTCCTGTTCCACAGAAGTATAAACATGAGGAAACACAAAGGCCAAATTCCCTTAATCATTCATTATAATGAGAAAAACCACAGAATACAGTTCTGATGTGCAGCAAAAGATTGTTGAGCTTCACAAAATAGAAAGTGGCTGTAAGAAAATAGCTAAAGCATTGAAAATCCCCGTTTCCATCATCAGGGCAATAATTAAGGAGTTCCAATAAACTTAAGATGTTACAGATCTGCCTGGAAGAGGATGTGTGTCTAAATCGTCCTAATGCGCGGTGAGGAGGAGAGTTTGAGTGGACAAAGACTCTCAGCTGGAGAATTGCAGAGATTAGTTGAGTCTTGAGTCTCAGAAAGCCTAGAAAGATGATCAAACAGCACCTACAAGTTGTTCGGGAGGGTTTCTGCTCTCATCCAGAAACAATCTCCAGCATATTCAGTTGTCAGACATGACTGGACCTTCAAACAGGACCGGCTCAGATGAAACTAAAACAAGAGCTTTTTGGCCAGATGGGTTTGGTGCACACATGGATAAAGAGTACCCCATGCCCACGGTTAAATACTGCTGGATCTTTAATGTCGTGGGCCTGTTATTCTGCTGGACATCTTGTTCAGACACGTGGCATCATGGATTCTATCAAATACCAACAGATAAAAATCAAAACCTGACCGCTTCTGCTAGAAATCCTATAATGGGCCGTGGTTGGATCTTCCATCAGGACAATGATCCAAAACCAACACAAAAAATGTGTCTCTGAGCACAAAATGAAGCTTCTGCCATGGCCGTCCCAGTGCCCTGACCTGAACCCTTAAGAAAAGGGAACTGAAGAGAAGAAACATCAACATGGATCTGGAATCTGAAGGATCTGGAGAGATTGTGTAAGAAGGAATGATCTCTTGTCAGGTGATCTCCAAACTCATCAGGCATTATAGGAGACGACTCAGAGCTGTTCTCTTGGGAAAAGGAGGTTGCAAAAAGTATTGAATAAAAGGGTGCCAATATTTGTGTCAAATGTTTTTCCCCCCCATTTTAACTTCAGTGAAAATGTTAAGATTTTTGTGAATTTTTTTAAATGAAACATGTAAAGGATTAACGATGCAGATTTATTTTCACAGGCTTTTTTGTTCATATTTACCAAGGGTACCAACAATTTTGTCCACATCTATATAATATATATATATATATATATATATATATATATATATATATATATATATATACACTATGTATTGTTAAATTTGTGCAATAAATATATATAAATAATAAAATATTTTAATAAATGACTATACAAATATTTAAAATTGTAGTGAATATATATATTAAATATTACAATATTTAAATATAAAAAATGTAATAATAAAATGAAAATAAATAATAACATTTAAAAATAATAATAAAATACATAAATATTAATTAAATATTTAATTTAATAAAATTGTGCATTTGTCCATGATTATTAAATGTCATAAAATAACATTTTGGGGGAATATTTTAGGAATATTTAGGACCATTTTCATCATATTGCTGTTAACGCTTTATGAAATCAGTAAGGCTCACACAAACGCATTTTACCATGATTAAAATGCCATTTCACGTCATGACCTATAGCCCTTTACCACGGTAAAATCATGGTGTTCAATGTGGATTTTAATTACGTCTGGTGTTGACTGACCCCCGGGACAGATCAGAGGATGCAGTTTGAACACAACCAAACTAGGCTGTCCAGGAAATGGACACACACACACACACACTGTAAATGAGTGTGTGGCCTTATGAGAGCAGAAGGGAAACATGCTGGTGTGTGTGTGAGTTCAGCTGACGCAGATGGTGGTGTGTGTTCGGGGTGTTTCAGTCTTGAGGTGGGGTGTGATGACAGAGAAGAGGGTTTTATTAGGGTGAGAGTCATGCAGGAAATTAGGGACTGAAATCTGACTGTACTGAAACTCCTGAGCACGAGAAACTTCACCCAAGCCACTTCCTTAATAGACATTTCTGCTCTCATTGTGAAGCATTCATCAATCCATGTCATTCCAAAGGAAAAAATGTTGGTTTTCATAATCTTTCATGGTAATATAATAACTTGTTGCATCTCTGAAAAAGGTTTTAATGTTACAGCAATAACAGAGGATTAAACTAAATATACCATTGCTATTTAGTCACAGCAAAAAAATGAAAAAGAAGCATAGTGTTATGTTATATATTCACAATACACACTCAAAGCAGCTTCACAGTGACAATAGGAAAATTATTATCGAGCTAAAGTTGGTTTTTGATTGAATCACTTTAATTATTTTTTTTAATTAACACCTTTTCTACTGAAAACCGAATACCTTTAATGCGTTCTTGCGTATATATCAGATTAAAGTTTTGTTTTTGTTAACTAAAATGAAACTGGGATCCAATAAAATGTGAATATTATGTGAAAATGTTGCCTTGGAATAAGTTGAACTAACATTACTCAAACTGAAATAAAAATAAATGAAAGCTAAACAGAAATACAAATAAAACTGACAATATACACATGAAGGCTAATTCAATATATTAATAAATACTATAATATATAAATAACATGCTTGTTTTTCAGAAATACGCTCCACACTTTTTTCATTGATGGTTTTACTCTGAATTTCGTCACATTAGGGAAGTGAAGTGAGCTGCGAATGTGGTTTATGTTGCTCAAACAAACAGATCAATGTTGTGATAGTGTCATAGAGACACACTGTTTACACTGCAGAGAAATCAACAGCAAATAATGCATTCATGTTTTTATTATAATAAGGATTTTATCACTTCAGATGTGCAGGACTTCTCTGCCGTCACATCACGACACCACGCAAACCTCAAGACCCTGAGGTCATAGGTCAGTGAATATAAACTCATTTGATCTCTCTCTTTCTATCGCTTTTGTTCATTCCACACATGCCAGTGTAAATGACAGACGTGGATAAGAGATGGTGGCCATCCTCCTTAAGATGAAAGATCGGGGTCATGATTCCCAGACCTGCAGGAGCCTCTTCAACCACTTCCAAACCTGAGGAGAAATCCTGCTCTTCAGTGTAAGTCTGTGGGTCTTTTTACACACTCTCTTCACCACTAACCCTAAGTATGTTATTAGGGTTGCCATGTATACATAACAAAACTAGCCCATTGACCGTCCCAAAATGCTCAAAATACATATTTTACAGCCGCTGTTATGAACACCGCTATATCATCGTGATCATAAACAGCTCAAGGGATCCCTACCAAACACAGTTTTATCATTGGTGTGATATAACATATCTTTGCATTTCAGTCAAATATAGTTTATGCGATGTCAAAAGTTTGACTCCGATCCCGTGGGAAGATCTGGCAACCCTGGAAGTGATTGTAAAAGTCTTAGATTGTGAAGTATTCAAAGTTTAGACGTTGTTTGCTTTAGTTGTAAATGTCCTTGTCACAGTTCACTGCCCAGGACCAAACCATCCGCCAGCTAACAGGAAATCCTCTCCTGACAGGAAGTGACACGGCACATACGTGCCTATGAAACAGGAAATGCACCCTGTGTAAGCTCATTCATAACAGTCGAGAACAGACGACACACACAACTAGGGCGGGGCAATAGCTGAAAGCAATTTATATTTAATATATAATATTATACGGCTTTTAATGGTATTCATTGAATATCCTGATATTTATCGTTATTTGCTCAGAGCTAGATTTAAACTGTGATTTCTCTTTTTATAATCAAAAGAACTCTCATTTCAACCTTTTTACCAAGTAGATTAAAAAAATAAAATAAAAGTAAAACACAGCAGTTAAAGTCTAGTTAATGCCAAACTTTTAACTATATATATATATATATACACACATATAAATATATATTTTCACAAAATGTTTAAATATTTGTATAATAGTTTATTTTAACAATGTTATAATCATAAAATGTATGTATGTATGTATGTATATATATATATATATATATATATACACATAAATATATATTTTCACAAAAATTTTAAATATTTGTATAATAGTTTATTTTAACAATGTTATAATCATAAAATGTATGTATGTATGTATGTATATATATATATATATATATATATATATACACATAAATATATATTTTCACAAAAATTTTAAATATTTGTATAATAGTTTATTTTAACAATGTTATAATCATAAAAATGTATGTATGTATGTATGTATATATATATATATATATATATATATATATAGACTGTCATATATAATTATTTTAATTTAAATTAAACATGTAACAATACATAGTATCAATTTATAAAATATTTCAGTGCTTGACATGTTTTTGAATTTTTTTCATCATGATGTGAAAGAATCTGTGAATCATTTATTTGAACCGGTAACTGATTCTTTGAACCGGACAGTTTGAAATGAATCAGAGCAACTCTAATACTGATCTTTGCTGCTGAAATTTAAAGATGCGATTAAAACATCCGTCCAGTCTGTGATAGACTTTAGGAAACTTAAAAATATATATATATGCTATATTCACAATAGCTATGTTTCCATTCAAAGTTGTGAATTTAAACATTTGTGAATAAAGCAGCGTTTCATCCCATGTGTTCAAGAGAACAAAACAATCTCTTCCTGGGAAATTGGTACAGTAATAAAATGTAAGTTTCTTCAATCAGGCTCTTTTTCTCCTCCATCATAAATGAGTTCATCTCAGAGCGTCAGACGAAACACAACAAGCGCTGTCATGTGATCTTGCGTTCGGTGTTTGGGAACACAATCGTGTGAGACGCTTATGGAGGAATTAAACCAAATCATTCTGATGACAGACTTTGACTTTGACTCATGCTGCGATGTGATTGGTCCGCTGGTTAGTCCATTTATCCAATCACAGCAAAGTCACATGAGTTTTTTTTTTTCCCAAGTGATTCATTCAGTAAATGTGTTTCCATCGTAGTTTATTCCATCAGTTGAGCGCATACATTTTTTATGCACATTTTTAGACTTTATCCCCATCCCCTATATATTTCCATCCAGCATTTTTTATGCGATATCCCAAAATGCGCATTAAAATCGGTGGATGGAAGTTGCTTATATTAATACAGTGAACATTCAGTGCATCCTGAAACACGTTCACACTCGATGACACGCTTGTTATGCAGACAGTTGATAACCTGATATGTGCAGATAACATGTTTGAGGAGATGAAGGAATGCACACACACACTGATAGAGCTGGAGGGCATCACGTCATGTGACAGATGACACATTTCCACAGAATCAGATGGGAAATGACAGGGGCGCTCTGTTCTGTTTCAACATGCCTCACGTTTGCTCAACTCTGAGACTGTGGGGGTTTTTATGCTTAGATTGATCAGTTCACATAGCTGGGATAGTTGTGAAGTGTGTTCAGAACACTTCCCGCTCATCTCAACATGTGTACTGATGAATACTGATGAATACTGATGATTGCTCATCACCTCAGCACTGTGAGATTGTGTCATGTGACTCGTCCCGGAGCGTTTGTGTGAATGTGCCGTTACTTTACCAGCTTCACAAGCTTGTGATTTTCATTTGGTGGGTGATAAAATGAGTGGAAAAAAATCCCATAGACTTACATAGATGTAAGAAACACACAGAAACTGTCTGTTAGTCTCTCTTCTGACCCCTGACCCCTGACCTCTGCTGGATAAGGATGCGTTTCCTTATTTCTCCCTGGGACAGGAAAAGGCTGCTGCTGCGGAAACAGTCCCTGCAACGAGGAAATGATCTCACTGCACCTGTGACACACACACACACACACACACACACACACACACACACACACACTCACACACACACACACACACACACTCACACACACACACACACACACACTCACACACACACACACACACACACACTTCCCATGCAGCTGTGTGCAGTTGGATTTGAACAGGAAGTAATGGAGACGTCAGGTTTTTTCCCAGACCTTCTTTCCTCATTTCCTCACATGTTTGCCAGTGATAATTTATGAAAAATATTATTTTGTAATCATTTAAATGTTATTATTATTTAATAATTGTTATGCACCAATACATTATTTACAATTACACTTATTTGAATATATTCTAATAATGTATGGTATTATATACATATATACTATGATAATAAGGTTCCATTTGTTAACATTAGTTTACTAAATGAATACTTCTAAAGCAGGTATTAAATATTAATAATTTTAACTTTTAGTAAAACAATTACAATTAAAAGTTGCATCTGTTAATATTAATAAAATAAGAACAATAATATATTTATATATACTATATTATATTATAATCATATAAATGCAAATATTTATGCACCAATATAACAATATCTACAGATACAATTATTTTAATGTAATATTTTTTAATACATGAAAAACTAACGTTATTTAAATATTTTATCAGATCTAATACCATAAACCTTAAGATATTATAAAGATGAAATCAGAATTTAAACTATTTACTGTCTTACTGCACATTTCTTGTTTTATTGTGAATGATTCATTAGGGCATATTATTTCAAGTAATAATAATAATAATAATAATCAAAATATAACAACTTTGAAACGTCACTCTACTTTTCAGCTAATGTCATCAGTCCATTCAAACATCTACTTTACAATCAATTCTGATGAACAAAATAAAGTCCCACCTTACATTTTTCTCAGTGATTATCATTGAGGAAAAATGCTGATTAATGTTGATCATCTCATTAAATCAGTCATCAGATGCCCCAATAATCAAAAAATTTAATTTTTCAAAGGTTATTGTTGTGTGTTTTACAAGAAAATATTTCAGTCTTTCTACGTCAAATTTCCTCTTTTGTTACTTGCAGTTTCTGTTTTTGCAATTGTTGTGAAATTTATTTCGGAACAATAAATCTGACTCCTACTTTATTTTCAGTGTAATTACCAGTGTTGCACATGCAAACGGTTCATTCTGATATTTCAGAGCACATAATGATTCATAACTGGCCCATAACTGAGTGACTCATCTTGTGATGTTACAGCAAAACGGTGTTGAGACAGGATTGTGTTTCAGAAGGTTGATGAATATCTTTCACCTAGATATTGTCACATAGAGACTGTGTCTGTGTTACAATACAGAAGAGTCGGAGACAATGGATAACAGGTATTGGGTGTTTATTGAACAACCAGCAGAGACAACAGGAATGCAGGTGAGTAAACGGTAATATAGCAGGTGAATGCTGGGAGTTTTGTGCGTACTCGGCCCAACCCAGGAACTGGTTCCAAGAGTCCTGGTGGCCATGACAGAAGGTACGGAGGAAGCGACCGATATCCTGGATCTTCCTCTCCGTCTGCCCGTTCGACTGCGGATGGTATCCAGATGAAAGGGTTACGGTCACACCTAGGAGTGAGAAGAAGGCTTTCCATATCTTGGACATGAACTGAGGTCCTCTATCCGACACAATGTCTTCAGGAATCCCAAAATATCTGAAGACGTGGTTGAACATGAGTTCAATAGTCTCCATGGCTGTGGGCAGTCTCTTTAAAGGAATCAGACGACAAGACTTAGAGAATCTGTCAACTATCACCAAGATACAGGTACAGTTATTGGAAGCAGGTAGGTCGGTTATGAAGTCAACTCCTAGGTGTGACCAGGGTCTGTTGGGAACGGGCAGAGGATGGAGTTTGCCGGAGGGAAGATGGTGAGGGCTCTTCGAGATGCCGCATTCCTTGCATCCCTGCACGTACCTTCTGACGTCGGCTGCCATATTTGGCCACCAGAAGCGCAGCGAGAGGGTTTCATTGACCTTATGGTGGCCAGCGCCCAATGACGTGTGGGAAGAGTGGATGAGTGGAGTGCGCCGTGTCCGGGTGATGTATTGCAAACCTGGTGGACAACCCGGCAGAGTGTTGGTGGAAGCATTGGAGGAGGGCATGGTTTCTTAGGACCAGGTGATGGGACTTACAATGAGCTTTTCAGGTAGGATAGGTTCAAATTCTTCTGTGTTTTCCTCAGGATTGTAGACACGAGATAAGGCGTCCGCCTTGACATTCTTTGGTCCAGGACGATAGGAGATGGTGAAGTTGAAACGGGTGAAGAACAGCGCCCAGCGCGCCTGTCGTGGATTTAGTCTCTTAGCGTCTCTAAGATACTCCAGGTTCTTGTAGTCAGTTAGTACCAGGAAGGGATGTTGTGCACCCTCCAACCAATGCCTCCACTCTTCCAGGGCCAACTTGATGGCGAGAAGTTCCCTGTTGCCAATGTCATGATTTACCTCCGCTGGGTTGAGTGTGCGGGAGAAGAAGGCACATGGATCGAGTCTACTTGGATTCCCCTGCTGCTGAGAGTACCGCTCCCACTCCTGTGGTTGAAGCGTCAATGACGAATGGTTTATCTGGGTCAGGATGAACAAGGAGGGGAGCGGTGATGAAGGCTTCCTTCAGAGTGTTGAACGCCTCGTGGCAGCTGGTGTCCAGGGCAGAGACGTGGGCCTGTTGCAGAGAAGGTTGGTTAGTGGACTGGATAGAAATTTGCAAAATCTAGGAATCGTTGGAGTTCTTTGATGGTTGATGGTGTTGGCCAGTTCCTGATGGCATCCACTTTCCCCTCGTCCATCCGGATGCCACTGCTATCGATGTTGTATCCAAGGAACTGCACTGAGGGCTGATGGAACGAACACTTCTCTGCCTTGAGGAACAAGTGGAACTCTCTCAGGACCTCCGCAACGTGGTGGCGATGTTCGGCCATACTCCGGGAGTATATCAAGATGTCATCAATATAAACCAGCACGAACTTGTGGAGGAACTCCCTGAGCACCTCGTGGATGAAATCCTAAAATATGGAGGGGGCGTTGACCAGGACATATGGCATCACAAGGTATTCGTGGTGTGGGTTAAAAAAATGGAGCACAGCTGGAAGAAAACAAAACTAGAAGTTTTTCGCATTTCATGGAGAGAGAGAATGGTTGAGTACAGAAAGGCCTTAAAATCTGCTAGATCTGCCTATTTTTCAAAACTTTTAGAAGAAGATGAACACAACCCTAGGTATTTATTTTACACAGTGGCTAAATTAACAAGAAATAAAGCTTCAACTTCTGATGTTTCCACAGCAGTGATGACTTCATTCACTTTTTTTCTTGCAAGATTGACAATATTAGAGAGAACATTATAACCATGCAACCGTCTACTACAGTATTGCGTCAGACGGTGCATTGTAGTATCCCTGAGGAAAAATTCAATTCATTTACTCCTTTAAGAGAGGAAGAACTGTCTAAACTTGTTAAACCATCAAAATCAACAACATGTATGTTAGACCCTATACCGACTAAGCTATTGAAAGAGATGCTTCCAGAGGTCATAGATCCTCTTCTTAATATCGTCAATTCATCTTTATCACTAGGATACGTACCAAAAACTTTTAAGCTGGCTATTATTAAACCTCTTATTAAAAAAACACAACTTGATCCTAGAGAATTAGTCAATTACAGGCCGATCTCAAATCTCACTTTTCTGTCAAAAATACTAGAAAAGGCAGTATCATCACAACTATGTTCCTTTTTAGAAAGAAATAGTATCTATGAGGATTTCCAGTCAGGATTTAGACCATACCATAGTACTGAAACTGCTCTCATTAGAGTTACTAATGATTTGCTCTTATCATCAGATCGGGGTTGTATCTCTCTATTAGTGTTACTGGATCTTAGTGCTGCATTTGACACTATTGATCACAATATTCTTTTAAATAGACTCAAAAATTATGTTGGCATTAGTGGAATTGCATTGTCATGGTTCAAATCATACTTATCTGACCGTTATCAGTTTGTAGAAGTAAATGAAGAGAGGTCATATCGATCACAAGTTGAATATGGAGTACCACAAGGCTCAGTACTAGGACCATTGCTTTTCACTCTGTACATGCTACCCTTAGGAGATATCATCAGGAAGCATGGCGTTAGTTTTCACTGTTACGCTGATGATACTCAGCTCTATATTTCTTCGCGCCCTGACGAAACTTACCAATTCACAAAATTAACGGAATGCATAGCTGATATAAAAAATTGGATGACCAGTAATTTCCTACTACTAAATTCAGAAAAAACAGATATTCTAATTTTTGGACCAAAAACTTCCTCACGTAATAACCTAGAATACTGTCTAACACTTGATGGCTGCTCTGTTAAGTCTTCGTCATCAGTTAGGAACCTGGGTGTGCCCAGTTATATACCAGTTATCACTGTAAAGCTGCTTTGACACAATCTGCATTGTTAAAAGCGTTATATAAATAAAGGTGACTTGACTTGACTTGACATCACAAGGAATTTATTTAATTGCAATTCAGAGAAATTCATCAGTCACACAAGAAAGGGATTTCATTACCAACATGATGTAACTACCTTTATTCCCTCAAATGAATACAAGCAAACCGATTAACAGCCGTCAAACCAGCTCATGTTTTCCTCAATCTACTCATTAAATTCTAAAAAAATGCTGGATTAAAAATAACCCAAGTTGGGTTAAATATGGTCAAACCCAATTGACTATATGTCAACGTATTCTACTAACCTGAACCTAATGAGAGTTAGTTGCCATGTAGTAGCAAAGTTACTTATAGTTATTTGAGTGTATAAGTAGACCATTGAAATAAAATGTAACCAAATGTAAAGTCCAAATCTAAATTCTGACTGGATGAGTTGTTCTTAG